>OLKM01000743.1:0-20116 GCA_900291075.1 Melanogrammus aeglefinus
CGTCAGCGACAGTCATCCCCGACACTTTTTTTTTTGCCTTCCGCTCAAACACACTTCACAACCATGACAGAAAGTCTGTGTCGGACCAAATAGGACAGGACAGACCGTGCTGAAGAACCGCGTCCGCCGCTGCCGCGTCTCCGCCGCCCCTCCGACCCCTCCTGCGGATTGCCGCTGCGCCGTCGCTTCCCGCCGCCGCCGCCGCCGCCGCCGCCGCCGTCTCTGCCGCTGCACGCGACAGGTCCGTCATCAGGTACGACCAGGTAGTTAGCCTAGCTAGCCCAGCGGCTACACTCACGACTCACCCATCCTCTTTGGCACCTCCTCACGTCAACGTTGCCAGGGGTCTGGTTCTGGGATTTAGAGGGTGTTGTTGAGAGGGGGGAATCCGTGCATCTTGTGTCCCCCCCCGCCGCCCAGGACCTGCATACTTCGGAATATAAACAAACGGCAGTGGTTGTTGTTGGGGGGTTGCATTGCTAGCGCTCATAGCGTTTTACTAGGTGTCATGTTATGAAGAATGCTAAAGGGAAATCTTACCCAGATGTGTGTAGTGCGGTGTTATTTTGGCACGTGCCTTCTGGACTGGAAGTGTGCGTGTGTGTGTGTGTGTGTGTGTGTGTGTGTGTGTGTGTGTGTGTGTGTGTGTGTGTGTGTGTGTGTGTGTGTGTGTGTGTGTGTGTGTGTGTGCGCGTGTGTGCGCGTGTGTATGCATCATGTTTCAAATCATTATCAAGTTGTTTTACTTGTACTTATTGTGAGGTACGCTGAGGTGGTCTACTATGCCGTTATAACATTTGACAATGAAAGAAGTCACGACAATGGTTTATAAAAAAACATTTTTAGGAGTCGGGAAAACTTAATTCACATTTCCTGGATACATCGCGTATTCAATGGCAGTGTTGAAAAACCCCATCACTGATCTCGATAAAAATAGACCTAAAAAAAAACCTGTTAGGAGCTACAATAACAACTAGATCTATCCACTCGGCCAGAGAAGGATAGTTTACTTCGTTTGCATCATGCAGTCATATGGAGAGAGAGAGAGAGAGACCCAGCAATTGAGTCATGTTATGGGGATTCCTAATCCCTTCCTTCGCCAGTGGTTTGAAGGGATTTCACAGCTGTAGCTCAGCTGTCTCAAGTCATAATTAACCTCTGCCCCCCCGTGTTGTAGAAACGCAACAACTAAGCTCCTGTTGTATCTGCTAAAGGTTATTTTGCTTCTATAATAGTCAAAAATACAATAACCCAGATATTTATGGTCCGAGTAGTACAAGACACCGTTGATATTTCCCAATACTTTCTTGTCTTTCCTTTTAGGCCATGGTTGTCAAACAGGGCGCAGTGTCGAAACCTGTTACCAACACACACAATATCAAACGGGTGTTCCGCAGAACAGCCCTCGGTGTTTCCCGTGACCTGTGTTTGAGGAGCGGAGATGCTCTGGGCAGTTGTTGCGCAGTGTGCTGTGTGGTTGTATGTAATAACCTGTCGGGGTGGTGGCGGGGGGGGGGTTGGTGTTTGAGAGAGCCGCCATTGAAACGGGCCAACCCCGGGGTATGGGGGGGTAATAATGAGTAGGGGTGGGGGGGGGGACACTGCTTGGGAAGGAAACGGCCCGCCTTGTTTGTTATCCTGTGGGGGTAAATCTATTTAGGAGGCAGGCTAACTGCGCTGTACCGGGGGAAATTAGCCAACGGCAAGCGTGCAGCGGGGGGCCTGGTGTACCGTTATTGACAGGAGATTCAGTTACCAGATCGTTGAGAAATCTATGGCTCTGTGCGTGTGTGTGTTTGTGACATTGTGTGTGTGTGTTGTGTGCATTGTCTATGTGTGTGTGTGTGTGTGTGTGTGTGTGTGTGTGTGTGTGTGTGTGTGTGTGTGTGTGTGTGTGTGTGTGTGTGTGTGTGTGTGTGTGTGTGTGTGTGTGTGTGTCAAATGCCTGTGACAGTGATAGGGCAGACTTTGAGACTACACCACCCAACAAATACCTTTATTATTTTGGTTAATGTTACCTAATGATTTTATTTTTTATTAGATCATCGTTAAAAAGAAAAAGGTTTTATCATCCAATACATTTTTTAAATATATCGTTACATTGTTTTTTCCATTTTAAGATACAACCAACGTGTTGTGTGGGGAGATGTATGCATCCACACGTCCCCCGACACAACTCACTGTGAGTCCCTGACTCCCAGTCCAGGAGCTGGCTGTTTGCTCATTTGAATACTGGCCATTTTGTTATCACTTGCATCTGTGTACACAGCGCCTAGCCAAAACACACTGGGGGGCAGGTGGCAGGTGACCCTCGTTAGCATCCGACAGAGATAACAGCCAGCGCTGGCCTGCCCCCCGTCCCTGTAGGCGCCCTTACCAGAGCCTACGTGATTACATTGTTAAGCAACGACGTAACCCGGTCATTTGCATTCGCGTCGCACCCCCCCCCCCTCCTGCTGTTTCCAGAAACACAAGCCACCCCCCCCCCCCCCCGCATGTTCCTCCCTCAGAGCCACCAGCTATCCCTTATCCGCCACACCTGATTACATTATGCTATCTGCGACGTATGATAGCCGAGCCAACAGATCTGTCGGTAACCGCGGCGGCTCGGTGAAAGCGTGCATCTGGTACCACTCAGTGCTGCCCTGGGCAGTGGGGGGGGGTCCTGCCACGTCGCTTTAAAGCCACGTCCGCTCGGAGAGACGGGCCGCAAGCGAGCAGAACGGACAGAATGAAGGGGAGGGAGAGATGGATAGAGGGAGGGAGGGAGGGAGGGATGGAGAGCGAGGGAGAGGGAGGGAGGGAGAGCGACAGCTGTGTACAGTGTACAGCTGTTCTATTGAATGGCGATCGAAAATTCGCGGAGCTCTGACTCATCAGTTCTGCGCGGGCACTGGCACTCAGACGGCTATGTCATCAATGGGGAGGGGGAGAGAGAGAGAGAGAGTGAGGAAAGAGGGGAGGGAGTGAGGGAGAGAGTGGGAGCGAGGGGAGAGAGGGAGAGAATCAGTTATTAGTCAGGCTGCGTTGCTTTTCGCGCCGTGTTTATGTACGAACGATCATCAACTGCATGTTAAGCAAGCCTTCAAAGAAATATACTGAGAGGGAGAGGGAGAGGGAGAGAGAGAGAGAGAGGGAGAGAGAGAGAGAGGAGAGAGAGAGAGGGAGAGAGGGAGAGGGAGAGAGAGAGGAGAGAGAGAGGAGAGGGAGAGAGAGAGAGAGAGAGGAGAGAGAGAGAGAGAGGGAGAGAGAGAGAGAGAGAGAGAGAGAGAGACTGAGAGGGAGGGAGAGGGAGAGCGGGAGGGAGAGAGAGAGAGAGACATGACAGTTGGGAGGAGGCTGACATAGGAGGGGTCGAGGAGAGGCTATTGATGAGGAGACGGACGACGTGGCGGAGGACTGGGGGGGGAATGGGGGAGTAAAAGGTGGACATGTGGGAGGCAAAAGAGGAGGAGAGGAGGAGATCTGGGAAAGGCAGTGGTGTGGTGTGACGAGCAGGATGAGAGAGGAGAGAGAGAGAGGAAGGAGGAGGAGGAAGAGAGGAGGAGGAGGAGAGAGGGAGGAGGAGGAGAGAGGAGGAGGAGGAGGAGGAGGAGGAGGAGGAGGAGGAGGAGGAGGAGGCGTGATGCTCATAGTGATCTCTGCATATACCCGGACACGCCACCGTGTTCTCCATTAAGCCAGCGCCACACACCGCGGGCACATACTGCTAATTTTCCCCCCGACCTGATTACATACATACTGTGATGACTGTCATTATTTAATGCACCCCGGGCCGTCCCCGCCCCAGCCCCGCGTGTCTCTCGGTCGTTCCACAATCCGTCTGTCATCACGCCGGCAATTAGGCTTCCGACTCTTTCATGTGGGGCTCGTCTCGAATGCGCAGTAATGGCAGATAGCCCCCCCCCCCCCCCCCCCGTGTCAGAGGACGGCGTGCGCGGCCGGTAACGTGATCGCTGCTTGAGCACCGGGCATGAAATTGGGGAAATACCCCCATAAAAAAAAAAAAAAAAAAAAAAAAGAGAAAGGAAAAAAAAAAAAAAAAAAAAAGTAAATGGAAATCAACATTCAGGGGCTGTCAGTGGAGCGAGTGCAGAAGCACCCGTCGTGTCACTCCAGCCAATAGCGCGCCGTGCTTCCGAAAGGGGTGCCCCGCCATTGGCTGGGGAGAGGGAAAAGTGGGCGGAGCTCTGGCCTTGCCAGAGCTCCGGTGGGCAGGAAAGTGGGCCGGCTTTAGGGGCTGGATGGCTGGGCTGTGTGTGAGGCAGAAAGTTAAAGTAGACACTCTTCTGCTGCCTGCCCGTCTGCCTGCCTCGCACCCTCCTCACAGAGAGAGAGAGAGAGAGAGCGTCAGAGAGAGAGAGAGAGAGAGAGAGAGAGAGAGAGAGAGAGAAAATCCCTGGCATGGGCCTGTGGCTGCACAACTCGACAGCTCCAGTGGAATGACAACAGTTCACATGGTCATTAACTCCAGTCGCTGAGGCTGAGCAGAGAGAGCGAGCGAGCGAGCGAGCGAGCGAGACGCAGCCAGACACAGAGTGAGTGAGAGAGAGAGAGAGAGCGAGAGAGAGAGAGAAGCTGGATAGCGGCACGCTCCGCAGAAGAACAGGGGCTTCCATGTGCGCGGTGCCCGGACCGTAGGAGGAGAGAACGCAAAGCAGCAGCAGCAGCAGCAGCAGCGAGGCAGAGAAAGAGGGAGAGAGAGAGAGAGAGACGCACGCCAGACTCCATAACACGAGGTGGGCAAAAAGCATTCGCTGGGTTTGGCTTATTTTCTTCCTGCTTTATTTTCCCCTTGCTTTGCTTTCTTTTTTAGACTTTTTTTTTTTTTTCCTTGAGGTTTGCTGCAGTGTGCTGCATACCATCCTTGAGGTGGGGAGGGAGAGGAGATACATGGAGAATGACAGAGAAATAGAGAGAGAGGGAGAGGGAGAGAGAGAGAGAGAGAGAGAGAGAGAGCGGAGGAGAACGGTTCATCTACATCAAGCGAGTGAGAGAGTGCGAGCGCTATAAGAGCGAGAGAGGGGAGGAATGTGTGAGAGAGAGAGAGAGAGAGAGAGAGGGAGAGGGAGAGGGAGAGGGAGAGGGAGGTAGAGGGAGAGTGCATTGAAAGCTCCTGGAGCTTCCAGCAGCCACGCAGTGTTTAACTACTCTCGCTGCAGTCCCCCCCCCCCCCCCCCCCAGCCTCCACCCCCTCCTAGTACTGGAATGGACTTTCTTTTTCCTACTGTGGAAGCAGAGGTTTTATCACAGCAGTCGTCCAAGCCCCCCCACCCTGAACCCCATAACCCCTACGGCTTCACACAGCCTTCATATTGTTTTTACTGGGGTGCAGGAGACCCTTGCGCTTCGCTTCCGTATTTGCCGCTACCGTCACGAAGCCGATTGCTTTCTGTGTGTGTGTGTGTTCATCTCCGGCTGAAAAGACAAGGCCAGATCGCAATGTCTTTTACAAAAGATTGCAGGGTTTGATACAGAACACGTGCACAGGGCTGTGTTCAGCGATGGGGGGGCTTTGCAGGGGCTTTTGTCTGTTTTTATTTTCGTAAAAACAAGACAAAAAAAAAAGACCACACTCAGCTATAGTGAAACTTTCTCATTTCCCGTCCCTGGGATTGTTTGATGTGCTTCCCTCCGCTTGGGGTTGGCCGTTGTTGACTGAGCTCCGGTTGGTGCAGTATGGCTGACCAATCCTCTGGTCGTTTGAGGGAAATCCTGGAAAAGTTTGAGCATTGCTAGCGCCATCGGTCCAGGATTTGAGTTCTCCGAATCAGAGCGATGAGCTTGACAACTTTTCCAGGATTCTCCCCAGACAGGGAGTTAATGTCGCAGAACGTGATTTTCCACAACACGCATGTGAAGCCTTACTTTGTTTTTATCACGAAACAGGCAAGCTTGACGTTCCCACTTTAAGGATAAAGGTTGGAAGGCTATCAGGATAACTTCCTGTCGAAGTGGGGATATCGCTCCATGTTTTTAGTGAGGACAGGCAGGCTGATGACATGTGTGTCTCTTAGCAGACACCCTGCTTAACATGGAATTAAAGGGATACATGGCGCTTAAGGGTTTTGAGGGGGGATTTAAACCTATGCGCCATAATTGTTGCTTGAATTGCTCAGTTGTTTTCTCTCAGTTTTCCTTTCAGTTTTTTGTTCTTTCTGCGACGTGCAGTGAAGTCAACACACAGCTCATTGGTGTGTTGTTAATGCATATCCATTTCAAACCTCAAAGTTTTTTTCATGTGTTTCTGTTGTTCCGTGGCTATTACTCTCACTGACTGGCCTACGCACAATAACAATAATGATTATTATCGATTATGTTCAGAGTGGTTGACACGTAAGCATTAGTGTCACCGTAACTTTATGGTATTTCATGATATAAACTGTTAACAGTTATGCCTAAATAAATAGCAATACTTAGAATAATGAGCATTTTGCCCTCCAGTTGCCCTCTAAACATGTCCCTCATGGATCAAATAAAGGTTGAATCGACTGGATGTGAATTGGCTTTTTGAAGGCTGTTTTAACATCATATCAGTATCTGTAACAGAGCTGAAAGGAGCTTGCGCCAGTGAACTCGGATAACACTTACGAAACCGAAGAGCTATCCTAATCTCTGCAATTATCACGCTGAACTTTTACATTAAGGGCCTTAATGTGCTGTTGATTATTATGTTCATGACTGGCTCTGGCTGCTGGCTATAATTAGATGATCGCTAGGTTGACTTTACGCATAGGCATGGAGAGGTAAAAACGCAATTGCGCTCACCCCAAGGAGGTGGCCCGTTGACTCGATACAGGGTCTGGGACACACACACAAGCGCTTAAAGTATCCCGATTAACAATTTACAGATTAACCCAAACTGAATTTACTCATTTTCCCCTGTTAAAAGCAAATGAGCGTATTTGAGCTGTGCGTCTTCTTATTCTCTTATACTTGATACCGGGGCGATTTCCGCGTCACTGTGGTAACGATGATCGTAAAAATGAATGAAGTGCACAGGAGCCTTCGGCTGCTTGGGAGCCATTGCGTGACGGGTTGTCATTGAGCCAGAGAGGCAGGCATAATATAGCCATCCAAACAGATTGGCCAGCGGGTAATGAAGACGAGGGGAATGACTCCATAAACATTAAATGCCGGAGCCAGACAGACACATTCAGAACCAAACCAATGACGGACGATTTTTTAACCAGATAATCACCGGCAATTCACACGACAGGGCTTGTACGGCAGAAAGCATCATGGGAGTTTGTACTTTGCCATATGGAATGGGGTGAAGAGGGATTTAGCGTTGTAAAATCCTTAATCAATGTAAATATACCGTTGATTGGGCTAATGAAAATTATTCATTTGCCACGTTGCTTTTGCCAAGACAGAAGACAGACAGACAGACAGACAGACAGACAGACAGACCTCACACACACACACACAAACACACACTATTGCCCTTAATCAACCAACAAAGTCTACCACTATTACCACCAAACAATCCCCCCTGTAGCGCAGACCCCTGATACCGTGTATTAAGTTAGCTCGCGGGAGCTAATGAGAAACGCCTGGTTCCAGCGCAGCATGCTAGGCCGCGCAGGTCACTGGGGTTTAGCTAAGGCTATTATGATATGGGGAACCTCTATCTGCTGACTGTGTGAAACGCGGCTCGCGGGCGGTGCTACGTTGCAGTAGCTTAGCCTCAGCGTAGCCCCTGCTTATGTCTCTCCCCCTACCCCCCCCCCCCCTTTTTATATCCCCGGTGCCATTGAACCTGAGGGCTGCCGCAGCTTATGCCAAACCAAAGACAATTTTCTTTACAAGCATCACAATGTCCGTGTGTTGAATACCGTACTGCGCCCCAGGGTATGAAGCCCCCACCTCCACCACCCTCCCCCTGCAGTAAACCTTCCCAAGGAAAGGAGAGAGGGCAACGTTTGGAAAGTGGGCGAGCGAGCGGGTGCAGCCACGTGGAAATAGAGGCTAGCGTTGTCCATCTCAATGACGGCAGGGTTGCTGATAAAGCAGTCACTGTCGAAGGTCCGAGCCCTTTCCATGACGAGTGGAACACATTGAGGTGTTTCCTACTTCCCCCGAAAGATTTGTTCCATTATTTGCCATGCAAATATAGAACGTAGAAACTAGAACAGCGACTTGCCGTCACTAAATACTATTTGCATGGCTCGTCCTTCTTGTCGTGTCTTTTTTTTGCAAGCGATAGTTCAGCAAAAAAAGACCCATTTTGACGAGCCGGCTGTCAACCCGCATGGTTGAATCCGCCGCCGGTGTGTGTGAACGGGTGCATGAATGGGTGAATGTCAGGCAAATGTCGCAAAGCGCTTTGAATAAAAGCGATATGTTAAAGCGTGGCCGAAAGAAAGAATCTCTTCGTCGAACCACCAGCAAGCGCAGGACGGTCGAGCTTGGAGGTGCAAAGGAGATGCCAGCGGTAATGGCTTCCATGTGTTGCATCCAGAGGTCAAGCCAAGGACTTTCACTGCAGCCCTGCTGTCTCTCCCATTCAATTAGGGCCGACGTGCCGGAGGTAATGCCTCAGCCAGCTGGCGTCCGGGCTAACCCAGGGTAATCCATAAAGTACCAGCGCCATCGCACCTTGCGCTTATTGTATATCCATCCATACATCCTCTCACGCCCTGCCTGCGTTTTGTCCTGGAAGGGGGACGGGATTGGGAGAGGCTTCGGATCCCTCCCAAAGGACTGCCTCCCAAAAGGACTACCTTTGGGAGGTAGGCGGGATTGGGAGAGGCTCCCAATCCCGCCGAGGGGAGGGGAGAGGCTCCCAATCCCGCCGGACGGTTGGGAATTGTGAAAAAGGACTACCTCCCAAAGGGACTACCTTTGGGAGGTAGTCCTTTTTCACAATTCCCAACCGTCCGCGTGTCGGGATAGACATTAAACTCTGGTTCATCGTAGTAACGCTGCAATGAACTTTTACGCTAATGAGCCCGTATTGTGATCGGAAGCAATTACTTCCAATTAAGCCGTTTGAACTATCCTGTACTTGGAGTTAATGGATCTTGACAACATACTTGTCTTTCTCCCTGTGATACATCAGCTGGTATGATCGTCCATAGGGGCCAACCTGTACGGCATCTGTCGTTTAGACATGGAAAGGAATGATTTCAGGTAACGGCGCGACCGACTTTGTGAGACCCCTGATTCGGGGGGGGTGGGCCTCAGGGTGTTGTGGACTCGTTGTCGGGTTTGTATTCCATAAATCTCAGAGGGCATGTGGCAGGACCCCCCCCCCCCCGTCACATGGGGCTCACAGAGGAGCTAATCTCTACGGGGCAGAACTCCACGAGGAGGCGGTGGAGGGTGTTGTTAGGAAGGTGTTGGGGATGTGCAGCCCCATATCCCACCTACCACCCATCTGCCCCGTCTTTGACCTCCTTGTCCCCCCTTCCCTCTTCCCCTTCTCTTTCTCCTTGCCCCCCCGTCCCCCCGTCCCCCCGTCCCAGTAGTGGCATGGTCTCGCTGGGCGAGGACGAGGCGTGAAGAAGGCCGTGGTCTGTGGAGGCCCTCGTGTAACACCTCAACGGGGCCTCCAAACCAACATGGTGTCGGTTTGGTGTGTTTCCAAACCCCAACCGCACGCCGTATACCTCCGTCGACAGAGCCTGGAACATGATCCCCCTCCCCCCCCCCCCTGTGAACCTGCAGTCATGGTTACCGCGTGTAAACCTTTGACAGCCCGACCCGCCGTCGACCTTGTTCGTTCGTTTAGTCAAATCATTCAGCCGAAGTAGGCTAGCTAAAAATAAGAAGGGATTAGCCGTGTGAAAAAAATGAAAAAACAAAGGTCATGGCTGACACTGTTTCCTCACCTGCGCGGCGGAGTCTTCCGCAGTAGCGATTAACCCCCCCCCCCCCCCCTCCCAGAGAACAGAGCCTGCATCCACCCCCACCCCCCACCAACACCACCACTACTACCGCGTGGCCGAGTCCGCGCGGTAGTGGTGGACCCCTCATCTAATCTCACCCCATCGGCATTCAATCGGGACGATATGATTCGCCGGACAATGCGACGCGCAGCAAATGCGTAGAGTCGTAGATCACTGTGTGCGTTCTCGGGTCTGATGTAGTGTATGATTGTGGGGGGGCGGGGGGGGGTTGAAGGTGAGGGCGGAGGCATGGGGGGTTGAGGGGGGGTTGGGGGTCGGGGGGGGTCGGGTCTCTGCATGTCTTAAGGCGTGGCCGGCATCCGGAGGCATGACTAGCAGCAGGCGCGGCAGAAAACCAATAATAAGAACCTTTATTCTCCAAACCGCACGTAGGAGATTATTTATGATTGAAATAGTCCAATCCAATAAGCACGCATCAATCCAATAAGCAGAAATGGGTTATCCGTGTAAGTTGATTAACCTTGGCTTGGTTCGCGAGTTCTTTGTTCTCCCATTATTTTCCGTACCATTCTAATAGCTCCTTTAAGGCTGGTGCCAGACTTAATTGCTATACCACACCACTGGAAAACGTTGTTGTTGCCTTTTTTTGGTCCCTGGATCTAGTGGGGAGCAGATGGTGGATTTTCAAAGTAAAAGCCTCCGTCGCATTGGCTGGGTGCAGTCGTCGGGGGCAAGGTGACACTCTGTTGGTGTACTGCCGCGTTGTAATCAGTGTGATGGAGTGACGCTGTCCGCCGCACAGTGAGACACCTATTCAAAGATGTCATCGCCCCCCACCCCCCCCCCCCAAACAAGGCAATGTATCAACAGATGTAATGACTTTATTGTGTAGACGCTTGGTCCGGATTCTTGCTAAAAAGTAAAATGTAAAGGTCTTCGACGACTACAGCATCGTGAAACCTTGGCATGGGTTACAAAGGAACGGGCTGTAAAATATTGAATAACAGTGTAATGATAAAACAAATCACAATCAGACCAAAAAAAGTGCCCGCTCAAAACAAAGCTTTATTTTTCGAGTACGCTTATTTGAAAATTCATCCCAAGAATCATGAATAATGAAGAAAATAAACCAGGGAAAAACAACAATGACATTTTCCCATCAAAAGTGCATCGAGGTCCCCGACCAGCCTCGGGAAGATACAGTCCAGGATCGGAGCTCCTTCCCGGGTCTGAATCCGCGTGGACCCCTGCCTCTTTGCCAAGTCGGTCCGTGCCGAGTGTGGTGTTCACGCAGACGGGTCTCTGGAGGTGCCGAGCCGAGGCCTGAGAGCCGTCTGTCTGCGGTGGTGGTGGCGTGGCGGGTCGGAGCGTCGCGGCGGGACCACATGGCCACATGTGGAGGGAGGGGCGGGTTTGTCCGTCCTATGCTGGGCGAGATTGTTAAGGCTATCGTCTGCGTCTCACTGGTTCTGCTGCCACTCTCTCTCTCTTCCTCCTTCCTCTCTCGTCTCCCTCTCTCTCTCTCTCCCTCTCTCTCCCTTTCTCCCTTTCTCTGCCTTGCACTGACTCCCTCCAGCTCTCTCTCCCGTTCTCTGTCTCCGTCTCTATCGCTGTCTGTCTCTCTCTCTCTCTCTCTCTCTCTCTCTCTCTCTCTCTCTCTCTCTCTCTCTCTCTCTCTGTCTCTGTCTCTCTCTCTCTCTCTCTCTCTCTCTCTCTCTGTCTCTCTCTCTGTCTCTCTGTCTCTCTGTCTCTCTCTCTCGCTCTCTGTTCTCTTGTTCTCTCTCTCTCTCTCTCTCTCTCTCTCTCTCTCTCTCTCTCTCTCTCTCTCTCTCTCTCTCTCTCTCTCTCTCTCTCTCTCCCTCTCAGTCCGGTTGAGAGCGTGATCGCAGTGCAGTGCAGAATGGAGTACAACTGGTCTGGGTGCGTGTGTGGGAGGGTGAATGAAATGGAGCCACGGTTGGTGTGATAGGCCGAGGGGCTACACATAAGGTGCAGGGCATTATCACTTATGCTCTCTCTCTGTATAACTGTCACTCTCTCTCTGTCTCTCTCTGTCTGTCTCTCTCTCTCTCTCTCTCTCTCTCTCTCTCTCTCTCTCTCTCTCTCTCTCTCTCTCTCTCTCTCTCTCTCTCTCTCTCTCTCTCTCTCTCTCTCTCTCTCTCTCTGTCTCTGTCTCTGTCTCTGTCTCTCTTTGCTGTCCCCTTGTCCCCCTCTTTGTCTCTCTCTGTCTCTCGGCCCCCCGTTCGCCATCCCTCTTGTTCACACTACCCCGATGTCTCTCTTCCCCCCTCTCTGTCTCTCAGTCTGTCTCCATGTCGCTCTCTCTCTCTCTCTCTCTCTCTCTCTCTCTCTCTCTCTCTCTCTCTCTCTCTCTCTCTCTCTCTCTCTCTCTCTCTCTCTCTCTCTCTCTCTCTCTCTCTCTCTCTCTCCCTCTCTCTCCATGTCTCTCCCTCTCGTCCTCCCGCCCAGTGGTTAACACTGAAGCAATCCCAGATGTTTCCAGGGAAAGGTTTTCTCCGCGGTAGTCGCTCCGTAATGGATTCCTTACGGCCCGCCAAATGCCACTTCCTCACATTGTTGCATGTTCCTCTCTCTCTCTCTCTCTCTCTCTCTCTCTCTCTCTCTCTCTCTCTCTCTCTCTCTCTCTCTCTCTCTCTCTCTCTCTCTCTCTCTCTCTCTCTCTCTCTGTCTCTGTCTCTGTCTCTCTATCTCTCTCTATCTTGCTCTCTCTTTCTCTTTCGTTCTCTCTCTTTCTCCCCCCAGACAATCAATGTCCTTAAATGAGGTTGAAATGACACACATGATGCTCACAAATATAGACACAGACACGCACAGACTGATCAACTCACACACACACACACACACACACACACACACACACACACACACACACACACACACACACACACACACACACACACACACACACACACACACACACACACACACACACAAACAAACACACACTCCCATCTTCCACATGAGTGAAAAATGACTCGCCATCAATGAGCCGGTGGTTAATCCTGAGTGCCATGGGCTGAGAGAGAGAGAGAGAGAGAGAGAGAGAGAGAGAGAGAGAGAGAGAGAGAGAGAGAGAGAGAGAGAGAGAGAGAGAGAGAGAGAGAGAGAGAGAGAGAGAGAGAGAGAGAGAGAGAGAGAGAGAGAGAGAGAGAGGGAGGGAGAGAGAGAGAGAGAGAGAGAGAGAGGGGAGGGAGAGAGAGAGGGCGAGAGAGAGAGAGGGGTGGGTGAGAGAGAGGGAGAGGGAGAGAGAGAGGGAGAGGGAGAGAGAGAGGGAGAGAGAGACGTCACCATGGCGTCTGTCCCTGGCAGCCGAGTGCCCTCTCCCTACCCCTATCTTGTACCTGGACCCCCGCCCGGAATAGTGCTGCTCTACGCGCTTTTTTTTCTATTGGCCGGTTCCAGTCAGCCCCTGTCGCACATTGCTCTACAGGGTGGACGGGGGGGCCCCTAGGGGCCATCCTCTCAACCCCGCTCCGCTGCCCCCGTCTGCTGTATCACAGCGGACGTCGCTGTGTGCACAGACCCGCCCTCCCAGCAGAGCCTGTGTGGGGGGGGGGGGGGGCTTACTACGTACTACTACCCCTTGCTCAACGGCACGTGGGAAATGATTGTGCGGGGACCCCGATCGTGGGCCCCCCCCCCAGGGAGAGTCGTCAGTTTTCTTTCCTCATCTCATCCGTTCATCTATTATGAACCGTCTTCTGCACAGCGCTAGCTCGTCGTGCGTGTGAACGGGAGGGGGACGGAGAGGAGGACGGCGAGATGATGGGGAGGGAGGCGTATGTGATGTGTGTCACACCCGTCTGACACGCCATCACACACACACATCGCCGCGTTGCCCCTCCTGTCGGCGTGTGTCGGACACGTTTGTTTCCCCTCGACGTACTAACCTTGCTTTGTGTGTTTATCGCACGGTCAATCATCTTTCCTAGTGTGTCATCTAGCCGTCCCCCCCCATCCCAGAGTGACTCCTCCCCACACACACACCACCACCCCATCCCACCCCCCTGCAGGTCTCAGACGGACAGCGCCTCGCCAAGCATCGCACGCCCATAACGCCCACGTCCACGCCGCGGTCACTCACATCACCCCCCCCACCCCTGTCGCCGGCCCCCGAGCTCTGCCGCTTCTCCCCACCCACACCCCACCGCCTCTTCCCCCTCGCTCCCGAATCTCTCTCTCCCCCCCCCCCTTCCCCTGGGACCGAAGGAACAGGAAGTAGGGAGTCGGGGCCGGACGTACCCCGAAGCCACTGGCGGTGCACACACGCACACACACACACACACACACGGTCGGAGCGGAGGACCGCGCTTTTGAAGCGCCGGGGTTTTTTTTTTTCCAAAAAAACATTTCGGCTTCTTCTTCCCCCCCCAGAATCTGTGCCATCGTGCCCCCGAAATAGCACTAGCCCTCCTCTTCCCGTACCCCCGGCTCCCCCCCCCCCTCCCCCCTCATCCCCCTACACCCTCCTCGCTCCGCAGTCATCAGTCACCGCAGGGGGAGACGTTTTGGGGACATCGGCTGGGCAGGAACCCACAGCGGAGCTCGCCACTGAGCATGCCCAGCGTCGTCGCTGCCGCCGCCGCCGCGACCGTGACGCACCGCATCTGAGCGCAGGCTGATTGATGAGGCTCCCGCCGCACCGGACCGACAGACGCTTCGCCACCCCCCCCCCCCCCCCCCGCGCGCCAGGCCAAGCTCCGCCTCCCTCGCCGCTCCACCACTCGCTGTGTCTTTTTTAGCCCCTGACGCGCCGCGAGTTTTTTTGCGTTTCTCCTTTTTTTTCCCCCGTTGTTTGAAGAAGAAGAATTAGGCGTAGTCCCGCCCACTGCCCGCCCCGCTTCCTGAGAGGCCCCGCCCTCCAGCTCACCTCCACCTCCTCGCCCCCCCCCCCACCGCCCCCCGCGTCACCGCCCCGGAGACACACACACACACACACACGCCATGGCGCTCAACATGGCGTCCATCCGCGACACCAAGTGGCTCACCCTGGAGGTGTGCCGGCAGTTCCAGAGGGGCACGTGCTCGCGCAGCGACGAGGAGTGCAAGTTCGCCCACCCGTCCAAGAGCTGCCAGGTGGAGAACGGCCGGGTCATCGCCTGCTTTGACTCCCTCAAGGTAAGGACGACCGCGCCGGCGGAGACTGTGTGTACGGATGGCTTCGAAACCCCTCAATGGAAAGGGGAGGGAGACAGCGTGTGATCGGCTTTGACCCCCTAAACGTAGGGATAGGAGTCTGTGTGTGGATGGGTTTGACCCCTAGAATGTAAGGGGTAGAAGTCTGTGTGTGGATGGCTTTGAACCCCTGAATGTAAGGGGAAGGAGACAGTGTGTGATCGGCTTTGACCCCCTAAACGTAGGGATAGGAGTCTGTGTGGGGTCGGCTTTGACCCCCTAAACGTAGGGATAGGAGTCTGTGTGGGGTCGGCTTTGACCCCCTAAACGTAGGGATAGGAGTCTGTGTGGGGTCGGCTTTGACCCCCTAAACGTAGGGATAGGAGTCTGTGTGGGGTCGGCTTTGACCCCCTAAACGTAGGGATAGGAGTCTGTGTGGGGTCGGCTTTGACCCCCTAAACGTAGGGATAGGAGTCTGTTAGTGACCGCGTCGATGCCATAAACGTAGGAGACTAGTGCGTGATGACTTATCGTGCATGATAACGTTTAATCGACGTTAGCGTACTGTCAAATCCTCTGTTCAGATACCACAGTGTACGTGCCGAGAACCCCCATTGGGTTACTGCCGGCGGTTTTAATGCTTCTATCTTCTGCTACGGTTTGTGTTTGGGTGCTGCTGGACGGTGCCTATAGGGCCGCCCGGTAGCTCATGTTGAGCCTGCCGCGGCCAGATGGCATAACGCATGTTGGCAGAATCAGAATAGCATGTGGGGTTGCAGCCTTGCATTTTTTCGCTAATGGGTGTAGGTTATCCTCTCAAATTAACGTGTGTGTGTGCTGTGTGTGTGTGTGTGTGTGTGTGTGTGTGTGTGTGTGTGTGTGTGTGTGTGTGTGTGTGTGTGTGTTGTGTGTGTGTGTGTGTGTGTGTGTGTGTGTGTGTGTGTGTGTGTGTGGGGGTGTGTGTGGGGGTGTGTGTGGGGGTGGGGGTGTGTGTGGGTGGGTGTGTGAGTGTTGGGTCACTGGACCTACCTGACCTTTCAGGCAAAAGCTCCCAGTGGTGAGCTGTCATGTTTCGGCGTCACCATGTGTGTCTGCGTGTGTGTGTGTGTGTGTCTGTGTGTGTGTGTCCGTTTATGTCCGAATGATGGTAGAAGTGTGTGTGTGTGCATGTGTGTGTGAGTCTGCATGTGTCTGTTAAAATATATATATATATGTGTGCAACTGTACGCGTGTGTTTGTGTTTGAATTAGTGTCAATCTGTGCGTGTGTGTGTGTGTGCGTGTGCGTGTGTGCCTTCCACGCGTGTGTATGTGACCCTACGGACATACAGCTAGCATGGCTCTCTAGAATTACCATGCCATGTCTGTCATGATACCGCAGCCCCGCCATCTGATAGCCCCCCCTGGTTCTGCCACACAATCTATTCCTGGTCCGTCCCCCCCCACCCACCACCCTCTCCCATCAGCTGTCTCACAGTTAAGGACCAGCAGCCAGCTTCACTGCTACTCTGCAGCGTGTGTCAGGAGGATCTTTTCACCTGTCCTATGTGCAGCCGCACCTCCAATAGACCGGCCGCAGGCTACGTAGCCGCAGGCTGTAGCTAGCTCATCACCGTAGCTAGCTCATCCCCGTAGCTAGCGTAGCCGCAGGCTGTAGCTAGCTCATCACCGTAGCTAGCGTAGCACTGTAGAGATGGATAGATGGATGGTTAGATAGATAGATACAGTAGATAGATACAGTAGACAGACAGACAGACAGACAGACAGACAGACAGACAGACAGACAGACAGACAGACAGACAGACAGACAGACAGACAGACAGACAGACAGACAGACAGACAGACAGACAGACAGACAGACAGACAGACAGACAGACAGACAGACAGACAGACAGACAGACAGACAGATAGATAGATACTTTACTCATCCCCTTGGGGAAATTCAGTTGTAAAGTAGCTCACGCAGTCAGGGGACAGACGGAAAACAGTAAAAGTTGATCAAATAAGTCAATAAAAAGCGAGCAACATTGCACGTTGGACGTCAAACGATGAGCCATTTGCGTCCTGGAATAAAGGGAAAAGTTCCCGTTGCTGCCGTTAAAATGAACATTTGGCCGCCTGCTCATAGCACACTCTGGGTTGATTCCGTTTCTTTTTCAAAGAAGCCCTCGGAGACCATTGTCTTCTCAACAGCCCGTCCAATTATAACAAGGTCGTCCTGGTCGCAGCCCACTGAAACATAACCGCCCAAAAAAAACACACACCAGTACCAGGCCCCTTAAAGAAATATATAAATAAAGCCCGGCACCCAGGTGACAGTGATAAATCGCCGGGAGAAACTGGGCCAGTATTGCACCGCAACCATGAAGACTTTGTTTTCGGTTGTTGTTTAAAGGGGACCAGGATGGTGGAGTGGTGCTAGAGCAGGCCAGTGAGAGGGACAGGGTTTCATAGCTGAAGTATAGATGGTTATATAACATATATATATATATATATATATATATATATAACATTATATAACAACAATCGATCATCTGAGAGACAAGACGAAGGTCATTCCCACTGCATTACATACGGATGGTCTCACTGTTTAAGGGACATAAAGAAGCTGTAAAGCTTTGGCTGTGTTGGAATACACTAATTAAGTATTAATTGGTAGTCAAATAGCTCCAGTGATATTTTTAATTTTATATTTTGGTCAAATTACACTAATTTATCGCTTTTAATGGGAGACCAACTGGAAAAAAAACCCGACTGTAATCAGAGCCAAATCTTCCCTGTTGGGTTTCTCCATGATAGATTGATTTTAAACTCCTGTGTCTAGTGAACAAGGCTACATGGCCGCCCCCTCCCCCCCACGCTGCTATAATTACAACCCAACTGGCGATACACAAACGACAACGTTAGGCCATGCCAACTCTGCTGGGGGGGGGAGGGACTCCACCATGGTGACCTTTGCTATCGTTATGCTAACAGCCGTTAAAGCAATACGTTGATCTCCTGCGTGTTCTAATCACCCTCCCGTATAGATCCGACCGCCCTTCCATAACCTAGAGGCTGGCTGAGACCTGCCCCGTGCTCCCGTCAACGCAAACGGCTGCAATGCTCCCCCCCCCCCCCCCCCCCCGTTTAAATATAAAATTACACCGATCACACGCGTCGATCGACAATATGGCAAAGCTATTAGAAAACGGCGGCAAACGCAGAAAAAACCGCCAGAGCTACACTATCTCTTTATTACGACCCGGAGTCATAAAGCTAGCTAAAGCCCACGTTATTGCATGCATCGCTCCGACTCTTTGTCCACCTCGGCAGCTGAGCATAACCCCCCCTCTACCCCCCCCATGTTATTGCATGTACCGCTGGCCACAGGTCAACACGGCTGGCCAACGCCGCAGAAAGCTAGCGGTATTTACGGTGCGCTCAGCTGCCTTAGCGTGGCGGCGGCGCTAGCATGCTGGACGTGGCTGTAAGCCTCGGCTGAGTTATCGCCAAGCCCCTCGGCCATTGAGTGACAGGCCGGACCGGCTGCCAGCCTTTGTCACCCCCCCACTCCCCTCATCCCCCTCCCATCCCCCCCTAGCCCCGACGGCTTAATGAGCAGAACAGCTGACTCCGATTGGGATTGATTTGTTATTTCGTCCGACGCCCCCGATGGGAATAGGTCCCCGGCGAACCCGTTCCCCCCCTTTTTCACCGCCGCGCCATCCCGCCGTCGGCCGAAGGCGGCCCTCAACGGGATCGGCTCGTCCTTGGTAATGCGACAAGGTCTCCCACCCCTGCCTACCCTTGAGCAAGACGCCCCACCCCGGTACTCCCTACTCCCCTTACCTGCACCTTGACAACCTTAGCCGTGTGCCCCCATTAACCACTCCGGATTAAAGCGTGTCTCCCAAATGACTCCGGATTCAATTACCTCGGCCCACTGCGATAACGAGGGGCCGTGCCCCCCTCCCCCAGTGGTGAGCTGCCCGCCCGCGGTCGGGGTGTGTGCAGGGGGTACAGCGTCTGGGAGTTGAGGGGGCGCCCCCCAAAAGCTCTGGTCTGTTTGATGAGAGAGATCTAGGGGGGGGGGGGGGGGGGGGGGGGCTGACGAAAGACTGAACAAATCCCTATCCTCCCTTCCCCCCCCCCTCTCTGTCGCTTTGGATTATTCCAGGCCAGGGAGTATGCACACGGTATGTTCCCCCCCGCACTATACGTGCGAAATCGGGGTGAAAAAACAAACACATTTCTGTTTTATTCCCACCTGCTCGGCCGGTTGGCCCTCTGGGTAGAACCGTCAGAGACATACCTGAGCAATTAAGAGGAAGCAGACTAGTCCAGACTCATATCCCATTGCTCTTTATCGTCTCTCTCTCTCTCTGTCTCTTTTTACCCCATCACTCTCTTTATCTCTCCCTCTCTCTTTCCCTCTTGCTCACTTTCACTCTCTGTCTGACGCTGTCATTCTCAATTTCTCTCTCACGCGCTCTCTCTCACTTTCACTCTCTCTCTCTCTCTCTCTCTCTCTCTCTCTCTCTCTCTCTCTCTCTCTCTCTCTCTCTCTCTCTCTCTCTCTCTCTCTCTCTCTCTCTCTCTCTCTCTCTCTCTCTCTCTCTCTCTCTCTCTCTCTCTCTCTCTCTCTCTCTCTCTCTCTCTCTCTCTCTCTCTCTCTCTTTCTCTCTCTCTCTCTCTCTCTCTCTCTCTCTTCGTCTCTCTCTCTCTCTCTCTCTCTCTCTCTCTCACACTTTCTCTCTCACACTTTTTTCTCTCTTCTCTTCACACTTTCTTCGTCTCTCTCGTTCTCTCTCTCCTCTCTCGACACTTGACTTTCTCTCTGTCCTCTCTCTGTCTCTCTCTGTCTCTCTCTCTCTCTCTCTCTCTCTCTCTCTCCTCACTCTCTCTCTTTCTCTCTCTTCGCTCTCTCCTCTCTCTCTCTCTCCTCTCCTCTTCTCACTCTCTCTTCTCGTGTACTTCTTCTCTCTTCCTCGACTCTGGTCTCTCCCACTCTTTTCTATCTCTCTCGCCCTCTCTGACTCTCTCTCAGACTCTCTCTCTATCTCTCTCCTCTCTCTCTCTTCTCCTCTCTCCTCTCTCTCTCTCTCTCTCTCACTCGCTTCTCTCCCCCACTGTCTTCCCCACCTC
>OLKM01000743.1:32639-40601 GCA_900291075.1 Melanogrammus aeglefinus
TAGAAGTTAGCTTTGATAGACGTTAGCTTTTTTAGCCGCTAGCTTTTTTAAACGTTAGTTTGTAAGCCGTCAGCTTTGTTAGCCGTTAGCCTTGTTTTCAGAGGTTGCCCTTCCATGCTAGGGAATATACACCACTGTTGTGCCGACTATTTGTACAGAGAATCGATAAGAGAGATGCATCATGGGTAAATGATCAACTAACTCCCTGTAGGTTTTAGGTCGGTCTAGCTGCAGCACTAGAAAAAGTGACTGCTGACATCCAATTCACTCACCTAAACATACACACATATGCACACATAAGAACACACACATACTTAGATACAGACACAGAGACACTCACACACGTAGGTACGTACACGCACCTACGCACACACACACACACACATACACACGCACACACACACACACACATACAGACACACATGCACACACACACACACACACACACACACACACACACACACACACACACATACACACACACACACACACACACACACACACACACACACACACACACACACTAGGAAATACACACACACTCATACACGCACACTTCCATTAGGGAGTCTGCACAGCGCATTGTTTGTGAATTAGATTTTCAGTCAGCTGACCCCACTCTGTTTCCCCCAGTTGATGAAACCTCCATCGGCTGTTAGGATGATGAGATGGGCTAGAGAGGTAGAGGGAGGGAGGGCAGGGGGAGGGAGAGGGGGAGGGGGAGGGGGGAGGCGCGGTGAGAGTTCATTTGATGTGGTGGCTCTCGGTTGCTGCGATGGGGGAGAGAGAGGGGAGCAGGACAGGCAGGGAGAGGGGTAGAGAGAGGGGAGTGATAGAGAGAGAGGAAGAGAGAGGCAGACGGAGATGGAGAGAGAGAAAGAAAAGGGGAGATGAAGAGAGAGAGAGAGAGAGAGAGAGAGAGAGAGTGACAGAAAGGTGATAGAGAGAGAGCGCGAGGGAAGGGACAGGAGGTTGATAAGGGAGAGAGAGCGATTGATAAGAGAGATGACAGAGAGAGAGGTTGAGAGACCGGGAGTGGGAGACGGGGACAGGAAGGTTATTGATGGCGGCGGCCTGGTGGAGACTGGGTGGGTGGAGTTATGTCGGTGGGGTGTGGGGGGAGGGAGGGCGGGGCGGGGGGGGTGGCCTTGCCTTCATCCGCTGGTGGTATTCAGATGAAAGGTACCAAACACCCTCCCAGGGCTCTGAGTCACCCAGGCTTATTTACCTCCACCCTTCCACTAGAAACCGCCTGTCACTAAACCCTTCGCTCAGACCCCTCTGCCGTATAAATACACACGCTTTGTACTTCCTGTATATTCAAACAACTTTATCAACACACGCACTCAGCCGTCTGTTAAATTGCCGTCTATCAGCCGTCTATAGCCGTATACACAGTGCTGTGGATGTGTTGCAATTAATCAGTTGAAGGATACGAAGGATTGTATATATTGTTTATTGTAATTGTTTACATATAAACAGACGTCGAATGACATGCCCCAACACTGCACGTTCAATTAGCAGGGGACATGAATCATTTGTTGCATTTATTGTACATTAGCGTTGAAGTGAAAGTAAAGGAAAGTGTGTACTGGGTTGTCTGCCGCTGGGTTGAAAGGGATTAGCCTGCAGGGGCTATCTATCAAAGCTACTGGGTTGTCAGGCTAAAAGGGGTTAGCCTTCCAGGCTAACAAAGCTACTGGGTTGTCAGGCTAAAAGGGGTTAGCCTTCCAGGCTAACAAAGCTACTGGGTTGTCAGGCTAGAGGGGGTTAGCCTGCCAGGCTGAAGACACTGAACGAACACGGTGGCAAGACAAGCCAAGCACAATGTTGTATTTTGAGACGAGCACAATTATTCTATTTCGGTAATGACGAGCGACAGTGAATCCTGCGGTGTTGGGCTGATCAGCCAACGTACACGTTTGGGCTGGGGCTATTTAGGGCGGGTTGAATCTAGTACGTTGTTCCAGTTGATCCAATTCGTCGGCTTGCTTCCATGGCTGAAGCGCGCGGTGTTTGCGGGCCAATCTGTCTCATATCTGGTGACCCGTGGAACTCGGAGAACAGTGAATCATAACACATGGGACAAAACAATAACAAACTTTCCGACCCGGGATGGAAATTTCCAAAAAGCGAACATACAGTTCTTGGTCCAATTGTTTATAGCATTGTGGTGGACTTGGCTTGTACATAGTTTCCTTAATCTCTGATGACGTGTCACGATCATGATTTATAGTGCGATGGAGTGTTGGTTGCATGTGGTACCTTTGAAGAACAAGTCAGAGAATTTGCTGTACATCTATTGAAATAATAACAATTACAATGGAAAATAAATGTTGTGAGAACTACAAAAAACACCAACATGAAAGGAAGGAATACATTAATAACGACAAATACATGAAACCCATTCAATGCATGAAACAAGGATCTATTGTAAGCGATGTTTATCTCAGATTTTAGCTGATTTCTACTTCTATTTCTGTAAAATATGTGTTTCTATAAAATTCTTATTTCTGTAAAAATACAACAAGATCAAAAGGGAGAATACATTAATAACGATGTCCCCATGGAACCCCTTCCATGCATTAATCAATCAAACACAAGCCTATCATAAAGCCATGTTTGTGTTTGATTTCCGTGCTCCATGGTACAAGGCCTAGTGGTCTATACGTCTGTGTACTTTGGGAGGGCAGGGTTTCATCGAGTGCGAAGGCCAAGTGGGATCTGTGCCGACCGAGCAACAAGTGAGAGAGGAGAGCGGTAAGCTCGCTCGGTTTGTATCTAACGTTACGCACTCGCCGAGCCAACACGTAACCTACCCACCTCTTTAAAGTTAACTCCTGGCCGTCTCCCTGCTGGCGTTTACCGCTTTGCAGCTCTGACTGTTGACCCCTTTTTGCATCGGCCTCATCGCCAACACATTGTGCGTCGCTTTGCAAGGCTTTCCCTCCAGAGCCCTGTGTTTGTCTACGGGCCTTCGACCCGACGGGAGCTTGCACTTCCTGGGTCCCAAGGCAACACAGCCTGGGGATTAATGAGGCCTCCTGATGAAACCATGTAGGGAAAACTGGATGGACTAACAATATCACGTCTCTTTCTCATCTTGGTTCATTTAAAGATGTGCACTGTGTGTGTGTGTGTGTGTGTGTGTGTGTGTGTGTGTGTGTGTGTGTGTGTGTGTGTGTGTGTGTGTGTGTGTGTGTGTGTGGTGTGTGTGTGTGTGTGTGCGTGTGTGTGTGTGTGTGTGTGTGTGTGTGTGTGTGTGTGTGTGTGTGTGTGTGTGTGTGTGTGTGTGAACTGTGCAAATCTCACATCTTTAACACTTTTTTTTTCCTTTTTACACTTTTACACACGTTCTGCAAAAAACTCATCCATAGACGTCGACTCTTCCGCGGCGCTCGCACGCACAACTCGAACGCAACGCAAAACTCATTTGCATCCCGTGGCTCATTGTGCGCCACATCCTGAGAGAAACTCCTTCTTTTGTGTTGCCCTTCCAGCCAGTCGTAGACAAAAGTACCCCCTTCACCCTTCATTGACATCGACGAGCGGCGAAGAACGGGGAGGAACGGGGGAGCTGATGGAAGATCTGTTGCCCCTCTCTCTCTCGCCCGCCACTCTCCAGCTCCCCGTTGTGCTGAGTGTGTCGGAATAGGACTTTGACGGATCTATCCACCGGCCCCAGCGCCATCTCATTATCCTCTCTTATCTCCGTTATGGATTTACACCGCACCACAACACACACTGACATGCAATCAATCGGAGAAGGGAGAAAGACGTCCGATGGTGTTTTCCTTCCTCGTTTGATTTGACTGAGGCCTTACCGCGGTGGTTGGTGGGTGTGTGGAATGTTTTTGACGTAACGTCTTAACACGTGCGCGTCCGCCGTTTTCGTCGTCGCGTGACGTCCGCGTCGCCTCGCACCGAGAACATGCCGTCAATGTTGTTTTTTGCTCGACCCGTCAAATTTCAGACGACCAAAAAAAAAGCAACCCCGCCCTTTTAACGACGACAGACCGAACGCAATCGAAGCGAAAGGAAGTTCTCAGAATACTTAATAAAGTACTTATTGTGTACGAGCTTGGACTCAGAGTGAAACCTTAGAGGCCCACAAGATGTGCTCCGGGGTTATGTGACTCATTCAGCATGTGACGCTGTCCTAACCTCGAAATAACAGGGCGTTGTCCGGGCCAAACCTCCCGGTAATCAAGCCGTCGCCGCGGGCGCCAGGCAACAACCGGTCAGTTATACAAGCAGATGTTGCTGTGATGCTAAGTTATTGTAACGCACACTCGCACTGGCGTACGGAGTGTGGAGTGTGTTTGTGTGTGTGTGTGTGTGTGTGTGTGTGTGTGTGTGTGTGTGTGTGTGTGTGTGTGTGTGTGTGTGTGTGTGTCGCCTGCATGTGTTTGTGTGTGTGTGTAACCTGTGTGTGTGTGCGCGCGTGTGTGTGTGTGTGTTTGTGTGTGTGTGACCTGCTTGTGTTTGTGTGTGTGTATGTGTGTGTGTGTCACCTGCATTTTCTTCTATTTGTGTGTATGTGTTGCCTGCGAGTATTTGTGTGAGTCTGTCTGTGTCTGTGTGTGTGTGTGTATGTGTGTGTGTGTGTGTGTCTGTCTTTGTGTGTGTGTGTGTTGCCTGTGAGTGTGTGTTTCTGTGTGTCTGCGTGCGTCTGTATGTGTGTGTGTGTGTGTGTCTGTGTGTGTGTGGGGACCTTATATGTGGGTGCGTGGATTAGCAGGGCTGTGCTGGGTGTGTCTCATACCTCTGCAGGTCACAGATGATCAGATTAACCAAAGCAGCACTCGGGCCTCTAGAGGGATTACCACTGGAGTCCACAGCTCAGCAGCCTCCTAACCAGGGGGACCAACGCACCACACACACACACACACACACACACACACACACACACACACACACACACACACACACACACACACACACACAGACACACAGACACAGACAGACAGACAACTCTACTGTATGTCTCTCTCTCTGTCTCTCCCCCTCCCTCTCTCCCTGTCTCCCCCCACACCGTCTCTGTCTCTGGTCTCTGGGCCCTGCCTGCACTGTTCATTCCAGTCTCTTCTAGTCCCCTCTCCGTCCCACTACTATAATAAACAGACCGCCTTCATGGAAGGCTAGTTGCTAACCCCTGTGGCCACTCATAGCACTTTGACAATGAGCGCTCACCTGCACTCTTCATTCCAGTCCTCTTCTAGTCCACCTCTCCCGTCCCACTACTATAAATAACACAAGACCGCCTTCATGGAACAGGGCTTAGTTTGCTAACCCCTGTGGCCACCTCATAGCACTTTAAGAACAACAGGAACGCACTCACACACACACAGCACACACACACACACAACACACACACACACACACACACACACACACACACACACACACACACACACACACACACACACACACACACACACACACACACACACACACACAACACACACACACACACACACACACACACACACACACAGACACACACACATTGGTAGACACACAGTGGTGTAACGCAGGCCAAGGTAGCAAACAGCAGCCTCATCTGGGGCAGCGTGAGCACCGATGCCACCGCCTTGCTCAATGGCACCTCGTTACCGAACCAGCAACTCTCCCGCCGGCTGACATTCAGTTGACATTCAGCTCTGCCTTGGAACGGGTTCCAGAGGCGGCGGCCAGCCCCTAGCATCTCACTGTTAACCGCCAAACTGCCTTGTTTCGTCCTCTGTGTTCACCAAGGAGCTGAATTCCTTCGCTGAAGGCTGGAGACTCCTTCTCTCCGGTTCTCAGGTTGTACCTGTTTTTTTTTTTGCGTCGGGCAAATTTTGACTGCGTCGTCACCCGTTTGGTGGCCTGTTCTGGCAGGTTTTCTCGTCGGGGATTGCGTCCGACCTGTGTCGGGCCAATGCGGGGGGGACTGCGTTCTAGGTGTCGGTGCTGGTGTTTGGCAACGTTCCGACGTTTCTAACGCGAGACGTATGTCGGGCGCGGTGAGGTCGGTCAGGTCTATCGCGGGTGGGTCACGTCTGTGTGATACAACATGCATCCCCGTGCCCTAAGCCTTTCGGACGCTTCATTCGGACCGCCGACCCATATATATAGTGTGACACGCAGCGCTAACTCCCCCTGTGTCTCTCACCCCTCCTCCCTCTCTCTCTCTCTCTCTCTCTCTCTCTCTCTCTCTCTCTCTCTCTCTCTCTCTCTCTCTCTCTCTCTCTCTCTCTCTCTCTCTCTCTCTCTCTCTCTCTCTCTCTCTCTCTCTCTCTCTCTCTGTGTCTCTCACCTCTCCGGTTTGTCTCTCTCTCTGTCTCTCTCTCTCTCTCTCTCTCTCTCTCTCTCTCTCTCTCTCTCTCTCTCTCTCTCTCTCTCTCTCTCTCTCTCTCTCTCTCCCTATGCTCCCCTGTGTCTCTCGCCCCTCTTGTTTGTCCCGCTCTCTCTGGTGGTAATCTCAGGCGTGACAGCGCGCAGCTCCTCCGTCTGTGGGATTACCGCCGTGAAAACAAAGCCTCTTAATTACTGCTGATGCAACACAGTCCTTGGTGTGTGTGTGTGTGTTTGTGTGTGTGTGTGTGTGTGTGTGTGTGTGTGTGTGTGTGTGTGTGTGTGTGTGTGTGTGTGTGTGTGTGTGTGTGTGTGTGTGTGTGTGTGTACACACGCTTGTGTCTGTCAGAGACGTCTAGGTGTATGTTAGAGCCTGTGTGTGTGTGTGTGTGTGTGTGTGTGTGTGTGTGTGTGTGTGTGTGTGGTGTGTGTGTGTGTGTGGGTGTGTGTGTGTGTTGTGAGAGAGACAGCCAGGAGTGCTTGTGCGCGTGCATTTACGTGCGCGGGTGTTTTTAGCGTGTGTGTGTTTGTTAAGACAGCTAGGTGTGTGTGCGTGCGTTTGCATGTACGTTTGTGTGTGAGACGTCTAGGGACGTGTGCGCGTGTGTGTGCATGCGCGGACATGTGCGTGTGCTCTAGTGCAAATGTGTGTACGCGTGTCTGTGTCCAAAAATCGAGGCGTTTTCGTGTGCATGCGTGCAGCCATGTGCTTGTCCCCCACATTCTAGCAGACCTGTAGCACGGCCCCCCCGGCCTCCCCTCCGACCCATTGAGAAACAAATCTTGTTTTCCTGGGTTGCGCTCCGGCGCTAATTGTTCGGTAATCCTAGCGCTAGCTTTGGTTAGCGATGCGCTACAGCCTCGGGGGCCCGCGGCCATCGGCACTGTGCTCGAACTCAGCCGTTAGGAAGTGGGAGTGAGGGGGTCGGGGGGGGGGGGGGCTTGCCCTCTGTTGAGGCCGATCCACCCCGCCCGCCCCCCCCCCCCCCCCCCCATACCGTAATCCACCCCGTGCAGGTGTCTGTGCTCCATTAGCCGCCCTGGATGTCTGCAGGAGCAGGAAGGGGAGCCTTCTGCAGCAGGATCCCCGTAATGGATTTCCAATGTTTCCTCGTGCGGTCGGAAACAAGAAAGAAAAGAGGAACTCAAGAGAGAGCACTTCAGACGGATCCATTAGGGCCCCTCCTCGGGAGTTACCGCGCCCTAAACCCCCGGCAACCGGGGGCCCGGACGGCCCCCAAAAACTAAACAGGATCTGGGCAGGGATGGTAGCACTCTCTCTCTCTGCCTGTGTGAGAGGAAGAAGGGACGGCCTGTTCCTGGGCAGCCAGCGGCCTCTCCCCCTCTCCCCCTCTCCCCCTCTCCTGACCACTGCTGGGGGTCAGACCAGTGGACCAGTGGACCTCTCTTCACTTCTCTCTCTCGTTCTCTCTGTTTCACTCCCTCTCTCGCTCTAACTCTACTTCTAAACCTCTTCCTCTCCTCCTCGCTATCCTTTCTCTGACTCTACCTCCCTCCTCTTCCTCGCTTTTTCTTTCTTTATCTATCTGTTTTCCTCTTTCCTTCTCTCTCTCTCTCTCTCTCTCTCTCTCTCTCTCTCTCTCTCTCTCTCTCTCTCTCTCT
>OLKM01000743.1:50007-77414 GCA_900291075.1 Melanogrammus aeglefinus
GTATGCACTTACTGTACGTTGTCTGTCCTGGCGCACAAAAAAAAGTACTTGTGTCGCATCTTATCCTTAATAGCTCTGTTGTAAACTGGGAATGGGTTAACCTAGCGATTGTTACTTGTTTATTCGAACCTCCTTACTGTACTGAGTGACAGAGATGGACGGTTGTTTCTCCTTTGTCGGACAAACGTACCGTCCAGCTCTCATCTAGGTGGACACGCCCACTTGGGATGTCGCCGTTGCGCAGGGAAGGAACGCCTTTGACACGGCTTGTACCAGCTAATCACACCCACACCTGGGGGCCCGACGTCAGCCCTTTAAGGGTGGCCCACTGCTTTCGGGGGCAAGGTGCTGGCCCAGGAACGTCTCTCCGTAGTGGCTACACCACAACGTCGAAGACACCCCCCCCTCCCTCTCTCGTTCAACCTCACTCCGTGTCCGCCTCCACTGTCCTCTCTCTCTCCACTAGGGATCGGCGCGATTAATCGACGATCGGTCATTGATCGTTAGGAATTTTTCCCGATCACGTGGTATTTTTCATCGATCAAAAAGGAGGTTGCGTGGCATGAGTGTGAGAACGGGACCGCCAACCCCCTTGGTTGACTGTTCCTTGGCTCTTATTGGAATTTAAAATCGTTTCCAAATGTTTAAGAGAGCATTGTCAATATATTTTCTACCAAGTCAAGTGAACGGAGATGAACGATCGACAGCTGATGAGCGGCACAACAACAACAACAACAACAACAACAACAACAACAACAACAACAACAACAACAACAACACCGGCTGCAGGCGTGAAGATCAGGGGTGGGCATGAGGTGAACGGCGGCGGGGAGCCAATCAGACGCCAGCGTTCAGAGTGACAGGCCCGCTCGGGTGGCGCGGAGGCCCCCCCCGGTCGGACGAGATGCAAATCCGTGTGTGTGTGTGTGTGTGTGTGTGTGTGTGTGTGTGTGTGTGTGTGAGAGATGCCAGGATGCGGTGTTGTACATGATGTAGGTGTGTGTTAGTGGGTTTGTGTAAGTGTATGTGTGTGAGACATAGCAGGCTGTGGTGTGTGTGTGTGTGTGTGTGTGTGTGTGTGTGTGTGTGTGTGTGTGTGTGTGTGTGTGTGTGTGTGTGTGTGTGTGTGTGTGTGTGTGTGTGGTGGGTGGGTGTCTGTGGTTTTTGGGTGAGTGATGCCAGGGTGCGGTGTTGTACATAATGTATGTGTGTGTGTGTATTAGTGTGTGTAAGTGTGTGTGTGTCTGTGAGATATCATGGTGTTGTGTTATACATAATGTAGGTGTGTGCTAGTAAGTGTTTGTGTGTGTGTGTGTGTATGTGTGCGTGTGTGTGTGTATGTGTGTTTAACCACCTGTGATCCTGGTCACACCTTCCCACACACACACACACACACACACACACACACACACACACACACACACACACACACACACACACACACCCTGCTGGGCCTCAACGAAGGAGGGGGTGGGATGAGCTAGGACACATGTCAGGTGTGTCACTGAGAACAGCAACACTGCATGAGAGGAACTCAGCCAGATCATGTGTGTGCGTGTGTGTGTGTGTGTGTGTGTGTGTGTGTGTGTGTGTGTGTGTGTGTGTGTGTGTGTGTGTGTGTGTCTGTGTGGGCTTGCTCGGAGCACTTTGTGAAAACGCACAACTCTGCCTGCTGTGAGGGGGTGGGTTTGCCCGGCGCATGCGCATGTTTTGCTGCAAGGATGTGCGGTGTTGGTATTTGCGTGGGCGGGTGTACATCACAATGTGTGCTTGTCCTTGTGTGTGGTTGTGTGTGTGTGTGTGTGTGTGTGTGTGTTGTGTGTGTGTGTGTGGTGTGTGTGTGTGTGTGTGTGTGTGTGTGGTTTGTGTGCGTGTGTGTGCGTGCACTTGCGTGTATGTGTGTCTGTGTTCCTGCACACTTGTGTCTGCGCACGTGTGTGTGTGTGTGTGTGTGCATGCGTGCGTGCGTGCTTGTGTGTGTGTGTGGCCACAAGTGTGGTTCAAAGTCCCTCCGTTACCCAGAAGCGTCGGCGGCACTGATGCATCAGCGGTCCCCCACGTTTAATGTTTAATTAGCCAGTCTAATTAGCAGAGCTGGGATCTCCTCCCGTGAACAGCGTCCGTCCACGGAGCCTCTCACAGCGAGTCTGACCGGTCGGAGTCCCATCACTCGTTTACCACGGAGTCCTTGGTTTGCAAGGTCACTCCCCAAGGTCACTCCCCCCACGCCCCCCCCCCCCCCCCCCAAGTAGCGTAGCGCCAGGGTCGACATTGAGGGAGGGAAAGGGGAACGCGGTATTCAGGGTGTCCGCGCATCCTTAAATAGTCTTAAAAAGTCTTAAATTCATGTTTCTAAATTGAAGGCCTTAAAAAGTCTTAAATTCGTTACAAATGTCATATGCTGGTCTTAAATACTGTAACTCAGGGTCTTAAATTTGTCGGGGCAGGACTATATATTTTTTTATTTTTCTCCTGGGACTTTTCAGGAAGGACATGTAGAGAGGCTTCTTCCTTGCTAGCTGCATATATAAACGATTATCTGCGTGCTTGCTAGCTAGTCTGGGACAATGGGTAGGTGCAAATTCAAGGACAGTTGGCTGGAAGACGTCCGTTTCCGAAGTTGGCTCGCGTCTGTTGCCAACCCCCACCATCGCGTGTTTTAGGACTTAAATTTCATTCAAGGTGGTATTAAAAAGGTCTTAAAAAGTCTTAAATTTGACTTGCTGAAACCTGCAGATACCCTGGTATTAGTGATCGCCCCTATGGTAACGCATACATACCGACAAACGTCGGGAAGTAGCTAGCGACTGGACTATTAGCAAAACCACCGACTGGTTGCTCCTCCTCCACCCCCTCCATCCCGCTCTTCACTTTTGTTTGCACCATTGACAAAAAAACGACTTGACAATTGTGGAACAAACACAAAAGAGAAACGGCACACGATGAATACCGATTGGAGGAGCCTGCTCCGCTAATGAGCTAAACTTTACCAACACGCACGCACACACACACACACACACACACACCGCTCGCTTCTACGGAGCGGTTCATTACTCTGGATTTCATACAGAGCTGCTCCTGCTGTCGACGCTGGGTGGGGGGGGTGGGGGGTCAGCGCCTTGTTCGAAGAACGCCGTGAGCTGAATCTCTCTCTTGGAAGGCGACCAAATGTAAATAGCTAAAGCAGTTAAAGACGAAAATACCGCAAAAAAGACAAGACTGGTATGCAGTTTTCACATTCAAATCCCGCTCGAATCGACCATCCACCGCCATTATACCCCAACAGTCTTTTTCTTTTAAAGTGTAATTCCGGCGAAAAACAAATTCAGCATGAACACCCATAAAACAAGGCCTCCAGACACTCTTTCATCGGTGAGAATCGAGTATAGAGCTTGCACACAAAATTGCCCGGGGCAATGTAACAGCCCAAAAGGTTTCGCCGGAATTACATTTTAACGTCATGTCCGTGAACATCGTTGGCGTGATGATTACATGCAAATGTAGCCCGCTGCTAATCCTACCTCCCAGCCGCTGTTTGACAGGACAGCCTGCTGCTGCTCTGACTGTTTTTCACCCTGTGCGCGCACGTGTGTGTGTGTGTGCGCGCGTGTGCGTTGCACGTGCGTGTGTGTGGTCCACAATAGATTCAATGGTATATTCGATAACATCCAGCACTCATTTTGTATTCACTTTTGTATCCAATTTTGTATTCGCTGAAAGCAAGACAACGACCAACGTTTGAACGATCGTGACTACATATCAGGCACGATTAATTAAATCCTTTATCTCTGATTCTGTGTTGTTTTTCCTGACACAAGACCGCCATGTGGTCGCCATGGCGATTAACCATTGACCAACCACCACCCTCCCCCCTCGCCACTCCTCTTCTGTGTTTTGCCACCTCCTCCTCCTCCTCCTCCTCCTCCTCCTCCTCCTCTTCCTCCTCCTCTACCTCCTCCTTTTCCTCCTTCTCCTCTACCTCCTCTTCCTCCTCCTTCTCCTCCTCTTCCTCCTCCTCTAGCTCTTCCTCCTCCATCTCCTCTAACTCCTCTTTTTCCTCCTCCTTCTCCTCCTCTTCCTTCTCCTCTCCTCCTCCTCCTGCTCAAAGTCTTCACATGTCATCCTCCTCTTCCTCCTCCGTCTCCATCTCCTCCTCCTCCTCCTCCTCCTCCTCCTCCTCCTCCACATTTCCTTCTCTCCATCCCCCTCTTCATCTTTTCTGCTCCTCTGTTGCGCTCTCCACCCCTCATTACAATCGCCGTGGGTTCCTCCTCCCCTGTGTATATAGCATTTCCTAACACACATATATATATATATATATGTCTCATATATCTACCCTGCTGTATCCTCCACCACTATTTTCTGCTTCTTCTCTCTGATTGGTCCCCTGCTCTCTCCCCTCCCCCCTCCTCCCCAGCCGACAGTATGTGTGTGTGTGTGTGTGTGTGGGGGGGGGGGGAGGGGTTAAGAAGGAATCCATGTTTGATTATCGTTTGTTTACCGTTGCCCCGCTGGCGTCAGTCTCTTATTACCACCAGGCGGGGTGGGGGGGCGGGGGGACTCTGTGGACCTGACCCGTGCCCCCTCACTTCCCTTCCAGGGAGGAGAGCAATCAATCCCTGCGTTGGATGCGCGGTTGTAGCCGCCGCCGCCGCTAACGTGTTCAACCACAGGCTTACTTCTGCAACTTGACCCCCGTCGACCTGTGTCTGTTCCTGTGTTCGGCCGGCGCTGTCCTGGGTGTTGCTCCCACGAGGCGCGATGGGCCATGTTTCTAGCTAGCTAGCTGTTCAGTTTACAGTAAGACGTTCGCTACCTTTTTATTTTATTAGTCGTGTGCATCGTTAGCTTGTAGCGCCTTTGACTAGCTAGCTAGAGTGCTCAGTTTACAGTCAGTCTCATGCTTTTATTTGAAAGCACATGCTTAGCGTTAGCTTGCAGCGCCTTTGACTAGCTAGCTAGGTGCTCAGTTTACAGTCAGTCTCATGCTTTTATTTGAAAGCACATGCTTAGCGTTAGCTTGTAGCGCCTTTCACTAGCTAGCCTGGTGCTCAATATACAATCTGTCTCATGTTTTTATTTGAATGCTAATGCTTACCGATAGCTAACCGATAGCAGAGTACGGGTAAAAGAGGTGAGCTCTCATTTATACCACGTTGACGTCTCCTAAAAATGAGCGCTAGCTAAAACAAAAGACAGATTTGGTGCATTTTCTCTTTCATCTCAATTGTAGTCCTGAGAAATAACCAAGGTTCACTCACACAGAGATCTCGGTGTGAGGCCTCTACATTTTCTCGCAGGCATCTCATTCCTAGGGTTTAAGCTGTAAGAAAAATGAGCGCGAGCTCTCAAATTGGTCTCAACACGGCTGCAGCAATTGGAAGCACTACCTCAATGACGTCTCGCTTTATCACATGCAAACCTCAGTGCTGTGTTCACTTTTATTTCAGTCTCTCCGAGCGCACTGTGGGACTCCTCTACATTTTGTAGAAGTGTTATTTTCAAGAGTCTCGGCTATAAGGGAAACGAGAGAGAGATAGAGAGAGAGAGAGAGAGAGAGAGAGAGAGTAGTGCCAGATCTCAAATTAGCCTCAACACGATACCAACAATCTTAACCACTACTTCGATTATGCCTCAAGGTACAAATCGCAATGCCACTTTCACTTTGTCTTACATGAAACTCTTAAGGGCGAACGACGCACCAGATATAGGGGTTTCTTTACATTAAGCGTGCGGAACTTACAGAACCTTTGCGTTGGCTTTCTCACTGAGCTCATGTCGATGAGCGTACACAACCGAGATCCTGACGCCGTTCAGTAAATACTTCTCAAACACACTGCTCCAGGGTGTCCGGGGAATGAGCCGCCGAAACAATGCCCGGCATAGATGTCACATCAGGGGAAACAACTCTGCCCAATAATTGCTCAAGGGCAGCCACGAGTGTGTTAGTGTGTCCGTGTGTGTGTGTGTGTGTGTTTGTGTTTTTGTGCATGCAAACCGTGTGTGTGTGTGTTGATTGTGTGTGGCTAATTCTAATTACTACAGCGTGGAGTGTGTGAGTAGGTGGTTGGGTTGAGGCTGCACACCTATTGTGCGTTGAGCAACAGGGGACCATTTTGTGTATTTTTTTAAGGCGAAATTTCAAAGTTCTCATTTACAAAGTGTTTTTGAGAGAGTTTTCAAACTCAAAAAATAATCGTTTGAATAATCGTGATTTCAATATTGACCAAAATAATCGTGATTATGATTTTTTTCCATAATGAAGTAGCCCTAGCACTGGTTAAACCAGCCGTCAGCACACAGTCGAGAGACCTGGGCCGTGGCAGCGTGCACACCACTTGCTGTGATAAAGCAGGTTTAAACATAATCACCCTGTGTCCTTGTCATCAGAGAAGTCTACTCACTCATACTCATCTACTCTTTTTCATTTCTAATGGACCCTGAGTAGTGTCCTCTAACGCTCTCTCTCTCTCTGTCTCTCTCTCTCTCTCTCTCTCTCTCTCTCTCTCTCTCTCTCTCTCTCTCTCTCTCTCTCTCTCTCTCTCTCTCTCTCTCTCTCTCTCTCTCTCTCTCTCTCTCTCTCTCTCTCTCTCTCTCTCTCTCTCTCTCTCTCTCTCTCTCTCTCTCTCTCTCTCTCTCTCTCTCTCTCTCTCTCTCTCTCTCTCTCTCTCTCTCTCTCTCTCTCTCTCTCTCTCTCTCTCTCTCTGTGTCTCTAACGCGCTCTCTCTCTCTCTTTCTCTCTCTCTCTCTCTCTCTCTCTCTCTCTCTCTCTCTCTCTCTCTCTCTCTCTCTCTCTCTCTCTCTCTCTCTCTCTCTCTCTCACTCTCTCTCTCTCTCTCTCTCTCTCTCTCTCTCTCTCTCTCTCTCTCTCTCTCTCTCTCTGTCTCTCTGTCTCTCTCCCTCTCTCTCTCTCTCTTTCTCTTTGTGTGTGTCTCTCTCTCTCTCTCTCTCTCTCTCTCTCTCTCTCTCTCTCTCTCTCTGTCTCTCTCTCTCTCTCTCTCTCTCTCTCTCTCTCTCTCTCTCTCTCTCTCTCTCTCTCTCTCTCTCTCTCTCTCTCTCTCTCACTGGAACATATGACCACCGGACGATTTAGAATGGAGAAGTTAGTCCCCAGAGATCAAACTGAGCAACAGATGAGCAACCGAGCTTTGACTATGGGCAGCACGACCCCGGCCTCACTGGCTAATAACAGCCAGTGACATGTTTAACACTCCTGACATATGAATATGCAGCTGCCTTCTGCTCTCCTGCTTGTATATTAACGTGTGTGTGTGTGTGTGTGTGTGTGTGTGTGTGTGTGTGTGTGTGTGTGTGTGTGTGTCTGTGTGTCTGTGTGTGTCTGTGTGTGATATGAGGGTCTTTCTTTGGCCAAGGGAAGGCACCAGCTGTTCATTATCACAGGAGAAAGCTGTGTTTATCTGGCCCCCAACACACAACCGCACACGCATACACACACACACATACACACACACAGACACACACAATTAAACACAAACGCACCGTTACACACACACACACACACACACACACACACACACAGACGCAGACACACACGATAAAACACAAACGCACCGTTACACACACACACACACACACACACACACACACACACACACACACACACACACACACACACAGACGCAGACACACACGATAAAACACAAACGCACCGTTTTACACACACACACACAAACACACACACGCACACCTCCAACCCACCCTCTTCTACCCTCCTCTTCCTCACCGCCACGCCCCTCTCTCTCTCTGTTTACCGCCACAGGGTCGATGCACGCGCGAGAACTGCAAGTACCTGCACCCCCCGGCCCACCTGAAGACCCAGCTGGAGATCAACGGCAGGAACAACCTGATCCAGCAGAAGACGGCGGCCGCCATGTTGGCCCAGCAGATGCAGTTCATGATCCCCGGCACCGCTCATGCAGCCCGTGGTGGGTGTGTGTGTGTGTGTGGGTGTGTGTGGGTGTGTGTGTGTGTGTGTACGTGTGTGTGTGTGTGTGTGTGTGTGTGTGTGTGTGTGTGTGTGTGTGTGTGTGTGTGTGTGTGTGTGTGCTGCTGTGTGTGTGTGTGTGTGTGTGTGTGTGTGTGTGTGTGTGTGTGGGTGTGGGTGTCTGTGTGTGTGTGTGTGTGTGTGTGTGTGTGTGTGTGTGTGTGTGTGTGTGTGTGTGTGTGTGTGTGTGTGTGTGTGTGTGTGTGTGTGTGTGCTCTCACTAGGGAGATGTGGAGTCGTGGGGGGAGGATGATGTTTACAGTGAGCGTCGTGTGTATCAGTGTTGTCAGGGACGCTTCAGTGAGCTGGTCTGTGGCGTAGACTTATTGGGGTTAGGGGCCTTTACGGGAAAAAAAAAAAAAAAAAAGGCTTTTGCGCTAGGGTGGGAGACACGAAGCCGCGCTCAAAGCGTAGGCACTGAACGCACGAGTAAACGTAGTCCAACAACGAAAAACACCCTGTGTACGTCGTCGGATAAAAATAATTGTCTTCCTTACTGTACATTAGCTCCGCTCAGTGATCGCAGCCGAGTGTCGAGGTGTCCCTGAGCAGGGCACCTCGCCCCGTAATTGCTCCCCAAGATCTGGCTGTCGTCTCGCAGGGTCGACACACTCCGCCGTCGGTGTGTGTGTGAATGTGCGTGTGAACCGTTGTACGTCGCTTGGGATGAAAAGGCGTCTGGTAAGTGCCCTGAATGTAAACGTATACATTACATGTTACATTCAGGGCATGAGGCAGACGCTCCTATCCAAAGCCACTTACAATAAGTATGTTTGTCAGAAGGATGTTCAACAACATATCGCTGTCGGTACAGTTAGGATGTTAATAGAACCAAGTGCCAAGCGCTAACAATTGCTAGCTTAACCCATTCCCCCGTATACAACACAGACAGCTAGCATAAGAGGATGCACAATGCTAGGTGCTATTCGGTAAGTGCCAGGGCGTACAACATACAATTAGTGCGTAAGAGGGGTGTGCAATCGGCCCCGGACGGGCTCGAAAAGGTCACAGGCGGCTTCAACGGCGGCGGATCGCTCGGCACACTCCGAACGGACTCAGGTCAAGGAGCTCGCCATGCTGCCCGACGACCGATGATCAGTTTGGTGTGTCAGGGACTTTAGGGTGAACTGAATACCCAAACTGTCGCAACATAAATTGACGGTTCACGCGGTGCATCGCTATTAGAGGTCGGGTTTCCCCTTCCGAATGACTTACAGGGTGCAGCGGCCCTAAAAGACAACGCATGCGGCGTTTCCGCTGAGCACGCGGGCTGGTGCACTGCGTCCACCAATCAGTGACTCTGCATATTGTTCCCTAATAACCTTCCATGGCCCGGCCCACGAGACAGGGGAGTAGGTGTGCGTAAGCTACTCCTCCTCCTCCTCCTCCTCCTCCTCCTCCTCCTCCTCCTCGCGTTTCTTGCTGCATTCACTGCACCATCAAAGCAACGCCTTCCAACCCAAAGCACCTGAAAAGGGTGTGGGGGTGGGGGTGGACTGAGAACGAGAGCGTTTCAAAGCGCGGTGCGAGATCGCAGCTGTGCAGTGCCCCACTGGGAGGAGATGTTCTCGGAGAAAGCTCATCTGGTTTTGGGGTGTTTTTTTTTGTGTTTACATCTATGTTTCTCTGTGTGTTTTATCTTCTGGGACAATAAAATACAAGGGAGGGATTAAAGTGAAAGGAAGGACGCGATTGGATAATTTTTTTTTCCATAGTGTGGTACATGCGACAAACTTTCAAAGTGGATCAGACATGGATAACGACTTAGTTTATCCCAAAGGAAATTAAGATTTTGAATCACGTTTTTTTTAAACTTTTTTATTATTGATTGAAGTAAGGAAAACAAGATTTTTTTTGTAATGCACAATCGTCCTCTGCTTCTCTCTCTCTCTCTCTCTCTCTCTCTCTCTCTCCCTCTCCCTCTCCCTCTCCCTCTCTCTCTCTCCTCTCTCTCTCTCTCCCTCCCTCCCTCTCTTTGTCTCCCTCTCTCTCTCTTTGTCTCTCCCTTTCCCTCTCTCTCTCTCCCTCTCTCTCTCTCTCTTCCCTCTCTCTCCCTCTCTCTCTCTCTCTCTCTCTCTCTCTCCCTCTCTCTCCCTCTCTCTCTCTCTCCATCTCTACGATGCATCAGCGCTCTAACCGTCCCTTAATGTAGGCAGAACCCAATATCATCTTCTACACGTCATAGGTCACCCTCCCCCCCTCCTTTCCTGCAGCAATGTCACTTTAACACCACTGACTGTTAAGCGAAGACATTTGTGAAGAAAAGACATTAAGTACAAAATAAAGTTGTTGTAGAAACAGAATTTCCGTCCATTCTGACGATATTGCGCTGTCCATCCTGTTTACGAGTGCTATGCATCCGTTTACATTTACATTTACATTCAGGGGGGATTTTGCAGACGCTTTAATCCGAATGCGACTTGCAACCGTTGTTGATTCACGCTATGCTGCACACTGCTAAGCATCCGTCGGGCCCTCGTCTCCCATCCCGAGCGACCTCCAGTGGACCGAGGCGCAGGTCATCCTGTTCCAAGTATGGCCCCGGAGGAACCCAGGGGTTCGATTCCCGGGGTCGTCGGCCGTGGCGTTAGCAGAACCCCTCCCTGCTCCAGAGGAACACGTCGTCCTGGAGCAGGAAGGGCTCGGGCAACGCTACAGCCGACGACCCCGGGAATCGAACCCGGTTCCTCTGCGTCAGGGACGCAGAGGAACCAGGTTCGATTCCCGGGGTTGTCGGCTACGGAACCCTCGATTCCGGGGGTCGTCAACTACAGAACCGGGTTCGATTCCCGGGGTCGTCAACTACAGCCGACAACCCCGGGAATCGAACCCGGTTCCTCTGCGTCAGGGACGCAGAGGAACCGGGTTCGATTCCCGGGGTTGTCGGCTACGGAACCGGGTTCGATTCCCGGGGTCGTCAACTACAGCCGATGCAGAGGAACCGGGTTCGATTCCCGGGGTTGTCGGCTACGGAACCCGGTTCCCCTACGTCCCTGACGCCGGCGCGCCCTCGCCGTTTCGCCGCCCACCTGTGGAACATGACCCACCCCCCCCCCCCCCCCCCCCCCCCTCCCCCCCCCCCCCCCCCCCCCCCCCCCCCACCCCGGTGAAACAACATGACCGCGCTTGCTCCTCCCTCCCCCTTCTGTTCCTGTGTCTCCCCCCCCTCCTGACAGCCAAGACATTTCCCCACGTGCCAGGGCCTGGGCTCGGGCGGCGGGCTGAGCTACGCGCCCTACCTGAGCCACGTGTCCCCGCCCTCGCGGTGGTGCTGCTGCTGCGTGACGCCTGCGGCGGCCGTATTGGTTGCCGGCAGCCCGGCCACATGTCCATGCGCGACGCGCTTCCTCCGGTGCTCTCGTCCTCCTCGTCTTCGGCCCAGAAGCTGCTGCGCACCGCAGCTGGAGGTGGAACCCCCCCCCCGCGCGACCTCCGCCATCCCGACCTCCCCCCCTTTTTCTCTCCCCCTCCGACGCCCCCCTTCTTTCTCTCTATTTTTTTTGCTTCTTCTATCCCTTTGTCTCTCCTGTCTCTTGTCTACTCTCTCTCTCTCTCTACTCTCTCTCTCTCGCTCTCTCTCCTCGTCTCTCCTCGTCTCCCCTCTCTCTGGTCTCTCTCCCGGTCTCTCTTCTCCCTCTCTCTCTTCTCTTCTCTCCTTCTCTTCCTCTCTCTCTCTCTCTCTACTTTTCTCTCTCCTTCTGCTTGGGGACTAAGCGGAAAAAATAGAACGGACCCCAACACCAACACGACACACAGGCCACCACGACCTCCACTACACAGCCTCCGACGTTGAGGCGGTTACACTGTTGAAATGGTTCCCGGTGGTGTTGGAGGCAGCAGATGGTGCTCGAGAACCCCCTCCCCCCCCCGTTGTAATGGTTCAGGGGTCCCCCGGGGCAGACGTTTCTGAGCACACACACACATGCACGGGGGGGGCGCATGATGGAGAATTCAACGTCCACACACAATTTATATACGCTCGTCAACCCAGAACAACCGCCCAACGCACTTACGGCCGAGCAGTCACAAGTCACACACACACACTGTTTCACACACACACACAAACTGCCACCACACTGTCTTCACACACACACCATACCACAACACGTGTCTCACAACACACCAACACGATACACACACACACACACATACACACACACACTGGTCTCCACCACCCGCAGCACACACAAGAGTGTATGCATAAGAACTGGCTCAACATCGTCGGCTTGGCGACGGTACATCCAGTGGGGCGGAGGTGGTGGGGGGTTAGGGGGGTGCGATCGCTCCCCGGGCCACATGATGCACACCGTAACCATGACGGCAGGCCACGGGTTCAAGACGCATTACTATGTCAGGAATGGTGTTTTTCTTTTGCAGAAGGCCCTTTGACACACACCACACACACACAACACACACACACACACACACACACACACACACACACACACACACACACACACACACACACACACACACACACCCCGCCATGACGAGGAGCTAAATCGCCCTGACGCAACCCTAACCATACAGCAGCCGAGGTGAAGGCAACATCTTGAGTTATTGGGGTTTCCCTGATTACAGTGGCCCTCAGTCGACCGTGCAATGATTCGCCGTCGCAATAAATCCCTCTCTGTATCCTCCCGGGGAGCGTAGCATGTAAGCACTCGAGGCTAACGAGGACGGCCTTTATTAGCCGGCGTTTGCGTTTTGATTTATGGAAACGCGCTAGCCTGAGTGACAGGGAGGTGACTTTAGGAATTGTGTGTGTGTGTGTGTGTGTGTGTGTGTGTGTGTGTGTGTGTGTGTGTGTGTGTGTGTGTGTGTGTGCGTGTGTATGTGTGGGAGAGTGTCTGTTATTGTATGTGTGTGTGCGTTGGCTAAGCAAGTGTGTTTAGATGTTAGTGAGGGTCATGGTTTATGTCATGTTAAGGCAAGGCAAGGCAGGCCAAGTAAACCTTATTTATAGAGCACTTTTCATATGCCAGGCGGGTTCAAAGTGCTGCCTAGACTCAAGTGTTAACATGTGAGTCTAACGAGGATGTCTTTATTAGCCCGCGTTCGCGTTTTGATTTACGAACACGCGCACACACGCGAGTGACAGGGAAGGAGTTGACAACCAAAGCTAGCCGGACAGGCCTTTACCCGTAACATTTGACACGAGTGTATGACACACTAACCGATGATTATATAAAGTCGGATAAAAACAAAGACAAGGTAGAACGACTCAAACCAACTGGTGCAGAATGTAAACCGCCGTTAATACCGGGGCCCAAGCGCAGTCGACGGTATGTTTATGGAGCTCAGAGAGTTAACCGCCACCTCGGCCTCGTATAACACACAACACAACACAACAGAGACAACACAACGGAGACAACACAACCAGGGTCCCCGGGGGGGACTTAAAAAGTCTTAAAAAACAACTTTCTGTTTTCAACGGAAAAAAGTCGTACATTTTCTGGAATGTCTGGAGTTCTCGAAAGGGTATTTAGTTGAACGTGGGACCGAGCAAGTGAAATGTCTCCATTCAGTTTGATGTATTATTTAAACCGCAATTTTATAAGTGACCTTTGGTCTTGGATTGTCGGTGCCATAAGCAGTAAACGATTAGAAATGCTACTTCAACGGCACCGACAATCCAAAACCCGAAGTGGAATCTAGATGGAAACAGTGTTTAGTTCAAAACGTGGGCAGCTCTTACTTCGTCGCCACCCGCAGAGTTTGTTATGTACGATCATTCTAACACATTTAAGACATTAGACATTTCGATTCTTCTGAGGTCTATAGCGAAATTTTCACGAAATTTGTGGTCAAAACTCGCAAATAACAAATCAAGAACCAAGTTCCCCTATCCTTCAACAACCAAAAAAGTTGAGTTTGATCGCATTAAACCACCATGAACAGATAATCCAGGGTCTGGGCCCAATTTTGCCACTAAACATGTTGTTTACCAACAATGACTAAGCGAAGGGTTCTGAGGAAGTATTAGTAATAAATTGCCTTCAGCAGAACACGTGTTCTTCAGCGCTATCTGCTGACCATATTGTGTTAAGCGGTGTTTGGCTTGATGTCAATCAATTATAATTGCCCTGAACTTTCAAAAGAACTTTCATGTCTCAACTGTCTTTGAGACATGACATGTAAGGTCTTAGTTCAGTGAAGGACTTTAAACAGACACAACACAACAGAGGCGACACAACAGAGATGACACAAAAGAGACGACACAACAGACACGACACAACAGACACAACACAACAGACACAACACAACAGACACAACACATCAGAGACAACACAACAGACACAACACAACAGACACAACACAACAGACAGACAGACAAACTCACTGACTCGCTGACTGATTGACTGACTGGGCGTCAGATGGAAGGACATACAGACAGAGGGAGGGAGGGAGAGAGGGAGAGAGAGACGGACCGGACAAACTTACAGACAGACAGGGATTCAGACAGACAGGGATTCAGACAGACAGGGATTCAGACAGACAGGGAGCCAGAGCTTGCTCTTGCACACGCTACCACCACTGCCATCGTTGTCCCTTCCACGGCCCCCCTCACGGAGGAGGTGAGGTAGGGGGGTAGGGGGTAGGAGGTAGGAGGTAGGGGGTAGGGGGTAGGAGGTAGGGGTTGTCACACTACAGATCCACCCAGCACCCCGCCCCAGCTCCCATCTGTCTCCCTTGGCACGCGGCGCCTCCTTCTGCACACGGTCGGCGGCCGTACGCGTACGTTGAGGTGGTTTTATGCTTTTCCACGGCGCCCGTGACGGATAAACACGGCTCTCTCCCCGAGACCTGGAGGTGATGCGTGGGCGCGTTTGTGCTGCTCCACATGTGTGCGTGTGTGTGGTCGTGTGTGTGTGTGTGTGTGTGTGTGTGTGTGTGTGTGTGTGTGTGTGTGTGTGTGTGTGTGTGTGTGTGTGTGTGTGTGTGTGTGTGTGTGTGTGTGTGTGTGTGTGTGTGTGTGCGTGTGTGCGTGTGTACGTGTGTGCGTGCGGGCACGTGTTTGTGTGTGTGCGTACGTATGTGTGTGTGTGTGTGTGTGTGCACGTGTCTTTGTGTGTGTGTTGACTGTGTGTGTGTTTGTGGTTGTGTGTGTGAGTGTGTGTCAGTTTTTGTGTGTGCCATGTGTTTTTTTTATTTTTACAGTGGGAGTGCTATCACTTAGCAACCGAACAGTGCTGGCTCTAATGAAACAGTATCCCTCTGAGACACAAGCATACGCCCACACACACACACACACACACACACACACACACACACACACACACACACACACACACACACACACACACACACACACACACACACACACACACACACACACACACACACACACACACACGCACACACACAGACACCCTCATGCACATGCGAGAGAGGGAGGGTTTTGTGTGCGTTCTTGTTTTGCTTCTCTCCATGTGTTTGTGCGTCAATTGCCGGTGCCAGGTGCGTGCACTTCCCTGTGTGTGTGTGTGTGTGTGTGTGTGTGTGTGTGTGTGTGTGTGTGTGTGTGTGTGTGTGTGTGTGTGTGTGTGTGTGTGTGTGTGTGTTTGTTTTTATGAGAGTATGTGTGTGCGCTTGCCGTTATTAACTGTACAAACCGTGTTTGTGTGTGTCTCCGTGTGTCATCACCGGAGCCGGTTCGCTAAAGACTACACAAAGGCGCGCGCGCACACACACACACACACACACACACACACACACACACACACACACACACACACACACACACACACACACACACACACACACACACACACACACACACACACACACACACACACACACACGCACAAGCACGCACAAACGCAGGAAGACAGTTAACCTGTGGGGTGATGGTGGCGTCACGCGTCCTCCATGTTGCACGAGGCGCCTCTCGTTCTTCATGCCAGCGTGTTCCTCCTACTGCTATTGACCAGCAGGCCTCCCCACTCCTCCCTCCTCCCTCTCCCCCTCCCTCCCTCACCCCCCCACCCCCCACCTCTCACTCTCGGAACAACCACCTTTGGATGCACGTGTCGTGCACATCACGACGGCTTGTGTGTGTGTGTGCGTGTGGTTGTGTTAGTGTATTTGTGTTTGTGTGCGTTCGTAAGTGTGTGTTTGCTTGTGTGCGTGCGTTAGTGTGCGTGTGCTTGTGTGTTTTTTCGTCGAGCGAGCGGGTGTGTTCAGGTGATGCGGTTTCAACCAACCCGTCCATCGTCCTCGTCGTTAACCGAGGAACCTTCTTCTTCTCTGTGTCGCCACCCCATCCTCCCCACCCCCCCGTCCCCGTCCCCGTCACTGTGACGACCCCCACCCCCCCAGGTGTGCCGGGAGTTCCAGCGGGGGAACTGCGCGCGCGGCGAGACGGACTGCCGCTTCGCCCACCCCAGCGACAGCCCCATGATCGACACCAGCGACAACACGGTCACCGTGTGCATGGACTACATCAAGAGCCGCTGCTCCCGGGAGAAGTGCAAGTACTTCCACCCGCCGGCGCACCTGCAGGCCAAGATCAAGGCGGCCCAGCACCAGGCCAACCAGACGGCCGTGGCCGCGCAGGCCGCCGCCGCCGCCGCCATGGTGAGTGGATGAGGGTTAGCCCGTGGTTTTTAGCTAGTGAGTGTTTTTTTAGCTAGTGAGTGTTTTTTAAGCTAGCGTTTTTTGCTAGCTTTGCTGCAGCTAACATGTGCCGTTGGGAAATTAAACGCGGTGAGGAAGAAGCAGGCGTGATGCGTAGATGGTTAGCTGGTGAGTGGTAGTGTGTGTAGAGGACGAAAATTTAGAGTAGAGTTGAGAAGCACACAAATGCACCCTTAAACAACAAAACATTTAGGTCTTAGGGGTTAAACGGTAAAGTAGGTAATTTGTGTAATCAGATAGGGATGCCAAAACAAACTGCGCACTGAATAAAGGCAAATATTTGTTATTCATTCGTACAAATTAATAAACACTAAAAAACTAACTAAACCGAAACCGAAACGAATATGAAAATAATAAAAACAATATATTTTCTTAAACTCTTAAATAATCGTTCTCGTACAGGGTACGCCGTAGCTAGGCTAGCGCTACCGTTAGCCTGCAGTGTAAGCGGTCCCATCTCGCTGCAGGGTGCGGCGGCGTAGCGGTTACCTTACTACGTGCTGACCGGACAGGAAACGGCTTGTTTGAAAAAATTGCATTTTGAGCACTGTGTCGACGACCAAAGTACGGTTGGACAATCAATAGGTAAATGCCTACACGACAATTTAATGAAACGGGGGAGTAAGGTGTTTTTGCTGTTTTCCGATGATGAATGCGATTCACGGAGCCAGGCTGTGTCCTTCATCGAAAGAGGTTTGCGTCGCGGGACCTTAACCCAAAAACCTTTCAGCTTCTCACCTCCTCTCGAGTTTCAAAACGAGCGTGCGCTAAACAACAGAGCCGCACGTCGCAGCCAACACAAGTTACTCCCGGTCCGAGCGAACACACACACACACACACACACACACACATGTCGGAGTGTCGATCGTGTGCACGTGAGGACTGAGCAATCAGGCAGAGGCTTCCATACCACACTAAAGCCCAATGGAAGACATCCCCATTACAGAACACCTCTAAAAACAAAAGATTTGACATATAATGCCACCAGGTGTGAGTGTGATTAGTCATAACAAGCCGCTTTGAAAATCGGACTCTTCTGACGTCACAAGTGGGTGTTTCCACCGAGACGTGCGCTGGATTGATCAGTCTACCAGCCTACCCAGTGGAACGCAGCAAGCGTTGCTCGTCTATCGGTCGATCATCACAGGAGGACACGCCCACCTGTGATATCAGAAGAGGCAGATTTTCACACTCACACCTGGTGGGTGTAATACGTCCCCTTTAACGCACACACAGCAAGCACAGTATTCACTAACGCACGCACACAAGCAAACATACACTGATAAACACACACAAGCACACACACACTAACGCACGCACACAAGCAAACATACACTAACGCACACGCACAAGCAAGCACACATAAAACCTGGGGCTTGTCTTTCAGCTCGTTATGGTAGCCTCTCCTCCATGCTAGCGCTCCGACGCTAGCTGACTCAAAGGGAGGCCGTCCCATTACAGGGAACTGGGTCCACCGGGGCCCCGTGTGTGGCAGCGTAGCATAATAGCACGGCCACAATTAGCGCCTTTGTCCCACGGCTGCTCCCCTATTATTTTCCAACGCCCTTTGCGTGGAGACAATGGGCTCTGCTTGGCCTCCTCAATAACCCCCCCTGGCACGCACGCACACACGCACACTCGCTCGCTCGCTTGCTCGTTGAAACACGCACGCTTGCACACACACACACACACACACACACACACACACACACACACACACACACACACACACACACACACACACACACACACACACACACACACACACACACATACACACACTGGAACGCATCCAACCAAGCCACTCTCCCCTCCTCAACACGCAATGGGAAGTGCGTCTCTATCTCCCTTAGTCTCTCTCTCTGCATCTGCCTCTCTCTCTCTCTCTCTCTCTCTCTCTCTCTCTCTCTCTCTCTCTCTCTCTCTCTCTCTCTCTCTCTCTCTCTCTCTCTCTCTCTCTCTCTCTCTCTCTCTCTCTCTCTCTCTCTCTCTCTCTCTGATCACTGCTAATCGAGTCAGGGAGATGGACGAGGGCTTCTGGCCGAGCAATGACATCAGCGCTTCGTCCATCTCCGCCGCGGGCAGACAGACAGGCTGCCTGGCGACAGGCAGACGCACAGACGGACGGGCGGACAGACTGATCGACAGGCAGAGTGGGAGATGGAGACAGACATACAGACTGGCAGGGCATGGGATGGAAGGACATACTGACAGAGAAGTGGACAGACAGACAGACTGACAGGGAGTTGGTGAGACGGGGAGTCAGACAGGACCTTGCGTGGGCACAGCCCTTGATGTTTGTGGAGGGAATAACTGGGCGACGGGCCGGCGGACCAGCCCGCTAACGGGGAGGGTGCTGGCAGTAAACTGTCTGCTGGCTGAGCCCCTCCATCGCCTACACCACCCAGTCCTCCTCCCCCCTGCTGTTTGACTGGCACTGAGCCCCCCCCCCCGCTGACTGATTACACCCCTTCCCTCGCTACACACACACACGCACACGCATGAACGCAAACACACACACACAGCGTCACGGCATGAGCATGCTTCCCTGCGCCTAGATCTCATTGGCTTGTTCCATCGCTCTCTGCTTACCCCCCCGCCACACCCCCACCCCCCACCAGTCCGGCGTGCGTGGGCGTGGGCTAATCGGGTCGGCCAAACCACCGCTAAGACAACCGTGTTTTTTTTTAGCGCGCCTTGCACCTAACATCGAACAGGGAACGTACGGCGCGCACCGACTCAACGCACCCTAGCGGGATGCGTCAACAACACCGCCATTTGGAAACCCAGAATGTGTTGTGTTGTATTCATTTAACACATTTAAACGATGCAGTGGTTAAAAAAACAGACATGTGACGCGTCACCGCTATCTAATTTATTTTCCTCCACGCATCACCGAGGCCAGCATTACGCATCTTTTACAGTTTCTGACTTCAGCAACATCTTTTACAAAATATCGACCGTTAACAAAAATGCTTTTGTGAGGTGTCCGAGGTTAGCGTTAAGTGCAAAGACCTGCCGAGTCAAGTTTTTCTTATTTTGTCCCTTTGTTATTTCTTTCTTCTCCTTCTCAACCGACGTGTAGTATCATATATCGGCTGCAAGTCCTTAGCCGCCTTTTTATTAAAGCGTAGCTCGGAGGCAGATAGGGTCAGCGCCGGTTGCTTGAGCCCTTTTTATTACGACAGCAAGAGGCCCCTAGCCTAGATGAACCTTCACGCATGGCGCGGCAGTTAGCATGGCGCGGCGTGCTAACTGCCGCGCCATGCTAACCGCTGTGAAGGTCCGTCAGTGGACCTTCACGCTAACCGCCGTAAAGGTCACGCTAACCGCCGGGTCACGCTAACCGCCGTAAAGGTCCGTCAGAGGCTAGGGGCCTCTGACGGACCTTCAGGGCGGTTAGCATTGCGCGGCAGTTAGCATTATGCGGCGTGTTGGCGCAGCGAGGATCCGCACAGAGTAGATCCTAGGGTGGATTACTTTATTGCTGCTCATTGTCTCGCTCTACCGCTGAGTCGCTGTAGTCTCTCTCCCGCTCTCCCACACCGCATACCCCAACCGCAAACCCCAACCCTCTGTGAGTTCACTTCGGCTCTCTTTGTTTCTTCTATTCTCTTCCCGCAAACGGAAAAAAATAATTTTGCCTTTTGTCGCTAACTTTAGCATTCACCTTTTGTTAAGATTGTTGTTTTTTCTTTATCCTTACTTCCTGTAAGGGCTTATGCTGAGGGTTTTTTCATCTTACTTACTTTTTTTTTCGACCCGAGTTGTGATTGATTCAGAACCCGATCCGATTTCTGTCCTTGTCTCCGCCCACATCCCCCAATAAATCAACCAATCAAGAGCAGGGGTTCCAGACCAGCCAGAGAATGCTAGCACACTCTTACTTTGGCGGTCTCAACGGAAAATGAAACACATCCACATATAACTGACAGATTTTACATTAAGCTACAAATTAAAAGTGCAACATATGAACAATAATGAAACACAATCCCAAAATGACTTTTTCCAAAACGACTCTCTTTTGAGATAGTAACAAAGTTAAAATAAACTTAACATAACCAGACTGACTTAATACTTGAGATTGAATTAACATATTTGTTAGCTCAAAATACAAATAAAGTTACATGTCAGATGGGGTGTTAATATATAGGTAGTATAATCCCAAAACAAAAAATTGAATTCTTCGATAGTGTTACTGCCAACAGACAAAGTGATGCGTGCTTGTGTTGGCGTGTGCGTGCGTGCGTGCGTGCGTGTGTGTGTGTGTGTGTGTGTGTGTGTGTGTGTGTGTGTGTGTGTGTGTGTGTGTGTGTGTGTGTGTGTGTGTGTTTGCTTTAGCGACAAAACCCACTTTTGATGTCTGCAGAGTATCTGTTCAGATGTTGACCGTGTCTGTAGCATACCAATGTTTACCTTCGGCCACTACCATCTCTATCACTTTGTTAAAAACCAGCTGTTTGAATTGTTCAGAAGTAGTGTTACATTACTGCAAAATACCGCTGGTAGCGGACACATTTTAGAACCTTGCTTTTTAACTAAACAGTCGATAACTGTAAATTATTCTTCATTTTTTTCTGCTTTGGTACTAATTAAAAGAAAAAAATAGCTGATGTTTCTTTAAAGTAAACAAAACAAAAGGACATTTTTGTTTATGTGCATGCCTATTGTTTTGTATGTGGTATACTTGCATTCAGATTATTTTTTGTTTTTGTTTTTTTTCCTTCTCACCTACCCACAATGCAATGCTGTCCCCCATGACGCACCTCTGCTTGCTGTTACCTGTATGTTAATACGCTTGAACCCCATTGGCCCACTGCCATCATGTGCTCGCTGCCTGCTAATTAAAGACTCAGTCGACTGCCAAAGCAATGAAGCGACCCCTCGAGGCTACGTTAGACCTGGTACTTTGACCTTTCACCTTTTGCTTTGCATGTAGCTTCTTTAATTGTACTGTAGCCACTCACAAATTTTTTAAGTTGTTCTCTTTTGTTTTCCTTGTGAAACCCAGTTAAATATTTTTGTACTTGTGTATATGTAAATTTTTTTGTATTATTACTTCTATTAATGTTGCAGTTTTAAAGGGCTAGCATTCTGTGTAATGTTAATTTTCAAACAAACCAACGTAATGTTAATTCCCTTTTAAGTCTGGGCTGTGCTTAGCGTAACAGCAAAACATACACATTTGTAAAGTAGCACTACTTTGCCTTTTATAAAATTTTGTCTAGACACATTCCCGCCCTCTAATCTGTTCTGTTGTCTTCATTTGTTTTATGTGTTGTTGTTTATCCCCGGGTCCGCTAGGCCTCAGTCTGGCCCCACGGCGTCCTCCAGCCCCTACCAAAGAGACAAGCACTTGAGAAGTCCAACGGCGCCAGCTCCCTCTTCAACCCCAGTGTATTGCACTACCAACAGGCCCTGGCCAACGCACAGCTACAGCAGCCTGCTTTCTTTCCCACAGGTGAGACTAGCCCCGTCGCGGCGCCGCGTCACATTAGCATCTTGCTTATCGCATGCTAGTTAGCATAGCTTGTAGCGTAGCTGCTGAACCTTTACCCGTAGAATGTATAGATAACCAGAGTAGGCTCAAAGTCTCTCCCGAGTGTTTTTACCGTTCACAAGCCAAATTTATTTTCCACGGATATTTTCTTTGCCATGATTATTCTGCATTGTTGCTTTTTTCGCTATTCTGTCACATTATAGCGTTATTGCTTTTTTCCGTTAGCTTGGCGGTGACGCTGTGAGCGAACGGCCGAGGCCTGTGTGATGTTGCACCGGCCCCCGATGGCTGTAGTCACTTATTTAAGTGTCTTAAATGGAAGTGAAACCGATTGGCTGTGGCTGAACCTGATCTTCACACACATACGACTCAATGACAGACGCACACGCAACAAAATAATGATAATTATGCATTTTATTTTAAAAGCGCCTATCAAGGTTCCCAAAGACACTGTACAAATATAGTGCGTCTAGTCAATAAAAGTAAATAAATAGTTAATAGCAGTCACACACATGATCATATAACACTGACAATATGGACATAGTACGCTCAGACATAAAGGGAATTGAGATGGCTCGGTTTGACGTTTTTTGGATCACACTCACAGGGGAAGTGAGTCCAATATTCACACCCGGCGCACAAAATAATAGACAGAAAGACTGAGATAAATGATGTGGTTTGGAGCTCATAAAAAGCTCCAGAGTCAGTTTGTCTTGTTTTCGGCACAGTCAAAGCGGTGTCAGTGGTGCCCTCTGGTTAGCTGCTAAACGAGTTAACCGCGGCTAATGCGTTAGGCCTCCAGCCACGTTGACTCATGTGTTGAGTCATGCGGTGCCCAACCCCTGCCCCCACTCCTCCACCCCTCCTCCCTGCCCCTCCTCCTTCATCTCTCCCCCATTCTCCCTCCCTCCCGCCTCCCTCCTCATCCACCGTCGCCACCATTTTCCCCCTCCCTCTCTCCTCCCTCTCTCCCTCCTCACCCATCCCCTTCTCTCCTCCCTCTCTCCTCCTCTCTCCTCCCTCTAACTCTTCCTTTCTCCTCCCTTTCTCCTCCCTTCCTTCTCACCCATCTCCTTCACTCCCTCCCTCCCTCCCTCCCTCCCCCATCCCTCCCTCTCCCCCAGAGAGGAGGTAAATCCAAAAACAGACCCATTGGGTAAGTTCTTAAGTCCTCTGGTACCGGCGTGGCGGTCGAGACGGGCGTGGTTCTCCGACCCCGCTCGGAGCCTGGCAGACGTTTTAATGGCAACGGCGGCGCCTCGGGGGGGGGGGGGGGGGGGGGGGGGTTCCCCGCCCCAGACTGGAGCGCGTGTGAAGAGGTCCTAAACACCCCGCGCGGTTCCCTCTTTAATCACGTCTTCCCAAAATCACTGCACTGAAGTCGCCCCGCTTCTGTTTGGGTTCACATGATACGTACCACGCCCACGAACCCCCCGAACGCTCACACACCACTCCGCCCCGATCCCGAGGTGGGAACAGTTGACACAGCCGTTTTATTCATCGTTTTATCGTTTTACAGTTTGCAGTTCTCCCCCAAACTGTTTGCATTTTTTTTTTTTTTAGTTCCGAACAGTTTCCAATTTGGCCCGAGCACTAAGCCGAACAAATGCCACGCCAACGTCCGTAAAATGTAATAGACGGTAAACGGCAATTATAACTCAACGTGAACCTAATACATAAAGACTCACATCTGCCTGCAGTACCAGCCCCGACCAGCGCTACTCTGTGGATTCTAAATCGGCCATGGGGTTTTTCCGGGGGGCTGCCAGTGTGTGTGATTGTTGAATATCCCCGTGTTACTGTATCGTGCCCCCCTCCCACCCCTTATCCCATCGCCTCACACTGTCCGAGCCTCCCCCCCCACCCACCGTCTCCTGGCTGTACGTCGTCCACCGACGTGTGTATCTACGCCTGTTCTGTGATCAATGGAAGGGAACGTAGGCTGTACAAAACCTTGTTCCACTCACCATGTTGTATTTTTTTTTGCCGTGACCACACTCCAAAAACCAGCAGTCTAACCTTGTTTTTTTTTTCTCCTCCTTCTCCTCCTCTCCTCCTCTTCCGTCGATTAACCCCCCGCTCTCTTCTCCACCCCCCCCCCCCCTCTCTCTCTCTCTCTCTCTTTTGTGTTTGTCTCCCCCTCTCTCTCCCCCCTCTCTCCCTCTGCATGGCCTCACAGGGTCAGTTTTTTGCATGAGTCCTGCTAGCAGCTTTGGTAGGTGCCCACGTTCCATGCTTTTTACTCACAATCACTGATACACACTCTCACACACACACACACACACACTGTGGATAGACTGTAGCTGGGAGGACTGGGGATTGTTGGTTTGTTGTTGGGGAGGGGGGGGAGATGGGTAAGGGGGGGGGGGGGGGGGGTATGTGCTGACCTTACCGCTGAATGGAAAGGGCGTCGCTCATCCTTTTCTCAGATAAAGAAAGAAAAACGGGTTAAGGGAACAAAAAAAAAAATAGGGGAAAAAAAAAATAGGGAAAAAAAAAATGCAAAAAGCGATTTTATTTTCTTCACTGAAAAGAAAAGCACAAATTTCTAGCTCTGCCTGTTTCGGGGACTGGAACATATGACACGTAGGCCCCAGTGCCCCCAACCAGGCATTGAAAGGGTCCTTTGTCCCCCGGATGGGCCTTGATCCTCGCGGGTGGGTCCCTCACAGCACACGCGCTCAGCGCAGAGAGAGGGGGGTCTTGTGTCCCTGGGGGGGGGGGGGGGGGTGCGCAGGCGTCATCGCTGAACGAGCGTCTGCGGCCCACCGAGGCGAGGTCACGGCCGGGGCTTCTGTTGTGTCGTTCTGGAAACTGAAATCGTTTTTTTCCCCAGAGACACTCTGGGTTTTGGCCGGCATGCTGCAGCCAGGGGGTTTGCCGGATTGGGCGGGGAATATGGCCCAATCCGGCAACACTGGTTCCACCGCAAGTGTCTCTGGGGAACCGATTGGGCCCTATTTGGGAAACAGGAATCTGGCAACCCTGGCCGCGGTGTGCTGCGGCCAGGGTTGCCAGATTGGGGGCGGGAAACATGGCCCAATCTGGCAACGCTGGGCGGAAGGCCTTTGAGTGCACGTCACTGTGTGCCTAGCGTAACGGAAGGAGGGCTATCGGAGAGTAGCACAGCGCTCAAGTGCTCCGTTTATGTGTTCATAACGCCCTCTCTGTGGTTGTATTTTTAAACGTCAACGCACGACAATAGCAGCATGTCGGATCCAAGTTTCCCTGAAGGAAAAACAAAGTGATTGTGGATCTAAATTTCCCTCAGCGTTGATTGTAATCCGTCTCTCTCCTTTTGTCTCTCCCCTGCTCCTTCCCGCCTTTCTTTCCTTGACTTCCTGCCTTTCTTCCCTTCACTTCCTGTCATTCTCTCCCCTGTTTCTCTCCCCCCCACCCCCCCGTTGCTTTGGCGTTGTGATTGGCCGGCTGCCCCCCCCCCCCACTGTCTGGCGGTGCGACCTAATGATGGCTTGCTGACTCACCGCTCGCTGCTCACATCACCACGACGACGACGTCATCATCATCATCCTTCTCATCATCAACTCCCCGAACAACACACACGCACACACATACGCGGCCGCCACCTGTTGCCACGGTTACCGTAATCCTCCATTGCTTCCATCCCCCCCCTCTCCCCCTCCCAACCACTCTCCCCTACACCCCCCCACACACACACACACACACACACACACACACACACACACACACACACACACACACACCTCTTCTCCATCCCTCCCTCCCTCCTTTCAAAATAAAAGTCCCCATGATGTACAGTGCTGCGCCTGCCACTGCCTCTGCAGCTGCCTCGTCCGCTACGAGTCCCTACGCAACAGCGGCACCGGCCAATCAGGTTTGCTCCTTTTACTGCTTCCTCTTATCCGTCGCCGGGGAGCTCGAGATAAGTGCTGTACAGAGGGAGGGGGGGGAGAGAGAGAGAGAGAGAGAGAGAGAGAGAGAGAGAGAGAGAGAGAGAGAGAGAGAGAGAGAGAGAGAGAGAGAGAGAGAGACCCGCCTTCTTCGTTAGCGAAACCCTCCAGTTTTCCGACAAACACGGGGCAGTATGTAGATAAACCTAATCAGGTCGGTACAAAAGGCGGAAGGCCTTTCAGTGGTTATGCACAACAAACTGGGCCTCTGTAGGGGCCTCCTGTTTGCATAACTAATTTGAAATCCATTCCTATAAACGGTAGATGCAAATCCATTTTTAGATTTGCATCTCCGTCTCCTCGTTGAGTGAACGTGACATAGTTATTCGGAAGGCAACGCAACACCCGACGAGGCGGTGAATCGTCCCGATTAAACGACAAACACAGCTATGTATTTAAGTCAGCGCACAAACATTTAGTTGTTGGCGGGTTTCAGTCTGTTAAGGTGCGTTAGCAGACTGCATCGTTTTTGGAAGAAGAGAGAGGGGGAACTCTTTCTAAAGCGCTTTTTTCTTTCTGGCGCAGGCTGTAGCCTCCAGGCACTTATCCCGGGCTCCCACGTCTGCAGCGTAGTTCCTGTGTTGTGTTGCGTTGTTCTCTGTTTAGCTTTTTCTTTTAAGCTTTGTTTTTTTGCATGTCATCCGGGCTCTCGCTCGCAAACGCTGTGTGTGCGTACGAAGAGTCGCACTGCGCTTCTGAAATACGCTAAGAAGTACAACAAAAATGGTTGAGATGGTTGAGCTTTGAAAATTCTGACCAATGAGGGACGCATGTTGTAAAGGAAGCGACCAATGAGGAGTCGCGTTGTAAGGCGAACGACCAATGAGGAAACAGCGACTCCTAAAGGAAAACTCAGCAGACACGATGAATGATTAGGTCCATGTATATTTAATAAGAATCATTTTGATTCCTGTTCTTTAACAATCCGAGCTATGCTGTTCATTAACTATTTAAAATGTCCCTCTAACTATATCTAAGAGTGTCAGCTATATTTATAAATTCTTGATAGTATACAAGTTATTATTTTTGTTTTTTTATACCCTGGTTTTTATTTCAGTTTCAACAACTAACGCAATGACCTTCAGAGGTGTAAGTAAGAATGCTTTTTTTCTCTTTGTTTTTTTCCTAGCCATAATAGACTGACTAGAATGCTCAGTATTTGAACCGAATTCCCGATAACTGCACGCTGTATACCATGAAGGCCTTCAGCGGGCCCTAGGCAGAGCTGGCCCCTGGTCTAAGTTCGTAGTGTGGTGTTTGACCCTCTGAAACTGCAGGGTGGAGGCTTGTGTGCTTCACGCACGAACGCATGCACGCATACACACACACA
>OLKM01000743.1:80719-90719 GCA_900291075.1 Melanogrammus aeglefinus
CTCTCTCTCTCTCTAGCGCTCACTCACTCTCTCTATAACTCTCTCTCTCCCCCTTTCTCTCCCCCTTTCTCTCTCTCTCCCCCTTTCTCTCCCTCTCTCGCTCTTTTTCTCTCCCCCTCTCTCTCTCTCTAGCTCTCACTCGCTCTGACTCTCCTCTATCGCTCTCTCTCTCTCCCAGTTTTTCTCTCTCCCTCTCTCTCTCTCTCTCTCTCTCTCTCTCTGACTCTCCTCTATCGCTCTCTCTCTCCCAGTTTCTCTCCCTCTCCTCTCTCTCTCTCTCTCTCTCTCTCTCTCCCTCCTAATATCCTATGTCTCTTTGTGTCTCTTTCTCTGTATCTCTCTCTCTGAGGTAAATTGGTAGAACGGCACAGAGAGAGAGAGAGAGAGAGATGGAGAGAGAGAGCCAGAGAGAGAGAGAGAAGAGAGAGAGAGCCAGAGAGAGAGAGGAGAGAGAGAGAGAGAGAGAGAGAGAGAGAGAGAGACAGAGAGAGCCAGAGAGAGAGAGGGACATTGCCATTTTTTCCAAAAAGGACCACGTGGGGGAAGATTGGATGAATTTGTGTTTTTCCCAAATCACGTTGGCCTGGGTGAGGCACCACCCAGGCGCCTCACCCAGGCCATTACAGACGAGCACTGCTCCCTCCACTGGGAGGAGCATGAACACAAGGTTGCATCTATACCACAGAAAGCCCTGCTTCGTTTTTTTCCATCCCTGAAGAAAGAGTATTTCCCACCATGGCAACTCAATATACCACATGATATTAAAGTGTATTCATCAAGGACTCGTGTTTAACAAGAGTGGATAAGGCTTTATTGAAAATACAGTGAAATCTAGTGTTGACAAACTGAAGGCTGCAGTCTAAATGTGACTCTTTCTTCTCCCCTTCCTCTCTCTCCCCCCTCTATCTCTCTCTCCCCCTCTCTTTCTCTCTATCGCCCTCCCACTCTCTCCCTGTCTCTCGCCCTGCCCTCCCTTCCTCCTGCAGATCATCCTGAAGTAACCTTTGGCAGGGGAACGCAGGACAGCCTCTCCCATCAGCCCGTCTGTAAATACCACATGGCGCTCCCGCCACCTGCATGCCCTGTAGTGTGAACCGCTACGATTTAACCCATAAGGACAGGAGACCCCCCCCTATACCACCACCACTGCCCCCAACCCCTTACCGTGTAACATACACACATAGAAAATGATATACACATGTATTGCTAGAAGAAAAAGATTATTAATATGACAAGAAGAAAAAAACAACGAAATGAACAGATATTTGTATGTACAGACGACGTAGCTGACGCCGTAGAGAGAGAAGCCTATTGGTCCGATTTTTTTCACGATCGTTCTCTCTGGTGTACCGTGCCCCCCTCCCGCACAGGCACTCACACACACACACACACACACACACCATACACTTGGACATTGCGCTAAGAACAAGAAATAAAAGACGGACGTGGGGGAAACGTTCCGAAAAGTAAAAACTCTGGCAAACTGTCACGAAGTGGCAGTTGGCATTTATCGGAAATGTCGGACTGTCGCAAGAACGCAGGACGAGGAGAAAAAAAGAACGACGTTGCGATGAGGATTTTTTTCGGTTGGTGCGCCGTTCGGTTCGTAGGATTTCCCTGTTTGAACTCTGCGGCAGCTGTGTACAAACACTTGACGTTGTCGACTCGTGAAGGGTAGAGGACAGTCCTTTTGAGAAAGTCTCATAAACAGATATACACACACACAGTTTGGTTTGTGATGGAACTAGCCTCACCAGTGGTGTGTAGATGCCATAATGAAGATAACCTCCAACCAAACCCTGCCAACGTCACGACAGTGGATCTTCTCTAGTTGCCAAACCGACGTTGGACAACACACAGAGGACGGAGGAGTGGGCGGAGTATAAACATTTGGGGGCGGGGCTGAGGTGGGAGGGACAGGCGAAACTGTTAAGCACCTAAGATGATTGTTGTTTCCATTTTCTTTTCCCTATCTCCACTCCATGAGGCTTGAAAAGCAAACAAGAGCCACACCGGAGCTCCGCTCACTGTTTATGGCCGTGTGTGTCGATGGTTCATCGGTATGAATTGGAAAATGGAGTCCATGACTAAGAATCCTCAAGGCTGGAGCCTGTGCCAAGGGCTCAGCCAATCAGGCTCCAGAGTCCAGTGTTTGTGTGTGTGTGTGTGTGTGTGTGTAGAAGTGTGCGTTTGTTTAAGTTGCTTTGTTTGGGCCTGATGATCTGCAGAGCAGACGTGGACGTTTGAAGGGGATTCCCAGAAGGGTCCCGGACAGGAAATGCTCAGAGTGACTAAAACGAGCCAAAAAAACGAAAAACGGAAATCGGTTGTATTTCGGTCACCAACGACGACGACCGCGTTCCCCGTCAGGCACACGGAAGGCTTGAACTTGGAGGTTAACCCGCGATCTTCGGTTGGTCGAGTCCTACCCCCCCCCCCCCCCCCCCGGCCCCACCCTCTACCCCCGAGCTCGCACCGATAATCCTGTTCAACTCGAGAAAAAAAGACAAACAGTAGAAGTGCCTAAAAAAAATGTTTGTGTCGTCGTTTGCGTTGGTTTAGCGTTCTTAGCGTTATTTTTCGGCCGTTTTTTCGGGGCGTAAAAAAAAAAACAGCGCACGCTTTTCGGGCGTGTATCACCCTTAAGGCGAGTCAAGTTAACAAAAGTACTCCACGTACTCATATCGTACTCCCACGATGGCGTTTTCTTTTTACGATACACGCCGTTTGGCTAGCTGTCGGTCAACACCACAAGTGACTTTGAGACGTCGTACGACGGAGACGAATCGTAATATCATCGTAGAATGTCGCAGGGGACTGTGCTCATGGTGCACCATTGTTTTTTTTTCTTTTGTTTCTTTCTTTTTTTTCCACGGCTCACGTACGTTTACGCGGAGAATGTTGAGTGTTATTTTCCGTTGTGAAATTACAAAAAAAAGGAAAAACAAAAATGAGAAAATGTTTTGTAAAAATACGTAAGGTATGTAAAGTGTCTCTTACTTTGGAGAAGTGGATATTCACGGTTCTAGAAATGTATTCAACGTTATTTAAAGTCTGTGTTGTGTGTACTATCATTGTATGTATGGACCCCCCCCCCCCCCCCGCCCATGTTATATTTCAATCAAGATCATGGAACAACGTTAAAGATAGTTTTAGCTTTCCCCCTGGTGATTGTATTCGCTGACTAGCTAATCAGCTAATAGCTAAAGACATTTAAAAGTCGTCTCCAAAAAATAAAACTCTTTTCCCAACTGTCCTAATTAGGTGTCCGCACCTTAACCACACGAGACAATCCACAACCACACAGCCCTTATTGTAAGGTACTTCTGTTTTCGGTTTCAAACATCCTCTTGACTCTATTCAATTGATAGCCCCTTTAACACATCTGAGCGCGGAAGGTGATTTTTTTTATTATTTAATTTTTTACCCTAATTTATCTTAGGTCAACCAAATGAAAGACGAAAAAGATAAGAAGCGTTGTATAATATTTTATTTTGAGATGAATGTAATTTATTGAGCTGTGCTATCTGTCTGTATTGTTTGAGGGGTGAGGGGTGAAGCCATGGAATGAGAAGGTGGGGGCGGGGGTGGGGGTGTTGGGGATCTTTGACGGTTGACTCGAGATATGACTCTTCGATTGCCTTCTCATCCAGACAGAACATAGTGTTGGTGCAGAGGCGCGACTAGAGTTGCCTGTGTTGTTAGGACATACAAATCTCTATTGTATAGATTAACATTTTACCAAAAAATTTAAAAAAAAAAGATACGAAAACGTTTAAAAAAATATGTACTTTTCACTAGTCTGCTAGTATTTCATAACGATATTAAGTTGTTGCTGTGGCAACCTAACGTTGCAATTACTAAAGTTGGGTATTTTTGTAAATTACATTGATAAGTTGTTTTGTTTTTTGTTTTTTTTCCTAGAACACTGAACACGATTTAGATCGTGACGGAGATTAAAACCTTTTGTCTTTCACGAGATTACGACGACAGACCGGATATTTTCATTAGCGAGCCGCGGCCTTTGTAGCGCTGCACGTGTAACACTTAAATAGGTATAAAGTGATCAATGTTACATAGAGTAAATATATATATATATATCTATATATATCTATATATATATCTATACGAGAACTAAATGATATATACATGAATAAGATGTTTAACCACCCCCCGTGTCGGACCCCCAAGGCTACACCCTCTTGAAATGTTTAAGCTGTTTTAACTGAAATGTTTAAATTGAAATGTTTTAACAGAAATGTTTTAACGTATGTATCACTAGATTTAAGGATTGCACTTTTTACACTGTTCAAAGATGTCATCTTTTACCCCCCCCCCCCCCAACACCCCTCCCCCTCCCGGTTTAATTTAAAACCGAGTCTAGAAACTACCCAGCATCTTGCATGTGGAAAGAGAAAATAAAAGTTTGGTTTTTTTCTTCCTCCCCCCTCCCCTCTCCTCCCGGTTGTCACTGAACGATAACGTACTGAATGTTTCTAGTTATAATCGAAGAAGAAAAAAGAAAAATACAAAGTAGAAGAAACGTTTTTCTTTTCATTTTGCAGCCCTCAACACCCTCTTGAAAAGAGTTACCGGGTTAGGGTGTGTGTATCTCCTGAAATGACTGAATGACGGTTTATAAAAAGAAAAAAGAAAGAACGGTATGTAGGCTAAAGCACTTTCTGAGCGATCGGTCAACAAAGCAGACTCAGTTTATCCAAACACTTTGCCTTATCTTGAGTCCGTCGTGCTTAAGGTTTTATGTTTATGAAAATATGTTAACGGAGGACTTTAAAGCAGCTCTCTCTCTCTCGGCTTAACTGACTTCTCAGATTCATTTCAAGAATATATTTTAATCATTTTTAATGTTTTTCTGACTCTTTTTTTTTTTGTTTGGTTCCAAGATTTTCAACACAAGGCCAAAAATACTAAAATGTGAGGGGTCATTCGACGTCCAAATTATTGCCGAGATTTGTCTGTTGGTGAGTTGTCCCGTTCATTTACATTGAGGGGAACGTGATTCAACCTGGTATCGCGGTGTTTGGGGATACCCTGACTCTGGAGTGTGTTATTGATAGCTTTAACCAGTAGAGGGCACTGCACTGCGGGCTGCGGGTTATGGCTGCTTGTGCCATCACTGATGCGGTGTAACCAACCATAGTAATGTAAAAAAGAAAAAAAAGAAAAGACCCTGTTTGGATTTATAGTTTCGATGTAATAATTTTAAATGTTTCTTTTTATTTGCATATATTTTGTGCTACTTTATGTTTTAAATAGTCAAATGTTTCTTTGGTTACAGCAAGATAGTGTAAAATCAATTGAAAGAAATAAAGAAAATCAAATCAAAGGACTTGAACCCGTGTGTTTGTTTTTATGTGTACCTCGTGAACTGTGATTGGATGATTGGTTTGGGCCCTAATAAACCGCCAGTTACTCAATTAACTAAAGGACATTATTAGGCCAGCCAGACATGTAGGCTATACCCAACCTAGGGACCTTTTTCCTTTTTTTGTATTGCTCGGTTGGGACCGGTCGGAACTAACTGTTGTATAAATATATATATATATATATATATATATATATATATATATATATATATATATATATATATATATATATATATATATATATATATATATATATATATATATATATATAAAATAAAAAAGCGTTCAAAAACACTCATCCATCGCCCCGTCCTCCCTCGTCTCGGTGAGGCGGGGCGGCTTCGGGCCTTCTAAGTGCCTCCGGTGAGGTGCCAGTCAGGGCTGTCTCGTGCCGAACCGACTCCAGGGGCGTGGACGCTCACGTCGCGAGACTGCTTGATCTTATCAAGATAAAAGAGTTCCTCGCGGGCGGGCTAGTGACATCACTAACGCCGGTCTTCAAAGTTTAACCATTGAAGCGAAAGGTCAGTTTAGTTCGGCTTATTTAACACGATAATCCAATTTTCCTTTCTTTATTTAATTGTTTTTCCCTCACCGGCGGCGCCCTATTGCATTATAAATGTGGCGCGTCTCCCGCCTCGCTAGCGTGGGAACCTGTCATCGCGGTACGTCTGCATGCGCACGTTAGCCGCTCGCGGACCGTGTATTCTCCCGCCCGCCCGCCAGCCCGCGCGCCAAATGGGAGCTCGCTCGGTTCGGCTCAGTCTTCTTCGCCGCTGTGGTGTCGCCGTTCGCGTTCGTAGGATTTCCCTGTTTGAACTCTGCGGCAGCTGTGTACAAACACTTGACGTTGTCGACTCGTGAAGGGTAGAGGACAGTCCTTTTGAGAAAGTCCCATAAACAAATATACACACACACAGTTTGGTTTGTGATGGAACTAGCCTCACCAATGGTGTGTAGATGCCATAATGACCGAGTAATCTCCCGCCCGCCCGCCAGCCCGCGCGCCAAATGGGAGCTCGCTCGGTTCGGCTCAGTCTCTCGCCGCTGTGGTGTCGCGCGCCCGCACTCTGCCGCTGCCGCTGCCGCTGAGCGAGCACCCTCACACCAGGACTGCCTGCGCTCCGCGATGATGTCGTCTTCCCCTCCCTCATCCTCATCCTCCTCCTCTTCGTCGTCGTGGTTGTCGTCGTCGCAGAGGACTTTCCGCGCCCTCACCGTGCAGTTTGTCACGGGCACGTTCATCGAGAAGTACGACCCCACCATCGAGGACTTCTACCGGAAAGAGATCGAGGTGGACTCGTCGCCCTCCGTGCTGGAGATCCTGGACACGGCGGGCACGGAGCAGTTCGCCTCCATGCGGGACCTGTACATCCGGAACGGCCAGGGCTTCATCCTGGTATACAGCCTCGTCAACCAGCAAAGTTTCCAGGACATCAAGCCGATGCGGGACCAGATCATCCGGGTGAAGAGGTGAGGGAGGCGGCGTGGGGTGCGGGGAGATGTCGGGGCTGTGTGGAGGATGGAGAAAGGAGCATCAATTGTTAATAATAGGAAGCAATGCCTAGCCCCTGTGTGTGTGTGTGTGTGTGTGTGTGTGTGTGTGTGTGTGTGTGTGTGTGTGTGTGTGTGTGTGTGTGTGTGTGTGTGTGTGTGTGTGTGTGTGTGTGTGTGTGTGTGTGTGTGTGTGTGTGTGCATATGTATTTCTGTGTATTTCTGTGTTCTCTCTGTGTGTTTGTGTGTGTGTGTGTGTGTTTGTGTTGGGGGGTATTTGTTTGTGTGTGTGTGTGTGTGTGTGTGTGTGTGTGTGTTTGTGTGTGTGTCCATATGTATTTCTGTATGTGTATCTCTTTCTGTGTGTGTGTGTGTGTGTGTGTGTGTGTGTGTGTGTGTGTGTGTGTGTGTGTGTGTGTGTGTGTGTGTGTGTGTGTGTGTGTTTGTGTGTGTGTGGTTGTGTTTGTGTGTCTGTGTGTGTGTTGTGTGTGTGTGTGTGTGTGTGTGTGTGTGTGTGTGTGTGTGTGTGTGTGTGTGTGTGTGTGTGTGTGTGTGTGTGTGTGTGTGTGTGTGTGTCTGTCTGTCTTTCCGTGTGTGTGTGTCTTTCTGTGCGCGCGAGCGTGAGACAGCTAGAGACAGCGAGAGCCAGGGGACATTCCTTTTTCATTGTGTAATTCCGGGTCTTCTAATTATGAAGGGTGTGTGTGGGGGGGGGGGGGGCTCATCTGGCTGACTGGTGGTCCGTCAACAGGGGGATGAGGAGCTATGTCTAGTGTTAGCAACAACAACCGGAGCCGTCTTTAGTTAGCCTCTCTCTCGCATTGTTTTAATATTGACTGGAGGCTTCTTCGCCCACATCTGATAAACTCTCTGTCTGTCTGTCTCTCTTTCTGTCTCTCTCTGTGTGTCTCTCGTTCTGTCTCTGTCTCTCTGTCTGTGTCTCTCTGTCTCTGTCTTTGTCTCTGTCATTCTCTCTCTCTCTCTCTCTCTCTCTCTCTCTCTCTCTCTCTCTCTCTCTCTCTCTCTCTCTCTCTCTCTCTCTCTCTCTCTCTCTCTCTCTCTCTCTCTCTCTCTCTCTCTCTCTCTCTCTCTCTCTCTCTCTCTCTCTCTCTCTCTCTCTCTCTCTCTCTCTCTCTCTTTTCCACCTCCTCCCTTTCTCTCGCTCCGATCTCGTGAGAAGCCGTTGATGGGTGCGTGCGCGCGAAATCCGCCGCTCATGTGTTTTTGATAATAAGATCCGAGCAGCCTAACGTCACCTGCGGTCCGTCAAATTCGCTGAACCCTCGAGGGGTTTGGGGCCGGAGCGGGAACTCCAGTGGCCTTAACGCGCAGAACAAAACAACGGATTATTCACGGCGCGTTTTCTTCCCGCTCGCCATTTTAACCCCTAGAGGAGAGTTATGGTATTGCCCTCAGCAACCCGACAAACTATCAATTCATTTTTGCTTAATTTTGACTTCAGGTCAGAATAATATAAGTTTTTTTTACTGAAGTTAGTCAGAGAGTCAGAGGGAGAGAGTTGTTCTGTGTGTGGAAGGTCCATTTAAATAAACGAACCAGTCGTCTCGTTGGTCCAGTACCATTGATTAAACTAACGGCCCTTGGAGTTCCACCATTAGCCTGCAGCTCTCCGGCCCGGACGTGACAGTATTCCGATAGTCCGGGGCGAGTGTGTCAGCGAACCAGTCAGACGAACGACTGCTGCTCTGACTGGAACCCAGCGACCATCAGGAGTGGAAACATCAGACTCTTATAGACGCATGAGATTCAGGGAGCGGGAGTCATGCATCGGAAAACATTGATGATTGATCACATTGCTGCTTTTTGAGAGTTAACGATCCAATAGGCAATGCTACCGAAATGGGTGGGAATTCCAAATTGTCCCCCGTAATTCGAAATTTGCGGTGAAAATTCTCCGGAGAAATATTTGGGAGTCGGTAAATGGATAATTCGTCATCGTTTGTTTCAGGTGGCGTAGCTCACCTCCACCCTTTTCCCACCACACGATCCCCATGACAACATACTCGCTGGGTTTTTCGGAGGGTGTGGGCAGTGACAGATTACCGCATGGGCAAAGTGGGCGCATGTTCAGGGCCCTGGCCAATGGGGGTGGGGGGCTGGACATGTGAATGTTTTTGATTTGCAAAATACAAAAGAATTGACGGGCCGTCAATGTCGTAGTGCTTGGTCAACGGCCAATTTCACAGTGAAAATGGAGAAACATGTGCTAAGTGGGTCAGCAAAAGTGTAAACGGAAGAAAGAAAAAGACACTAAAGATACTGCCCCCCTGGTACGACAAATCCCGTCTATCTCAACATTTTTTATTGTGGATGGCATGAGTTATAATATGCGACCAAATTCAATGTGCTAGTGTGTGTATTTGCGTGCTGGTCGGGGTCCATGGCTGCTTTGTGTCCAGGGCCGGTGGTCTTGTTAATCCGTCCTTGGGTGTGGGGGTCCGTTAGCTGGGAGATGGAGGGTTTGGGGGGGGGGGTTGAAGGGGAGGTCTCTCCTCACTGGGGTTGATCAGAGGCCATGCCCCCACCCCCCCACACTCGACACCATCACCACCACCCCTCTGATGGGATTGCCTTGAGTCCGAGGCCAAGAAGACATCCCAGCCGCTGCCTCCATTAGATGGAGGAATTAGAGCCTGGGTTGCCGTGCCAACCACCCCCACCTCCATCACCTCACCACCACCCACCTCCATCAGATCACCTCCCCTACCTCCTCCCTCTCCAACCCACGCCTTGACCACCACCTCCAACCACCCAGCCCTACCTCCATCCACCTCCTCCCTCTCCAACCACCACTTCCATCACCACACCTCCTCCCTCTCCAACCACCACCTCCATCACCACACCTCCTCCGTCTCAAACCACCACCTCCATCACCCAACTCTATTTCTACCAATGCTTCCGTCAACACTGACTCCTGCTCCGACCTTACTTGGCACATTTTCTTTGAGGACGCAGGGTGTAGTGGTTGGTGTTCTTATTGTAATAGGGGTGGAGGTGGTACCGGGGGTTTATGGGGAGGGGGTCTTGTTTATGGTGTCTCTATCTGGGCCGGTCGTGTCTCTGTGTGACGGAGCAGGTTCGATAAAGGTTAGTCCGG
>OLKM01000743.1:93219-178219 GCA_900291075.1 Melanogrammus aeglefinus
ACAAAGATTAAAAAGCACGCAAAAAAAACAACCCCAGTCCACATTCCTTCATCATCTGGGTCGCAGACCGTCTTGTTTCCGCCGGGGTCCTGATTTCAAAGTCGGCGATGGTTTACGATCACATGTGCATCGTGACATGGTCCTTCTGCACCTTGGACTGCTTACAAGGAGACGAGGAGACGAGGGGACGAGGAGAGGAGGGGACAAGGAGACGAAGGGACGAGGAGACGAGGGTCCGGCACGGCTACGTAGCTCGCCACAGCAACACACACATTAGTTGATAACAACCACACAAACACTCTAAAGTAGTCACAAGAAGGACCACTTCTGCAGGTCTAATACTTTGATGTAAATAATGTGCACTGTACATGTGAATTTAAGTATTCATTCTGTATTTCAGCCTCAACTGCTTACCCTTCGGTGTGTCCATCTGTGCTCCTATGGCATGTCATTGTAATCACAGAATTTTTTTTATGAATGTGTGCTGGACATACTATAACTTTCTTTCTTTGATAAGTGCGTCTTTTTATATACCATGGGCTCCAACAAGTGAACTTCTCATGCAGGGGATGAAATAAAGTTCTTATCTTTTGTTGTTTCTCATTGGCTAGTCACTTTTGGTCGTAGCAGCTTTCCTGTTTCTCATTGGCTAGTCATTTTTATTGTTAGCTACATTAGCCTCTTTAGCAAACAAGCTCGAAAACAAACAACACAACTCTACATTGTATTGCACGCACAGCGAGACTTTGGTGACCGGCATAAAGTATCAATGTAATCAAGTGTGTAAAAGCATTTAAAACCTACATTAAAATGACCAACGTGATACAAATACAAAGAAAATAAATCTCTTTACGGGCGGAGCCATTTTTGTTGACGAGTAGTACGTTCGGCCTCAGTGAACTCGCTCTACTTTCAAAGCGGCGAGGTACTACGACCAAAAGGGGGCGTGCCTCAGTGAAATGCCGCAAGAAGGCTGGGAGATTTGCAATTTACAACTTACTCAAACCGGCGTACCATCCAAATGGATTACAGAATTAGGATCGCAGATTTTCGGCACACTGCATTAATTGCGTCCCGTCGATATTTCTCTCACTCGCTTCATCGCTTTTGTTTTTCCCTAAATACACCCAACATCTCTGTCTCCACCCCACCCCCCACCCCTTAGGGAGACATCAGTTATGAGCACTTACATGGTGTCCGCGCATCCTTAAAAAGTCTTAAATTCATGTTTCTAAATTTAAGGCCTTAAAAAGTCTTAAGGTACGGCCACACCAAAAGCGTTACCCGCGTATCACGCGTATAAAATCGGCAATTTTTCCATAGGGAACCATTGGTTTACGCGCGTATGAGACGCGTACACGCGTTACACGCATATAAGCAACATTTTACTCGGTTAGGCGCGTATGAGGCGCGTATATATACGCGCGTATATATACGCGCGTACATATACGTGCGTACGAGGAGTTCAAAAAATTGAACTTTTTACGCGCGTACGCGCCGCAATAGCCAATCAGCGTTGAGCTTGACCCGACGTCACTGGCAGAGAGACGGAGAGGACAGAACCGCAATGGAGGACCAAAACCTCATCATTGCAGTGTGCAGCCGTCCTGTCCTGTTACAACACCAGGATTGTTGTTGTACCGGGACAGGAACAAGAAAGAGGAGGGCGTGGGTCGACGTGGCCGAGGAAACTGGCTGTCCTGGTAAGATCAGTGAATGTTTCAGCAAAAGAAAAATGGCGGCGGGGGGGGGAGTTTTGGGCGGTCTCATCTACGCGCGTTACGCGCGTATCTGACCATTTTTGACACAAAATGGTCAAGCAACATTTTAGCTGCGTTACGCGCGTACATGGTACGCGAGGTACGCGCTTGGTGTGTTCGCGGCATTAAATTCGTTCCAAATGTCATATGCTGTAACGCAAGGTCTTAAATTTGTCAGGGCAGGACTATATTTTATTTTATTTTTCTCGTGAGACTTTTCAGGGAGGACATGTATAGAGGCTTCTTTCTTGCTAGCTGCATATATAAACGATTATCTGCGTGCTTGCTAGCTAGTCTGCGACAATGGGTAGGTGCAAATTTAAGGACAGTTGGCTGGAAGACGTCCGTTTCCATAGTTGGCTCGCGTCTGTTGCCAACCCCCACCATCGCGTGCTTTTGGTCTTAAATTTCATTCAAGGTGGTATTAAAAAGGTCTTAAAAAGTCTTAAATTTAACTTGCTGAAAACTGCAGATACCCTGACTTAGCTAGCCGTGCCCTCGCTAACACGCTACGTAGCTATGCTAGCATCTCCTCAGACCCCACGCCCTCTGTTGGCTCCTTTATAGGTGTGTGTGTGTGTGTGTGTGTGTGTGTGTGTGTGTGTGTGTGTGTGTGTGTGTGTTGTGTGTGTGTGTGTGTGTGTGTGTGTGTGTGTGTGTGTGTGTGTGTGTGTGTGTTTTGACCAGTTAGCGTTAAGCGCACACGAGAGGCTGGGTGCATGCATTAGCACATTAGCTTGGCTGCGGCTAACGTGCTTATTAAGACCAGATGCAGCTGAGCTGTGATAAGGGCGAAGGACTGCGGCGCTAGCTGTTCACTGGTGATTGGTTTGTTTGTGTGTGGGATGGGAAACATGGAAGGATGCGTTTGTGTGTGTGTGTGTATGTGTGTGTGTGTGTGTGTGTGTGTGTGTGTGTGTGTTTGTGTGTGTGTGTGGGAGCCTGTGTGTGCACCTGTGAGTGTGTGTGTATGTGTGTTTGCCTCTGTGTGAGCATGTGTGTGTGTGCGTGTGTGTATGTGCGTTCGCCAGTGTGTATGATTTTGACAGAGGTGAGTTAACAATGCTGTAGCAATTTAGCCCAGCATGTGTCCTCAGTTAGCCACAGGCTACATGGAGATATGGAAACTTGAGTGTGACTCACTGTGTGTGTGTGTGTGTGTGTGTGTGTGTGTGTGTGTGTGTGTGTGTGTGGTGTGTGTGTGTGTGTGTGTGTGTGGTGTGTGTGTGTGTGTGTGTGTGTGTGTGTGTGTGTGTGTGTGTGTGTGTGTGTGTGTGTGTGTGTGTGTGTGTGTGTGTGTGTGTGTGTGTGTGAGAGAGAGAGAGGATGTGTGTGTGTGTGTGTCTGTATCTGTTTTTGTGCATACGTGTGTGTAAGTGTGAGGGTGTGTGTGTGTGTGTGTGTGTGTGTGTGTGTGTGTGTGTGTGTGTGTGTGTGTGTGTGTGTGTGTGTGCGCGCGCGTGCGTGTGTGCATGTATAGGTGTGCCAGCGGGAGATCCACATGTGTGTGAGAGAGTAGGGATTTGTTGTGTAAAGGTCTGGATTAACGCGTAAACATTTGTGTGTAATTATGTCCCCAAGTGTTCTCATAGTTCCTGGATGCTGAGACAAGAATCGTGTAAAGGCATTAGCTAGGAACCTCCTCGTTTGCTAGCTCGTTAACTAATTGGTTAACGAGTAATTTACTTGTTAACTAATTGGTTAACGAGTAAGTTGACGTGCTTCCATTTTAATTCAGAAGACATGAGTAATGTGTTCCTATCGTAGGTCATTATAATAACTGAAGGGTGAATCTGAAGCATTAACCAAATACATTAATGATGACGCCATCAGGGATTCATGCCAGGCCTGTACCATGTTAAACATGACACAATTTATTGTGTGTGAGTACTGACAGTACCTGTCATTCAAAGTAGTGTATCAGACTATGGGCAAAACGCACACGTCAATGTCACAAATAGTACTGTGGTGTCCAAACTAGTATACTATGCCAAAATATCTCCCTCTTTCTCTCTCGCGCTCACTCTTTTCATGTCCTCTTTTCTCTCTCTCTCTCTCTCTCTCTCTCTCTCTCTCTCTCTCTCTCTCTCTCTCTCTCTTCTCTCTCTCTCTCTCTCTCTCTCTCTCTCTCTCTCTCTCTCTCTTCTCTCTCTCTCTCTCTCTCTCTCTCTCTCTCTCTCTCTCTCTCTCTCTCTCTCTCTCTCTCTCTCTCTCTCTCTCTCTCTCTCTCTCTCTCTCTTGTTCTTTCTCTCTTGTTAACTCTTGCCATGTCCTCTTCTCTCTCTGTCTCTTTCTATCGCTCTGTTTCTCTTATCAATTAAATTCCAAAGAGCTGTATTTTCACGGAAAAATAACATATACATCCCCAACCAAATCAGTTTAAATATTCAAAAGAGGAAAAAAAAAAGTTATTTAAGGTGAAAACACTTTTTTTTATATTCATTAGGTAAGAGTACAGGAGAAATAAATTCTACAGCAAAGTTCATTTACATTTAGGGCATTTAGCCTCGCTTTTATCCAAAGCGACTTTCATCAGTGTAAGTACTCTTACAGAATGTACAGTCCGACCAAGGCACTGTCGAACGTACTGAGGCCTTATAGATAAGAAATATTAGTTTCCATTTCTGGTCAAAAAATGGTTCACAGTAAGGCCTATAAATAACGTTTGACACTAAAAGCATATGCTCCACCCCCCGACTGCCTTTACTCCAACAAATCCCTAAATTAACGACCAGTAAAAAAAATAACAACGCGTACATCCTATAGCGTTTGAGATCCCCATCTCCAACCACCCTAGGGGGGGGGGGGGAGCCTGTCGTTGTCAACCGCCTTTGATGTGATGTAGCGTGCGTGATAAGCCACCTCCGGCCGCGCCTATATGCCACCATCGCCCCACCTCGTGACGGAGCACGTGCCGCCAGCATCGCTGATGTCTCCTCAGTTCTATATAGAGCCTCCGCTCCCGCCGGGATGTCAGACTGCATTAGCCCGCTACGGCTCTCGCGTCCCGCGTGCCTGCGAGCACTGGCGGCGGCTAGCAGCGTTGCGTGCCTCCTGGTGTTCACACCGCTTGGAGCTAGGTTAGCCCTCCCACGGAGATATGCTAGTTTTGTGTGTGTGCGTTTGTGTTTGTGTGTTTGTGGGGGGAGGGTGTGTGTGTGTGTGTCGTATCCTAGCTATCTTATTGTATACAGGGAATGGGTTAACCTAGCGATAAATAATAGGGGTGTAACGGTACACTGAAGTCACAATTCGGTTCATACCTCGGTTCAGACATCACGGTTCGGTACTAGTTCGGTACAATGAAGGTAAAAGAAAAAACAAAAATGCAGAAGGCAATGTGGTTGTACCACCTAGTGTCATACAGTCTCTCCCCTGAGCTAGCCTCAACAGCCAGAACTGTGTTATCTAAGATGTAAACAGTAACAATAAGTACCCCCACATCACCTCCAGACTCTATCCGTAACTTATAAACAAAGACAATCAGTTATAAAACTAAAAATTCAGCATGTCTTATTTATGAAAGTGCAAAGCAGACAGAATTAGCGCATTTCCACCGGAGGGTGTGGGTCGGTTCGGTGCGTTTTGGTGGAGTAGTGAAGGTGCGGTTCGGCGCAGCTCAGTTACGGCTGACATTTCCACCGCCGACAGTACCCTGACGCCTTGTTCACACTACATGCGTCCATCGGCGGATGGCCGAGGGCGTGTCTGACGTACAGGGGACTAGTCTTTGTCGACTCATACGGCAGCCAATCAAATCGCTTCCTGCTACAAAGCAGGTGACTAAAAACAATCCTATCATTCCATATTTCTTTAAAAAATATATAACGGCTGGATTTTCCTGCTTCTTCCTGCTTGTTATTGCAAAATGGATCCAGGAAACGCGTGGAGTGTATTTGCATAACTGCGATCTGATTGGCCAACGGATCCGGCGCTGCCTGAAAAGTTGAACATTTCTCAACTTTTTGACGCAGGCCACGTACTGGACGAATGGACGGAAGGACCCACAATGCATTTCGCGAGCGCCCCATGCAAAGTCAACGAGATCCGTCGACGGACGGAGGTGGTGTGAACAAGCCCTTAAGGGGGGTAGCGGCAGCTACGTTAGCATTTTGACCTCATAGCAGCCCGACATAGTGTAGCCTGCTAATAAATCCAAGGAAAAGAAGAACGCGAACAAAGATCAATCATGCAGGACATCCAAGAAGGACGTCCTACTTTTGTGCAACATTTTCTTCAATAAACAAAGCTTTCGCCGTTGTCCAGAAATACCTAGCTGTTAATGTGTTTGAAAGGAAGTGCGATTCTGTCGACCAATCAACGGACAGCGTGTGTGGCTCGAACTTGCCGGCACCCTTTAAGGCGTCTCAGTTGTCCCTGAAGGTCGCGGATCTAACATTAGTTCGGCATTACATTAATGAATTCGCACAACAGTTTTATTTAATTTTAAATAAAATTCTCTGTGTAAATCCATGCACCTAACCGTGACTTCAGTACCGATTCAGTTCAATATGATGCATGTATCGTGAGTAAATAATTAGCACTTGGTTCTATGAACAACTTAACTGTATACAGAGATATATTGTTTCTCTTTCTGCTGACAAATGTACTTATTGTAAGTCGCTTTGGATAAAAGCGTCTGCTAAATGCCCTGAATGTAAATGTGTGTGTGTGTGTGTGTGTGTGTGTGTGTGTGTGTGTGTGTGTGTGTGTGTGTGTGTGTGTGTGTGTGTGTGTGTGTGTGTGTGTGTGTGTGTGTGTGTGTGTGTGTTTGTGTTTGTACCCTCCGGTGGAGATAAGATAGTTACTACTGTGTGTACTAGTGTGTGTGTGTGTGTGTGTGTGTGTGTGTGTGTGTGTGTGTGTGTGTGTGTGTGTGTGTGTGTGTGTGTGTGTGTGTGTGTGTGTGTGTCTTTGTGTGAGTGTGTGTCTGTAAGTGTGTGTGTGTGTGTGTATACACACAACTGCATAATATCAAGTACTTCCAGAGGGAAAGTGCCTTCAAGGTGTCTTCAGGCATAGCGATCAGTGTAGGACTCTATTACGCTACACACACTACACTATAATACACTCAGGCGTCACTCAAACTCATCATTACCTGTCCCCCCCCCCCCCCTGAGGCGTTGGCCCGTGAAGCACCACCTCAGCTCCATCTCACAGAGGTGGTGTCCCCAGACCTACACAGCAGGGACATTGTACATTGTTTCACATCCAGTATAAACTACAGTAGAGGCCTGTGCGTACAGGTTTCTAGTCAGGACTAATTTGCAGGTGTAGCTCATCACACTTAAGGTTGGCTCTGGCCCATGTGTGCGCCAGGGCCCAGAGGAAAGGGACTTAAAAGGGACATGTTATACCACCAGGTGTGAGAGCGATTAGCCTTACAAGCCGTTTCGAAAGTCTGCCCCATATGACATCACTAGTGGGCGTGTCCACCTAGATCTGTGCTGGATGGATCAGTCTACCAGCCTACCCCGTGGACCTAAGTAAACGCTGCTCATCTATCCAGCACAGATCTGAGCAACGTTTACTTAGGTCCACTGGTTAGGCTGGTAGACTCTATCTATCCAGCACAGATCTAGGTGGACACGCCCACTAGTGATGTCATATGGGGCAGACTTTCCAAAACGGCTTGTAAGGCTAATCACACCTGGTGGAATAACATGTCCCCTTTAAAGGGATGGACGGAGAACTAGTGTAGCCTTTGTTGGGGTTCTAGCTTCTTGTCAGGGTTTACTTTGAGATCATGACAATATGGATTATCTCACTCTTGAAGAAATCAATAACAAAAGATAACAACAAGTTTGTTGGATGAATTAGAATGATTTCGTTGTTTCTCCCGCAACTCCACAACAACCTCCACCACAAACACCATCACCAACGCTGCCACCATTAACCCCACCCCCATCTCCACCACCACCACCGCCATTAAGATCACCCCCATCACCACCACCGTCATCGTCCCAACGCCACAACCGTCAGTATCAACACCAACACCACCACCAGCACCAGATCAATAAGACTAATAGCCGTGGGGCTATTAGCCACGCTACGGTACGCGGAGAAGTGTTCCATTTCACATCGGGAGAACGCCGGCCCTCCTGCCTAGTGTTGTTGTTTCGACATGGAACCCATCCCTGGAATCAAATCGGCCAATCGGGTTATTCGGAATCCAAGGTGCTTTGAAACTCAATTTGAGTGGATGCTACACAGATTGTGTTTTAGGTTGGTGTTCCTGTTTTGATTAGGAGCTCTGGGTTTGGTCTTCTCCACCGGGTGCCTTATCTCTCAGCCAGGGTGCACTCTCACTGATTTCCTAATACATAATGTATGAGCCTACGACCAATTATGCATGTCGGGCCCAATAGAATATCTGCAGTATAACCCCTTGAAGTACGACCCCCGACGTAGGCTGTATAAGACGTCGAACACAAAAGATACACACATAAATATATATATAAATATACTTACACAATAACACAAGGCTACTCTTTGGCCTTCCTATATGAGAGCATTAACCCCCCCCCCCCCTTTGATCGATGTCCCTGGGCCTGGAGATGAAGACGATAACGGCTTTCAGGCACTGGGAAAAATACCTATTTTTGATCGCTCAAAGCGCACGGTGATGATCTGAGGTTAAGCGTCAAACGGCGGGCGGTTTGGAGAAGGTTCCGAGCCTATGGGGTGCTTTCACCCCGTTTTGAGATCCGAACATTCCAGAGACCCCCTCTTGTGGTTTTATAACCCTTTCAACGCACCATGACACACTAGTCATCAACAATACTTTTTAGGGAGTTGTTTTTATTCAGGGGGCCCTGACAGGACCATTCAGACCTTCCAAATCACTGTCTTTTTTCAACAATGTTAACGCTATTCTTTCTCCATTTCCCTCCCTCCTTCTCCTCCCGTCATCTCCACCTCCTGCTCTATCTCCCCTCCTCCACCCCCTCCATCCCCTCCACCCCTTCCACCTCCTCTTCCTCCTCCATCTCCTCCTCCCCCTCTATCTCCACTCTCTCCTCCCTCCTCCCTCCTCCACCCCCCCCCCCCCCCCCAGGTACCAGCAGGTCCCGGTGGTGCTGGTGGGCAACAAGGTGGACCTGGAGGGTGAGCGGGAGGTATCCCCCGGCGAAGGCCAGGCCCTGGCCGAGGACTGGGGCTGCCCCTTCATGGAGACCTCGGCCAAGAGCAAGACCATGGTGGACGAGCTGTTCACCGAGATCGTCCGGCAGATGGACTTCTCCCCGCTGCCGGACCGGAGCCGGGCCTGCTGTGCCTCCTGCAGCCTCCAGTAGTCCACTAAACCCCCCACCGCAGGAGACGCAGAGAGGAGGAGGAGGAGGAGGAGGAGGAACAGCAGGAGGAGGAGGAGGAGGAGGAGGAGGAGGAGGAGGAGGAGTTGCCATGGGGACAGGCTAACGAATTGCCAGGCTAACGAATTGAGGACCTCCTCCTCTTGTTAGCTTTAGATTCCACTACGAGAGAGGATCCACCGTTACTCTGATAGAGGAGGAGGAGAAGGAAGAGGAGGAGGAGGAGGAGTTGCCATGGGGACATTCCGCCAGGCTAACGAATTCAGGACCACCTTCTTGTGTTAGCTTTAGATTCCAATACGAGACAGGATCCACGGTTCCTCTGAAAGAGGAGGAGGAACAGGAGGAGGAGAAGGAGGAGGAAGAGGAGGAGGAGGAGGCGTTGCCATGGGGACACACAGAAAGGCCTGGCCATGCAAACGCGTTTAGCTTTAGATTCCACACGAGACACCCCTCTCCGAGACCACCACCACCGTCACCACCACCACCACCACCACCACTGACACCGTCAACCCCAACCCCCACCCCCACCGCCGCCGCGCCGGTGGTGCCACGTGAACAGTGTACTCACAGCGGGACTCTGGGGTCAGTCTCTCTCTGCCTGCGGTGCCAAACCCATCTTCAAGAGGCTGAGTGACAGGGTGAAGCGAGGCGAAGCCGAGCGTCGTGGGTAAAACAGATCGGACCGGACTGGATCCCCGGGGGAGGGAGATTGTTTGCTTTTGTCTGGTCTGGGTAAGGATGGTGCGGAGGAGGTAGGGGGTGCGGAGGAGTTGGGGGTGATGAGGTATGGATGAGGAGGAGGGGGTGAGGAGATGGGGGAGACGGCGTGCTATTGGGGAGAGGAAATGGGGGCAAAGTTTGTATTTTGGCAGGGATAGTTGGATTGCGTGCCTTTTGCCAGGCAAGACCAATCAAACACAGAGTGTGTGGAAGGATGTCAACTCTGCAGAAGGGGTCTTTCTTTGACTTTACATTTGCCTAACAATGAATGAAGGAATGAATGTCAAAAATAAATGTCAAAACCGGACTGTAGCATTAGGGGGAATATACCTTAAAGTACAACAACAAAAAAAGAAATGCATATTGCGAATGATGTGTGCATGTTTTGAGTAAAAGGTGTGCTTTAAAATGACACAATCAATGTATGGATCGATCGATATAGCTAGATTAATAAATACATCAATCAATGAATACTTAAAAGGAGTAAAACGTCCTTGACTAGTACGGAAGGAATCATTTGATACCTACACCGATACTCAGCGTTGCCAGATTGGGACATATTTCCCGCCCAATCTGGCAACACTTTTGTTACCAGCGTTGCCAGATTAGGACGGGAAATCCAGCCCAATCTGGCAACACTGCCGGTACTACCGTATGTCCGCTACGGTACAAACCTTCCTTACAGGAACCAATGTCCTTCTGAATCGTATTAATGGCCAAACTCGGGCTACAGGTGTTTGTTGGTTTGTTTTTTTATTTGTACGACTTTGACGGATCTGTGGTCTCCAAGTGATCCTTAAGAAGTCTGAAACACTTATTTTCAACAATAAATCTTTATCGCACAAATAACCGCAGATGCTTCGGCCTCTTTGTTTGAGTTCTTGGATGTGGATCACAGACTATACCTTGCAGTTGCACAATGTCAATGTTTGTGGGTTACACTTTACAATAAGGGTACATGAATAATGAACAAATCCTTAATTAAGGTTAGTTAATGCAGTAATACGCATTATTATATAGCATTGGCTGCTTGTATATCATATCGGCTATTTGTCTATAAATAAAATATTGTGAAATATTATACACACACATGTATTGGCTATTTGTATAAATAAAACATAGGCTACTGTTAAGGGCATTTCAGGCGAACATCGGTTGCCATGGAAACAAAATGGGTAATGGCCGCAGGATCAGTTCGTCGAGGGAGCTCCTTGACCGCGGCCGTTTGAAAAGAGACCTGCCAATCAAGCGTGTTGCCATAGCGCCGACACACCCAATCAACGTTGAAAGCGTCTCCGATTACCAATTTTAACAGTTTAGCATGAAAATCGATTCGTTTTTCTTAGATCCAATAATAATCCCGACCTTGAATTCCAAATACATAATAAATACATAGGCCTACATATTGAGAAAGATGGGATATTATAATAATTGTTTTTCATTCTATAGGATGAAAATTAAAGCACATGTTTACTTTCGCTCTGTGATTAATTTACCAATTTATTTATTTAACTTGTAGCAGGAACATGATATTATAATATGTATGTTTTCATATTCTGAGTCTCTCTGGGGTTAAAAAAAAAAATCGTATCCAATATTCTTGCGAGCTTTTAGATTTCACCATCTCCAATGTGGTAAACCCGGTAAACCCACCCTACAGGGACTGCATGAATAATAAATCAGGCTGAAAGAATGACTTGCAATAACCAGCCCTCCTCCAGACAGCAGCCCGGTCGCTCTGGAGCACATTTCACATCCAGTGAGGCAGACGACAAAAGCTTAGACATGCCGAAACATGAATAAATGGTTGGATGTTTCCTTACTTATGTCATTTTGAGTCATTTATGAGCTAATATAACCACCTAAATGAAAATGCTGACTACTCTTGACCAAAATAATTGCATACAATTAGGCTATATTAGCCTACCTTAAGCGAAAAAATACACAAACACACAAAACGTACAGTAAAACATACAAAGAAACCTACACACTACACCAGCATCGGAGTAGGTCCTTGTGTAACGGTGCAGTTTGGCCACTCAATTGAAATCTGTTTATGGAGAACAAACATTTGCTGGTGAACACGGATCTCCCTGGTCATCTGAATGATTAATGATGTTTTTTTTCCATTCATCCAGGGTGTCAATACCACTTAAGGCTGAGCCCAGCCCCTAGAAATCAAACATCATTGGCCGCATCTCAACCCTCCATTAGACTCCATTAGGGGAGGATATTGGCAAAGTGTTCGGATTCTGAAGATGAGATAATTACTCGGGTTTTTTTTTTAATAGGAGGAAAAGCCTTGATTTATGTGATTCATTAACAAAGACACGCCATATTTGGCAAATATTTATATATTTATACATTTTAAAACATTTATCTATTTTATATGAATCCCAACAGCGCCCTCTGCCGGCGCTAGTGAACAACTCCACCCGGAACGAAACATCGCCCTGTTGTTTCCAGCTCACCATCCGGACACAATAGCGAGTCGCACCGTGTACAGGCATGGCGTCCTTCACTTGTGTTTTGTAGCAGTCACCCTTCCTTATACTCTGTCATTAAACACACGTCCACCTTTCGTTTCGTGTCTTCGTGAATGATATTTAGCGTCATGGCGTCCGGGACGACGTGCCGACTCCTCCAGCGACGTGAGTAATGTCAGCCTTCAGTGTTTTAATTTGAATTAACCACCCTGACAGCTATGGCATACTGATGGGTGAACGGACACAATTCACAGCTCATGACCTCTGACCTTGCCTGTTTAAAATATGTCAATACATTAACGACACCGACCCTGAATCTGAATCAACGTGCTGTTTACGGGAGGTCAAGGTTTACGATTTATGATCATATGAAATCACCAACGGGATGGACCACTAGTTCATTATTATGGCCTCCTACTCAGGTGTGCTGCCTTGTGTTTGGATCAACATGTCCCTTAAGCAAGCGTTATGATGTTATATTAATGGATGAGTTGTAATAATGGTCCATGCAATAACGTTAGCTCAAATTTTAATACATTATATTACTTTTGTGAGAGTTTCCGTACAAATAAGCAATCCCCAATTTGCTCTTGCATCCTAAACCATCCTGAACATGGACCCCCTCAAAAATGAGATGGCACATCTCAAGGGGCTATCCTGTCAAATAAAGTCAATATGCGTTAATAGATTCATTCTCATGGCAACATGTTGTAATTGATTTTTTTTTTATTATGTCCTGTCTTCCTTACGACTCATTGTGTCATTCAAATGCTGTACATTCTGGTATGGATTCGGGGTTAAACTCTCTTATTAACGAAAGCCAATCTCGTCAAATTATCGGTTGTGTTTAAAAACGTTTTCTGTTTCCTCCTCCTAGGCAAGGCAGAGGTATTTCAATCCTATCGAAACACAAGAGCACATTTAAAAACATAAACATAATGAAAAGGCAACAAGTGAATGGATGACATCTCGCTGGCATGTCTAAGACCGAGCATATAGAGAAACACAATCTAGCTGTAATCCAGCACCATACAATCCTTGTATATTAAAGGTGACATATTATACCATGTCCACCTAGATGTGTGATGGATAGATGAGCAACGTTTGCTACAGTCCACTGGGTAGGCTGGTAGACTGCTCTAGCCAGCACACATCTAGGAGGACACGGCCACTTGTGATGTTAGAAGAGTCCGATTTTTAAAACGGCTTGTAACCGCTAACCACACTCACACCTAGGGCTGCTAGCTCGATTATGGAAAAAATCATAATCACGGTTATTCTGGTCAATATTGAAATCACGATGATTCAAACGATTATCTTTTGAGTTTGAAAACATGATGTATTTATTCAGCGTGTCTCTCAAACACACGTTGTAACTGAGAGCTTTGAAATTTCAACTTGGAAAAGGTCCGCTCAACGGGAGCATTTGTGCCAGGCAGACACACGGCAAACTGACAAATTAGTAATCGATTTCTGTGCGGTATCTCCCTGCTTCTGAAAATGCGCGCACATCTCCACCCACCGCTCGTCCGCTGGTTTCCAGATCAGCATTCCTCTGTGCGACCATCCCTGTTGCGTAATGCGGATTGCGGTATGCCCTCATACATTGTTGAAATCATATGCTGGATGCTTTATTCTTTGTTTTTTAGTTAAAGATCGGGTTATAATAAGACCACGTTGGCTAATGCAATCGCGGACAACTACGATGCCCTGCAATAGCCGTAATTATTCTCTCACGCACCATGACGAAGGAACAAATGTGTGGTAGGAACTAGGAACTAAAGTTCTCCCGTATGTTTACTGGGACCCACGCCGGCGAGAGACATCTACATTCCGACTGGCTGGCGGTCGTTTACAGCCGGAAAACTACTAGCTCATTTGCATAGAGTTGAGCTGTTTTCAACTCTCATTTACAGCTTTAAAGCGATCGCTCAAGCGTTTTATCGCTCCTATCGCTTCATCGCTCATGTCTAATAGAAAGTGAACGGGCGTTTATCGCTCAAAACGCTTTGCAGTAATATCTCACCTTTTAATCCCATCCCATCCCTCTATCTCTCCAGGCTTGTCGTCGACCGTTGCCACGGCGACGGCGACCCGCCCCTCCATGGCGGAGCTGCGCGGCCGCCGGAGTGAGGTGTTCGGCCGGGAGCAGGCCCGGCAGCGGGCTCTGTACCCCCGCATCGAGAAGATCGAGGTGCAGCTCCATGGGCCAGGCCTGGACGGGACCACCCTGATCATGAACAAGGGGCTGTCCACTCCGCTCAGCTGTGCCAAACGTAGGTATAGGGGGGAGAGGGGGGGAGAGAGAGAGAGAGGGGGGGGGGAGAGGGAGGGAGGGAGGGCTGGGAGGGGGAGAGGGGAAGGGAAAGGAGGGAGGAGGGAGGGAGAGAGAGGGAGGGGGGAGAGGGAAGGAAAGGGGGGAGAGGGAGGGAGGGAGGGGGGAGAGAGAGGGAGAGAGAGAGATTTCACCTCCCTGTTTTAAAATAGGGAGGTGATAGGGAGCCACAAGATGGCTGATTCAGCAGTATATGAATCTCGTCCAGGGCAACCTTTTTCACATGGTCTTTTTGAGTTTATTTAGTCACTTGTGCTATTGTGAAACAAACTTTGACGTTGTGTCTTTTGTGAAACAAACTTTGACGTTGTGTCTATTGTGAAACAAACTTTGACGTTGTGTCTATTGTGAAACAAACTTTGACGTTGTGTCTATTGTGACACAAACTTTGACGTTGTGTCTATTGTGAAACAAACTTTGACGTTGTGTCTATTGTGACACAAACTTTGACGTTGTGTCTATTGTGAAACAAACTTTGACGTTGTGTCTATTGTGAAACAAACTTTGACGTTGTGTCTATTGTGAAACAAACTTTGACTTTGTGTCTTTCGTCGTCTCCCAGACCTGACGGAGTTCCACGTGACGGACTCGGCGGTGGCCCTGGTGGACGGGGAGCTGTGGTCCCTCCACCGCCCGCTACACCCGCTCCTGCTCCCTCTCCCTGCACTCCTTCAGAGACGCCGACCCCGCGCTGGTCAACCAGGTAACCACCACCACCACACAACCAGGTCAACCAGGTAACCACCACAACACCACCAGTACAAAGGAACACTTGGATTGAATTTGACTCCCTTCTTTGCTCTCTCTCTCTCTGTCCGTCTGTCTGTCTGTCTGTGTGTGTGTGTGTGTGTGTGTGTGTGTGTGTGTGTGTGTGTGTGTGTGTGTGTGTGTGTGTGTGTGTGTGTGTGTGTGTGTGTGTGTGTGTGTGTGTGTGTGTGTGTGTGTGTGTGTGTGTTCTCTCCCTCTGTCTGTCTGTCTCTCTCCCTCCTGTTTGTGTGCGTGTGTGTCTCTGTCTTTCTGTCTGTGTTCTCTCCCTCTCTCTCTCTGCCTGTCTGTCTCTCTCTCCTGTGTGTGTGTGTGTGTGTGTGTGTGTGTGTGTGTGTGTGTGTGTGTGTGTGTGTGTGTGTGTGTGTGTCTCTGTCTGTCTGTGTTCTTTCCCTCTCTCCGTCTGTCTGTCTGTGTCTCTCCTGTGTGTGTGTGTCTGTCTCTCTCTCTCTCTCTCGTGTGTGTGTGTGTGTGTGTGTGTCTGTCTCTCTCCCTCCTGTGTGTGTCTCTGTCTGTCTGTGTTCTCTCCCTCTCTCCCTCTGTCTGTCTGTCTCTCTCCCTCCTGTGTGTGTCTCTGTCTGTCTGTGTTTCTCCCCCCCCCCCCCCCCCCCCAGGCGTACTGGCGGTCGTGTGCCTCCCTGCTGGGTCAGGTGATGGAGACCAGCTTCAAGGAGGACTTCATGGTGGAGCTGCTCTCTGCCCCTGAGCTGCCAGGTAGCCGCCCTCTCCTCCCCGGCTGTTTAATGCCCCATCTCCCACCGGCGGGTACGCCTCAGACACAGCACCCCTCAGCCCAGTAGTGAGGGTGCGGTATAGCAGCTCAGTTACGGCTCGCGTTTCCACCGCCGACAGTACCCTTATGGTATTGGGGGGGTTTAAGCCGTATGGCGATAGCCGCGGCAGCTACGTTAGCATCGTGTCCTCATAGCAGCCCCACACAGTGTAGCCTGCTAATGAATCCCAGGAGAAAGAAGAACGCGCACAATGAACAAAGAGCAACAATGTGGGACGTCCAAGGAGGACGGCACGTACTTTCGCGGAACATTTTCTTAAATAAACAAGCCTTTCGCCGTTGTTGATACTATGTACTCACAGATACTGTGTTTGTTTGTTATTATACCCCTGTCGCACGGAAGTGATGAATCTGTCGACCAATCAACCAATCAACGGACGGCGTGTGTAGCTCGAACTTCAGGGACTAGATCTCAGACTAGGACTCAAGTCATGTGATCAATGATGGACCAATCAGGAACGTGAATGTCATCTCAATCTTACCCACTCACCCTTTTTTTTTTTTCTCAACCTTTTCCTCTCTCTCTCTCTCTCTCTCTCTCTCTCTCTCTCTCTCTCTCTCTCTCTCTCTCTCTCTCTCTCTCTCTCTCTCTCTCTCTCTCTCTCTCTCTCTCTCTCTCTCTCTCTCTCTCTCTCTCTCTCTCTCTCTCTCTCTCTCTCTCTCTCTCTCTCTCTCTCTCTCTCCAGTCACATCAGGGGCGTTCTGCCACGACGTGGTTCTCGACCCCCGGCTGGACTCATGGCTGCCCACTGAGGTGTGTGTTGTTTTTTTAAAAGGTTTATCAAATAACAATCCAAGTCCTTATGATTCACCTCCCATGGTTTGGTGAGCCGGGGCCATAATGTCGTCTTCCGCACTACGTTTCCCAGGAGGCTCTGCGCTCCCTGAGCCGTGGGAGGCCCAGCAGCTGATCCACCAGAACCTGGTGTGGGAGCCCCTGGAGGTGGCGCCCCCTGTGGCCCTGGAGGTCTTCTCTCACAGCAGGTACACATGATAAACCAACCAGGAGCTTTATTATTTAACTTTTTAACTTTGAAAGATAAAGAAGAGACACTGTCAAAAAAGAGTGGGATAGGAAAAAAGATGAAATGGCTATGCAGAGCACGACAAACAATCTACGAATAATATTAACTTAACTATAGAGGCACACATTAAAAGGGTCTTGTTTCATCCCAGAATTGTTTGTTTTGTTGTGACTTTGTTGTGAATTCTGATTCCAACTGTCAGATTTCTGACCCTTCCACTGAAATATTCAATGATTCGTTATAAACCGTTGTGTTAAACCGTAGAAAGGGCCCTTCCTGTTTTCAGCTTTTTGTTTTGCTTCAGGTTTAAACAAGAGGAGGTCGAGATGATGGCCGAGGAGTCCCCTCAAGGCACCGTCACACTGTACAGGTGAGACACACACACGCGCGCGCGCGCGCGCGCGAGCACACACACACACAGAGAGAGGGACAAAGACACACACTTCAACAGAGACACACACTTCAGCAGAGACACATACTTCAACACACTTCAACAGAGCCACACACTTCAACAGAGACACACACCTAAACACACAAAGCATGTTGCATTTTGTTAGGAACGAATAAGGGAGGGCAGTTTGGGTACAGGAAACAGACAGGGCTATGAAGGAAGTGGTCAGTGGTGTGAGTCCACTGCCATGTCAGGTCAAAGGTAGTCCATTCAGCCGCTCCGGTCCATCAACCCGCTCCCTTCCTGATCAGTTTTACTCATCTTGTAGGCCCCTTTGCAACCTCCTTCAAACACAAGACTAAAAGAAAAAACAATAGCAACATCATTGCGTATACATTCAGGGCATTTAGACGCTTTTATCCAAAGCGACTCACATTAAGAACATTTGTCAGAAGAAGTCGGTACAGTTAGGATGTTCGTAGAACCAAGTGCCAAGCACTAACATTTGCTAGGTTAACCCATTCCCCGTTTACAACAAAGACGGCTAGCATAAGATGCTACACAGCTAGGTGCTATTTTAAAGTGCCAGGACTGTACAACAGAAAACAAGTCAAGCAAATAATGGATCCCATCTCGCTGGCATGTCTAAGACACATAACCAACACACTAGAAACACATTTCATTACAAAAAACCCAATTGCATTGAAACCGTCCTCATCAACCGTCCCCCGTCCCCCGTCCCCACAGATGCGGGGACCACGTCCTGCTGAGTGCGGGCCCCCTGGTGGCTCGGACGGGGCTCTGCAACCAGTACGAGGTGACGGCGGTGCACAGCCTGGGGTCCGGGCCCCGGGGCCTCCAGCGCAGGGTGCAGGGCCTCTCGCTGCCCCTACAACTGCAGGTACGGGAGACGGTACCGACTCTACCAAACCCCCCCAGAGGCCCGAAATAAAACAGACCTGACGTCGTAGGACCGGGGTCGGCTCAGCTCAGGGGGTAGAGCACGTTGCCTTGTAACCGAAAGGTTGCAAGTTCGATCCCCAGCTCCTCCTTAAGTGTTGATGTGTCCCTGAGCAAGGCACTTAACCCTAACCGCTCCTGACGAGCCGGCTGTCGCCTTGCGTGGTCGACTCCTCCGTCGGTGTGTCAATGTGTGTATTTTATTAACCGATGTGAGTCGCTTTGGATAAAAGCGTCTGCTAAATGCCCTGATTGTAATCGTAATAGACCGCGATTGCATGCTGTACATCGTGGCACTTTACAAGGAGTACTTGGCGTCGTGACTCTTTCCTCAGCTGTGTTTTCAAACCGGTGAAAACCGGTTTGAAAACACAGCTGAGGAAAGAGTCGCGACGCCAAGTAAGTGCCACGATGTACAGCATGCAATAAGCGAGTGAATTCAGTCCCAGGACATACAAACAGGCGATAAGTGCGTACACTCAGTGCCGGGACGTACAAACATGCAATAAGTACGTAAGAGGGGTGTTTTTAAGTGAGTAGGGGGGGATAAGTAGGGAGGCTAGATAGTCCAGGTGAACTCTGAACAAGTGAGTCTTGGAGTCTCTTGCGGACGCTGGTGAGGGACTCTGCTGGCGCTGCTGGCGTCAGCAGGGAGCTCGTTCCACCGTTTTTTTTCCTCCTTGGAGTACTTTCCGGTCGCTGGTGACACGCCGCGACAGACCAATGACCTCGAGAACCGCCTTCATCTCATACCCGAAGCACTTTTAGCTCGCCGAATCCCTCAGCGACCCCTCGTGTTCGGATCAGATCCTCCACGATTCATTTTCATTTTAATTGTTCTGGGTTTTTTTTCTCGATTCTGCTGTTCATGTTTTATTTATTTTAGCCTTTCCCCCTAAAAATGGGCACTTTTATCTTTTGAGGGGGAATACATGAATACAAACGACGACGCGTTTGGCAAAGGCAGCTTCTTGAATGTTTGAAGCGTATTTTCTTGTTATTTTGCGTTCATGGCGTCCCTGTTGTTTGTTTTGTGTTCCTCCCTACAGGCACACCACACGGTGTGGCGGAAGCTGAGAGCGAGGGCAGAGAAGCAGGTCAGTGGTGATGATGATTCGCTTTTATCTGCTTTTCCTTTTTGCTCACTTTTAAGTGTAGGTGTTATTCGTTCGTGTTCGTCATTGGTTAGCTATTAAAGCTAGGTCTACAAATCGTTTCAAGAACACCTCGTTAGTGAGGTCGTTAATTAGTCGCATGCCCGTGATTGACCTCGGGAGTTACACATGATGGACCTCAGGTAGAACCCAAAACCTTTTTTATGGGAGTCCAACCCCAAAACCACGACACCTTCCATTCACCTTCTTAAAATCACGTTGTAAAGCGTCCTTGAGTTCGCTAGGCGCTATTTAAATATAATTGTTTTAATTATTATTAGTAAAATTCTTATTTTAACCATCTTTGCACACCTGGAAAAGTGTTTCGTTGTGTTTGTAACTCTGAACACAATCATGTTTGGAATATAGTTATAATAAGTAGCCTTTCCTTTTTAATAGTAATAAGTAGTATGTCCTTTTTGCATCAATTAAATTTGTTCACAAACGATGATTTTTTTTTTTTCTCCAGGTGGGAGTCCCCGTCCCCCCCGAGGCCAGCCCACCTCCACCAGCCCCCCCCACCCCTCTCTCCGACCATGCCCCCACCCCCCCTGTGTAAGCCCACCCCTGAAAGACGCGCTGCGCCATCAGTCCGACTGTAATCTGTGTTCAATAAATAAACGTAAACGATAATCTACGGTGAATTTGTACTTTATTTGCCCTCACTTAGTTTAATTTAACATCTTTTCTACCCTCCGCTTCTGATGCTAGGTGTAAGAGAGCTAACACCGTAGCATTTGTTTAATTCTAAACAAGCTAACGTCGCCGTAGCATTAGTTTAATTTCTAGCAAGCTAACACCGTAGCATTAGCTAAATTCAAACAAGGTAACACCGTAGCATTGGTTTAATTCAAACAAGCTAACACCATAGCATTAGGTTAATTCAAACAAGCTAACTAGTAGCATTAGTTTAATTCATAACAAGCTAACCCTGTAGCATTTGTTTAAAGGAATTGTGCTTTCATTTGATTGCAATTGGCAGACACATCTGGATATATATATATATTGCATGTGTGTATATTTAATATACAGACAAATGGACACACACTGCATATATGTATAAATAATATATATGCACACATAATGCATATAAATTACCCATACCTCCCCTCTGATATGGCCAGTACATTAACCTACCTCGGGACAACGCAATCTGTGAGTCCATCTCAAAGCACACGCAATAATGACAATAATAATAGATTGGGTTTTTTCACCGCGCTTTTCTTCGTACTCAAAGACGCTTTACATAAAGGAATACATACATACAGTACCGACACTCGGGGGGGAAAAAAAAGAGCAAATAAACATCACAACGATAGACAACACATGAAGAGAGCGAGAGAGGGTGGAGGAGTGCGGAGGATGATTTTTCTGATGTTGTAATTGGTCCTGGAGAGATGGGAGTGGGGAAGTTACACAAAACACACATCAATAATGGTGTGTATCTTTCTGTGTCGGTTGGTTGGTTGGTAGTGGGGGGGGGGGGCTTTAAACTGTACATCTTGAGTGTGTGTGTGTGTGTGTGTTTTGGGGGGTGGGGGGGGGGTGGTGTTTCTCATATCCATGCTCATTTCTAAGAGCAATGTATAGTCAGCACTTTGCCCAGAGACCAAAATGGAGTGGGCATGTGTCAGTGTTTGCGTGTGTGTGTGTGTGTGTGTGTGTGTGTGTGTGTGTGTGTGTGTGTGTGTGTGTGTGTGTGTGTGTGTGTGTGTGTGTGTGTGTGTGTGTGTGTGTGTGTGTGTGTGTGTGTTTTGTGAGGGCCGTAGCAGCTGCGGGCCCCATCACTCTCCAACAGGTGGCTCCCAGTCTTCTCAGGGCTTGCGTCAGGGCATGTTCTCACCCCCCCACCCCGACTCCCCCAAATCCCCTCCCTCTCCCGACTCTCCCTTCCTGCCTTCTGGGCCCTAGATCGCTGTAACTTCTCTCAAACCGCTGCTTACAATGCACATTTCCTCTTCCTGTCCGAACCTCCCCTTCCCCGTCCCTTACCCACCCCCCCTCGGGATAGGATGGGCCAACAATATCATGAGCTGTTATTACCCGGGCATGGGCCTGTGTGTGTGTGTGTGTGTGCGTGTGTGTGTGTTTATGTGTGTGTGTTTCTTTTGTCTGTTTAAGTGTGTGTTTTTGTGTCTGCGTGCGTGTGCCCATGCCCATGTGTGTGTGTGTGTGTGTGTGTGTGTGTATGTATGTGTGTGTTTTCTTTTGTCTGTTTAAGTGTGTGTTTTTGTGTCTGCATGCGTGTGCCCATGCCCATGTGTGAGTATGTGTGTTTGTGTGTCTCTGTGTGTGTACCTGTGTCTGTGTGTGTATCTGTGTGTACCTATCTATCTATGTGGGTGTGTGTGTGTGTGTGTTTGTAGAACGTCACACCCTGTGCCCCCCCCCTAGTTAAGACACAACTTTAAAGCTCTCTGTTATAAAGATGAAAACAGGGGACTGTATATGAGCAGCTGTCGCCAATCGCCGGCCTCCCCTCCCACCCTCCACACCCTCCCTGTTCAAAACAGCCAATTTGGCACCCCCCCCCCCCCCCCCCCACACACACACACACACATTCTACCACCTACCCCACCCTTTCTACAACCCAAACACAAACATGTACACCATCATTGGCAGTGTGAACGTGTTTTTGTCTGTGTGTGTATGTGTGTTTGTGTGTGTGTGTGTGTGTGTGTGTGTGTGTGTGTGTGTGTGTGTGTGTGTGTGTGTGTGTGTGTGTGTGTGTGTGTGTGTGTGTGTGTGTCTTCCTCTGTGTGTGCGTGGGAGGAGAGACACACCCAGGCACATGCGCCCGGGATTTTGGGGCCAGGCCATGCCAACGTGTTTGCCAGAGGAGATGTTTGAACCATTGCCCTTGGATTCCACCCCACACATGTTCGGTCGTCAACATCGAAAATCAGCGAATCAGAATCCGCGAATCGAATTCCACGAATCAGAATCCGCAAGGAGCTGTTTTTTTTCCCACAGCTAGCTATTAAAGTTGTATGTTGAAGCCCTTTTCTAAGACGGTGCTATTTGAAGGGCTGAATAATGTAGAGATATTCCTACGGCCCCTTGAATGATTAAGGGTGTTAGAGGCTTGAAAGGTTGACTGTAGAGACAGGTCTCTGCCACAGTCGGAGCCTGTGATTCCACATTCGGTCCCAGGGCACTCTGATGGTACGACACTGCAGGAAAACCAATTTAGCCTTCTGCTCCTTTGTCCAGAGCCTTCCTTATCTTATCAGACAATTATCAGAGAGCCGGAACGCAGTCTGTACATTCATTAACCTGAAAGGATTAGAAGTCGGGATCTGTCTCCTTCTTATCTTAGCTCATTCACCATTGCAATATAAAGTACCATTGTTTCCTGAGAGTCTGATTGGTTGTTTCAAACATGGGGATGTTTGTGGATGCTGTTGTTATTTTAACACCCTGTAAGATTAGTCCTGATCGGTTATAAGGAGATGAAGCTAGCTAGTTAGTGTTGGTTTGATTTTTGCTTTGTATTTGTGTTTGTGGCCGTGTCCAAGTGGGCATGCCTAGCTAGAGTGTGTTGTGTGCGAATTCGTGCAGTGCTCGTCTTGGACGCAGCGTTGCGCTCGTGGCATTCCTTACGCACCTTCGTTTGTCGGACGCAGACGTCCCTCGTCCGCCCTCCCCTCTCCCCCTCCCCTCCCCTCCCCTCCACCCACGTCGACGTAGAGCCAGAGAGGGAGGGGAGGGAGGAGGAGGGAGGAGGAGGGAGAGATAGAGTGAGAGGCGGGGATGGGGAGGCGGGGAGGGCGTGTGGGTGAGGTGGAGGGGGGAGTAAATCAATCCCTCATAGTAAAAACTCAGAACACTATCGCCGTCGTACGCGCTCGCCGGGATAACGATTTCTCCCTAAACCGACCAGAAGAAGAACATTTCAAATAACATAACCTGTCGCGCGCAGGCAGAGTCACGCGCGCTGTCCGCCGGTGGAGCGCGAGCAGCCAGCCGCGCGGGGTTTAAACTGTTCTGGACGGAACAGTTGGTTTTTCTCCCCGGTCGGCGAGAGCGAACTAACGGGGGGGGGGATAAAAAACACACCGGGATTACGAAGAGTTCACGAACAACAAGCTCGTGAAGAATTGCGTGGCGCTCGCCAGCCGCTTCTTCTCCGTTTCCTTGAAGGGGGAAGACTGCGCGCGGGGATAATGGAGTGGCTGTCCCCGTCCTGTCTCCATATCGTCGTCCTCTTGATGCACTGTGAGTCTTTTTAGATGTGATTTGCTAGGTGTGTATGTGTGTATGCGTGTGTGTTGTGTGCGTGTGTGTTTGGCATCTGCGTGCGTGCGTGTCAGTGCTCGCGCTCTCCGCTTAGGATAAAGGCTTAAAGATGATTAAATGGACAAGCCAGCATTAGTGTAATTTAACCAACGATCCTGGCATTTAAAACCATTCTTTCTTTATTCTGGTGCATATTGTGTCTGCCGTGTTGATGTTTTTCACTCCCAAACTTTCTAGGGCTCGGAGGTTCGGGGTGCAAACCCCAGTTTTACCCCCATTCGCCACTTTGTGTGGACCTACTGGAAGTTTAATCTGAGTTGTGGTTGTGACGGCTACATATAAGGGGTGTCGGCTGTTTTTCTCGCATATTTGTATAGATTGAAGATGATCATATTTGCTTATTTATTTACATCAAACAGAATCCAACGTTGGACGCTTTTAAAAAGCAAAAAAAATAGCATTTGTGGGTAAAAAAAAAAGTAGTTGACCTGTTATTATGTTTATTAAGTCACCTCAATAACTCATACAATGGGGAATATTCCACCTCTTTAATTAGCTGTTCCAGACACGCTGTCTGCCACCACAGATCAGTCGATCACAACGAATACCTGGTGGCCGCTGTCCCAAAACCCAATCCGATGAGCTTGGTGACCTCGATTCTCCTTTTCGTTCACATCGCGTTCCCCCAACCTGCCACCTGTTATCGGGAGGTCGTGAGTTCACGGGAGGTCCCAAGCCAGAAAGTCCTTGGCAAAGGATTTTAAATAATCAACTTGACATAACATAATTCTTAGCCCGGGGCTGCACTCTCTCGGTTAATATATTTAGATATTAAACAGTGTCAATGTAAATGGATGGTCTCGAATACTGACTGTCTGAATGTAAGATTAAATGCATCTATGTTACTTAGGGTGGTCTGCCTGCTTCCCTCCCTCCCTCCCTCCCTCCTCCCTCCCTCCCTCCCTCCCTCCTTTCCTCCCCCACACGCACCCTCTTTGACGCACACACACGCACAAAGACAGCTGTTGCTCAGTGCAGGGTTACAATTATACAGTGGAGCTTTGTTCTAAGGATCACACACACACACACACACACACACACACACACACACACACACACACACACACACACACACACACACACACACACACACACACACACACACACACACACACACACACACACACTACCCTCTCCTTGTTTTTTCTGAATCTACCACATCACTCTAGCAATACATTTGACTTATTTAAAGCCCCCCTAATTGATTGTCAGCCTCTCAGCATATGCGCGCATATAGGCCTATAAGTAGCGCAAGTGTCGCGTGTGTTCTCCTCGAAGCTCGCGCGCCCTTATCTCGCTTAATCATAATTAAAAAGTACTTTAATTAAGGCAGTGTAGGCGGTGTCTTTGACCTGCTAGCGCCCGTGGGACGCTGGGCGCGCGGACCGCAGAGCTGTAGGAGCGGGGCGCGTGCCAAGAAACAAATGTGCCTATCTATTTTTTGCTCGTGCAGGAGGGGGGTCGTGCGGGGGCGGTCACCGTCTCTCGCTTTCCTGTGTGTGTGCGTGCGCGCGCGTGCGCGTGCGTGTGTGTGTGTGTGCGAGCGTGCGTGCGTGTGCGTTTGGGTGCCCGCGTGTGTGCGTGCGGGTTTGAAAGTCTGTTGGTATTTTTGTTTGTGTTTCCTGAGTTGAGATGCCATCTTTTACAGCCACTTTGTCTAATGGTTCTCTCCAGTTCTCTCCAGACATATATCCGCCGTCGTGACTGTCTGCGTGCGTGTCTGGGTCTGTGCGTGGTCCGCCGTGTTTGTTTTTCGTCCCGAAAGTCACGATTCGAGTGCCAAATATGAGTGAGCAAGCGGTGCCACACCCATACTGATGCAGGACCCCCTACTTTTTAACCTTCTGTGTGTGTGTGTGTGTGTGTGTGTGTGTGTGTGTGTGTGTGTGTGTGTGTGTGTGTGTGTGTGTGTGTGTGTGTGTGTGTGTGTGTGTGTGTGTGTGTGTGTGTGTGTGTGTGTGTGTGTGTGTGTGTGTGTGTGTGTGTGTGTGTGTGTGTGTGTGTGTGTGTGTGTGTGTGTGTGTGTGTGCGTTCCTGCCTGCCTACCTGCCTGTGTGTCTGTCTGTCTGTCTGACTGTCTGTCTGTCTGTCTGTCTGTCTGTCTGTCTGTCTGTCTGTCTGTCTGTCTGCCTGCCTGCCTGCCTGCCTGCCTGCCTGCCTGCCTGCCTAACTGTCTGTCTGTGTGTTTGGGTGTTTTTTTGTGTGTGTCTGTGTGCGCGTGCGTGCGAGCGTGTGTGCATTAGGTGTGTAAGTGCGTGCGCGTGTGCGTGCATGGCGTCTTTTGCTCAAGGTTGCGTGCCAGAGATAGGCAACACGCAGGCCTCCTCGGTCCATATCGACGGTGCGGTGTGAGACTCGCGCGTGTCTGGGAGGCAATTAAGACGTCACTGATAAACTGTTACGTCTTCTGCTCCCCGGTGTTTACTCCACCGACGTTATCTGATTGGCTCGTCCTTGTAGTAAACCGAGGTTAGCGACACAAGGCCCATTTACTACCCAACCACGCCATCAATCAATGGACACAATAGTATCATGATCAATAATCAATTAGGCATCAATTAGCCCCCCCCCCCTCCATTCCTGAGAATCCTTCCAGACTATTCCCAAACCCCAGTCCGGACCTGTTTACTGTTCTTTCCGCTCCCTTGTCGCCTTTTCCCGCTCTGCCTTCGTTACCATAAGAGGCAGCCATGTTGTTATTCTCTCCTTGAGGGAGCTGCTCGAACTCCTCTGTGATTCCCTGCTCTCTCCATGATTAAGTGAGCCAGCCATGGGACCGTCAGCCATCAGGCTCCCAATCCGGAGATCCTCGAAGCGTTAGCGATAGACAATCGAGAACATCCGCACTCCTTGTCTGTCCTTGGTCGATCTCTCCCTCTCTCTCTCTCTTCTAATTGCATCTCTCACTCTCTCTCCCTCCCTCTCTCTTTCTTCCTCCCCCCTCACTCTAGACTCTTTTTTCTCTCTAACTCCCACTACCTCACTCCCTCTCTCTCTTCCTCCCCCCTCGCTCTAGCCTTCTCTCGCTCTCTCTCTCCTCCTCTCCCTCCCTCACTCTCTCTCCCTCCCTCTCTCTCTCTCTCTCTCTCTCCTCTCCCTTCATCTCCCTCTCTCCTCCTCTCTAACTCTCTCCCTCCCTCCCCCCCTCTCCCTCTCCCTCCACTCTCTCTCTCTCCCCCCTCTCTCCCTCCCTCCCCCCTGTCTGTCTGGCGCTCTCCTTCCGTCCATTAGAGGGCCGATACTGCCCTAAGGCGCGGGCCACGGGGGATGTGGGGGGGGGGTGACGCCTCAAGGCCGAGGTGGTAATCTTGTTGCTCCTGGAGGATATAAGGGGTGCTGGGGGGGGGGGGGGGGGGGGGGTAGGGAGACGACACTCCGATCGGAGTGTCAGACTTTCTCTGAATGGGTGCCGCGTCATTCCCGGGACGGCGGTTGTCATTCCCGCGAGTGTGCCGTCGTCGAGGTGGCTCTGCTGCCGTCCGCGCTGCGCTATTGTCCTTCCCGTGTGACGCTATTGTCTTTCACGTGACACTATTGACACTGCTGTGACACTATTGTCAACAACAGTATTGTCAATCACGGTGACACTTTGGTCATCAAAAGTATTGTCATTCACGTGACACCGTTGGATACAAAGGCCGGCTGACATGAGCCAACGCCGGTGTTCACGGGGACAATTCTCAACAACAACAACTCGATCAATTAGAATACAATGCCCTAACATTTAGCCATTCAGAAGAGGCTTTTATCCAAAGCCACCTAACGAGGGAAGCTGAGAACAATGAATGGACACACAAACCAAAACAGAAGAATGACTAATGCTGTGTTCCCCAGTGGCATTCGGGAAAAAGCTAGGAACAATCCTGGAAAGAAATTTGACAGTGCTTCAGCCACATTATGTTTTCTTTACAGGGATTCAATATGGCTGACTTCCTGTTTAACACAGCCACACTTCCTGTGACTTCCTGGTAACCTTTTCGGTGGTTGTTTGGCCTCTATTCATTGTCCTTCTTTCAGCGGGGGGAATGGGGGGAGAGAGGGGGGAAACTTGTGGTTAAACAACCAGACTTTTCCAGTGATAGATTTACAGTAACCTGGCCCAGAAGTCACCTCATCTAACAAATTGAGTCCGATTGTTAGCTGGCGGATGCTACGTTTATGCTAGGTTGATGATTATTGCTTGAGGTTGCGGTCTAACCGCTCATCACAAAGACAAGCCTTGTGTTCTTTTTATAGTCGTTATTCATGACAAGTTGATGCGGTCGACGAATCCTGGATAATTTTAGAACTTTTCTGTTTTAGAAAACTGTTTCATGTTGAGTCAGATCCGAATCTGTTTGTCCTACTTATAGAAACAATGACAGGAACTTGTGCGTGTATGTGTGTGTTTGTGTGTGTGTGTTTGTGTGTGTGTGTATGTACTTGCGCGCGTGCATGTGTGCACATGTGCGCTTGCATGTATGTGTGTGTGTGTGTGTGTCTGTGTTTGTGTGTATGTGTGTGAGCGTGTGTGTGTATGTACATCGACTGTGCGCTTGCATGTATGTGTGTGTATGTGTGTCTGTGTTTGTGTGTATGTGTGTGAGCGTGTGTGTGTATGTACATCGACTGTGCGCTTGCATGTGTGTGCCTGTGCGGTCATAATTTTTTCATCCGTTGTTTTAAGTGAATTCTTCCTTCGATGTCTTATTATATTTTCATCTTCCTCAAAAGCCGTCTTAAGTCTCCCGACGCTCTCTGCTATACTTCAGGGCATTGGAGACCGGGCGGCCAACATAAAACATGGAATGTAATTTAAAAATAAGAAAGGGCGGATAAAAGTGTTTTTATATTGCCGGTGTGACGTCCAATCCTCCAGAACCCTGCCATGTTTCCTGGGGATCGTCTGAGTCTGTCAACAGGATGGACAAATAATAACCCAATGGACCAATAAGCTTTCCAGGAAATGTCTCTCCCGTTTCCTGTTCCTGTTTGGATGCAGAAGTAACGTATTGATGACGCAGAGGCCGACTCAACAAAACGACCGTCCGAAACGTACCTAAACCGCTCTAAACCAGTATCCCTCGTCTTCTGGGCTAACCTAGCTAGCAGCCTCGACGCCACTAGCTAGTGACTTTGGCGCCCTGAAAAACCTATCTTTAACCAAACATACGGCGGTTTGCCCTGCGTGACCCCGGCGGGATTAAGAGCGTCAGGCTAGTCTTAATCCGCTCCACGGCTCCTCTGATCTCGCTGTGAGAAAGCTCAACCAACCCGCCGACCAACTGCCGCTAGCCCGTTAGCTTCCACGGCTAGCTGGCGTCCACGACGTCGAGGCGGGATATGGTCGCGTTTATAGCGTTATCCTTTCGTGTGTTTGGGCGTTGTGGTCTTGGTCTTACTTGTACACCCTCTCCCCAATGGATGAGGAAATACGTTGTGTTTTGAACTAAACTTACCTCTCTCTCGCTCTCTTGCTCTCTCTCTCGCTCTCTCTCTCGCTCTGTGTTTCTGCTTGTCTCTCTCCCTTTCTTTTTCTCACGGTTCTGTTTCTCTCTCCAACATTCTCTCTCTCTCTCATCCTAATCTCTCTCACTCTCCCTCTCTCTCGCTCTCATCCAAATCTCTCTCTCTCTCTCTCTCTCTCTCTCTCTCTCTCTCTCTCTCTCTCTCTCTCTCTCTCTCTCTCTCTCTCTCTCTCTCTCTCTCTCTCTCTCTCTCTCTCTCTCTCTCTCTCTCTCTCTCTCTCTCTCTCTCTCTCTCTCTCTCTCTCTCTCTCTTCTCTCTCTCCTCTTCTCTCTCTCCTCTCTCTCTCTCTCTCTCTCTCTTCTCTCCCCCCCCCCCTCCCACCTCAAATCCTCAGGTTCCCTCTGTTTAGCCGTTACCGTGACGACCACCCGGCACAAGGTGGAGGTGCACGAGTTTGCAGGTGAGAGGCTGGCTCTAGTGTTCAGACGATAGACCCGTCAAATACAGATCGGCTACGAAAGACTGCAAGACAATCGAAATGCCAAAGTAAAAATGAACTAAATCAGTGTGTGTGTGTGTGTGTGTGTGTGTGTGTGTGTGTGTGTGTGTGTGTGTGTAGCTGGTGTATGTGGCTCGTCGTGCTCGGGTCTGACAGACTGAGTCTGGGGTGCGTTGAGGCTGCTCTGTGGTTGTGTGAGGCTGCACACTGTGTTCGTTGGGTAATCAGTGGGAAACAGGTTGAACCAGCCGTCACCGCACACACCGAGTTCTCCTTCATGACAACATGGAGCGCCAGGTATCATTATCAACACGGTTTTACAGTAAACTGCGTTGAGGCTGCACACCTGTTGTTCGTTGGGTAATCAGTGTGCAACAGGTTGAACCAGCCGTCACCGCACACACCGAGTTCTCCTTCATGACAACATGGAGCGCCAGGTATCATTATCAACACGGTTTTACAGTAAACTGGCTTCAGCACCACCACTACCACCCTGTGTCCTCTGTCTAGAAGCACCCTAGGTGGACTCTGGCCGCCATCTTGGTGGCATCTAGTATCCATTGTCAGTTATTGCTGAATATTTATTCATTAAAAAAATGTCCCTTTGGATAAAATCGTCTGCTAAATGACCCCAACAAACACATATAATTAGTATTTAATTGTAATTAATCGTAATTGTAATCACCAAGGCACGTCCTAGTTGTAAAGTCCTCAAAACTGTACACCAAACTAATCGAGCGGTCTCCCCCCACCCCACACCCCGCCCCAGACGCCGAGCTGTCGTGTCAGTTCCTAACGGAGCGGGAGAACAACCCGCGCATCGAGTGGAAGAAGAAGGGCCAGGACGTCTCCTTCGTCTACTACGACGGGCACTTCAAAGGTACGACCGCCTCGCGGACCAGGCGGTCCGAGGTGGCCGCCGTTTTTTTATGGACCGTTGACCTCAGGAACAGGTTGTTGAGGGGGCGCGGGTGTCGGGGACACTTGGGGGGGGTTCAAACCCAGGACCTCTCGGTTCCTGCGAGGAGTCAGACGCCCCAGTATTTCGGTAGCATCGATCATGGCTTACTAATTGATTCGTTACTTTCAAAGATCAGGCCCACGTGACGTAGCTATGCTTGGGGATGTTGCGTTCACTGCTTTGAAAATCGTTGACCAAGTCACAATAAATCGGGTTTATCTGAAAAGTGTTTTCTCATTCTTTATCGTTAAGATGCATAGTGCCGAGTAGGGGAACAGGATACCGAGGCCTTTAATTCAGCGCTTTCCTTTAGTCGTACATGTATTATGGACTCCATTGCGTCTCTGAAGGGCTCAGCCTTCCTGCTCTGTTTTATGGACGCACAGCGGACGGATGTCGTGTGTTGTTGGTTATTTGTGACAGCGTGCATCCGGAAGGCCGTCGTTGAACTACAAGCACTCAAGGCTGACTCCCTCCCGACTAATTATCCAGCAACATGCTGTTTGTTCCAGATATTGGTATTCCTGGTTCCTGTTCCTCTTCACACTAGTGACGGATATTGCTCTTGAAATAAATTACAATTCGATGAACTCAAATCATTGTATTTTTTTTCTGAGAAGGACCAGAGACAAACCTACGACATAACAGACTTCCTGCTTCCATAATGTACAAATAAATAACAAGTACATCGTACTAGAACATCCAACATGATATTAAGCGACGAGCTTGTTCTTAATGTTTACATTCTTTGACGGGGAACGTGCCTTGATCTATTTGATGTACAATCTATTTACAGTTATCTATTTTGAACCTGACTGTTGTGTGACTCCAGTTGTGTACACACACTGCATAAATAAACGCCCACCACACAATAGCTCGATCAAGCTGGCATCTCGTGTCTTTTCCGACTAATGAATCAATCTATTGACCCCTCTTCTCCCCGCCCCGCCCCCTGCTCCATCCAGGGCCGTTCGAGGGCCGGGCAACCATCCAGGGTGCCACGGTGACACTGCGTAGGGTGACCCAGAAGGACGCCGGGGAGTACCGCTGTGAGATCAGCGCGCCGTTGGACTCGGTCAGCCTGGCCGAGACCAACATCACGCTCAGGGTCCTCGGTACGACCTGTGTGTGTGTGTGTGTGTGTGTGTGTGTGTGTGTGTGTGTGTGTGTGTGTGTGTGTGTGTGTGTGTGTGTGTGCGTGTGCGGGGGGCTGATGGGGTTCACTATATAACACGCTGTGTGGGGGGCGTGACCCCGTTCTGGCCGCCATAAGCATTGTGAGGGCCTAGTACCCATAATGCATTGAGGCCTAGTACCCATAATGCATTGAGGCCTAGTACCCATAATGCATTGAGGCCTAGTACTCATAATGCATTCAGGCCTAGTACCCATAATGCATTGAGGCCTAGTACCCATAATGCATTGGTATGTGTATTTAACAGTGTCGTATCCCATGATGCATAGCGGTTTTTATTTTCATAGAATTCATCCACTTCATATAGTGTCCAATCCATTGCTCTATTTCCTAACTTAATTAATTACTTAATGGGGGAATGTGAAAGACTTTGGACATGGCCTGTGTTTCCAGAGATGGAGAAAAATAAATACTGGCCTTACTTATGTAGTTCACACCCTTGCGTGTGTATGTGTGTCTTGAGGCAAAAACATGGTTTATCTAAAAACGACTTTCCAATATTGTGATTCAAACGAAATATTCTTATTTTATTAATTACGGTTATTAGCAAATCAAGCTAGCCAGCGAGAGAATGTTTTGTTCGCATTGTGTGTTGTCGTTGATCAGTTGGCCGATTTCAGTATTTTTATTATTTATCAACTCAAATGTGTTACTTTCCTTGCTAGAGTGCTTACAGCGTTGTGATACTGAGATGCTTTCATAACAGAAGGGGGCAGAATTTTTCAAATTATCTTGACAGGCCAACGTGTGTGTGTGTGTGTGTGTGTGTGTGTGTGTGTGTGTGTGTGTGTGTGTGTGTGTGTGTGTGTGTGTGTGTGTGTGTGTGTGTGTGTGTGTGTGTGTGTGTGTGTGTGTGTGTGTGTGTGTGTGTGTGTGTGTGTATGTGTTACCTTGAATGACTGAAACGAAAAAGAGCTGTTGACCAGTATTCTGTGCCATACTTATTTTATCTAATACTCCTATATATTAAAGTATCACATGCATACGTACATTTACGCTAAGCGCTCTTTAAAAATAGCATCTGCTTCTTTTAACCTCTAAAAGTTTGTCATGGTGTCAAAATGCCTCATGGGCCTTTATCTAAACTGCCCTTTGCTCAATTTATGCTAATTTAAAATCACTCGGGCTAATCCCGATGCCGAGGAGTTAATCCCAGAATCCCGCCAAAAAATCTCGATATTTCTCACATTTTAATTGTTCATGTTTTTATACTCTCCCCCCCCCCCCCCCCAGTGCCCCCCCACACCCCGCACTGCGAGATCCCCAGCTCGGCCGTGACGGGCTCTGTGGTGCAGCTGCGCTGTAGGGACCACCAGAGCATCCCCCCGGCCACCTACTCCTGGTACAAGAACAAGCAGCAGCTGCACCCCCCCCGCAGCGCCAACGCCTCCTACCTGATCGACAAGCACAACGGCATGCTGGTGAGGCCGCCCAACCTGGACTGTTTCCCCAACACACTGTGTGTGTGTGTGCGTGTGCGTGTGCGTGTGCGTGTGCGTGTGCGTGTGTTACTGTCTATCCGTTTTCTTCGTACTTCATCACAAACATTTATTTTATTTATTATATACATTAATTTCTTTACTCTAACTGTGTGTGTGTGTGTGTGTGTGTGTGTGTGTGTGTGTGTGTGTGTGTGTGTGTGTATGTGTGTGTGTGGTGTGTGTGTGTGTGTGTGTGTGTGTGTGTGCGTGTCCAGGAGTTCAAAGCGGTGTCCAAGGACGACTCGGGTCAGTACAGCTGTCTGGCGTCCAACGGCGTCGGCACGCCCAAGATGTGTGACGGAAACCACATGAGCATAGGTACCTGTGTGTGCGCCTGAGTTGGAGTGTGTGTGTGTGTGTGTGTGTGTGTGTGTGCGCGCCTGTGTGACCATACGTATTAATGTGTGTGAGCTTGTGTGCACACACACGCGGTCACACACACATTAATACACATGGTGTGTGTGTGCGCCTGTGTTTTAATAAGTGTGTAGATGAATACCTGCATGTCTGTATTCGAATAATGAATATGAATAATACTTTTAATATTAAGCCATGCAACCGTCTCTTCTCACCCTCCGGGCCTCTTCAGAGGATAGGAAGCTAAAATCATAATTTTAAATTCATTTTAAAAACTCAATATTAATTGAGAAATGATAAATCAATCATTTCATTTATTCCCACCTATTTTATTTCAAGAAAAACTAATTGAAAGACACTGCTTCGGGTACCTCATCATCTGAATTTCCATTTTTAGTCTTTTTTTTTTTGACCAAAATGACAAATAGATTAATAACTTAAGCGTTAAATCTCAACCTCGCTGATGGATGATGGGTTTCTCTCAGTCACAAAGTCGACCTTCTGACCCCTGCCAGGCGTCTAAACCATCTGCTGCTGTTCTCAGCAGGTCTCTGAGTCTGGCTCTTCTCCGCCTCAGACAGCTGAACTCCTCCCATAATGCCCTCGCTCTGTAGTCGATTAGTGATGTCTGCTAATGCCATTAACCCCTCTCTCTCTCTCTCTCTCTCTCTCTCTCTCTCTCTCTCTCTCTCTGTCTCTGTCTCTGTCTCTGTCTCTGTCTCTGTCTCTGTCTCTGTCTGTGGCGCTCTGGCTGTCTGCTGTCTGTCTGTCTGGCTGTGGCTCTCTCTCTCTCTCGCTGTCTGTGGCTCTCTCTCTCTCTCAGTCTCTCTCTCTCTCTGTCTCTGTCTCTCTCTGTCTCTCTCGCTGTCTGTGGCTCTCTCTCTCTCTCTCTCTCTCTCTCTCTCTCTCTCTCTCTCTCTCTCTCTCTCTCTCTCTCTCTCTCTCTCTCTCTCTCTCTCTCTCTCTCTCTCTCTCTCTCTCTCTCTCTCTCTCTCTCTCTCTCTCTCTCTCTCTCTCTCTCTCTCTCTCTCTCCTTGTCTCTCTTTCTCTCTCTCGGTGGAAAAAAATCCTTTTTTTCTCATTCCAATTTAATAAAAAATTGCTTTTGGCATCGATGGAATATGAGATGCTAACCCTGTAGCTGGCGTGTCTCTCTATGAGATGCTAACCCTGTGCGGCGGGTTCCTCTCCTATGAGATGCTAACCCTGTAGCCGGCGTGTGTCTCTCTCTCTATGAGATGCTAACCCTGTAGCCGGCGTGTCTCTCTCTATGAGATGCTAACCCTGTAGCCGGCGTGTCTCTCTCTATGAGATGCTAACCCTGTAGCCGGTGTGTCCCTCTCCTATGAGATGCTAACCCTGTAGCCGGCGTGGCTCTCTCCTATGAGATGCTAACCCTGTAGCCGGCGTGTCTCTCTCTATGAGATGCTAACCCTGTAGCCGGCGTGTCTCTCTCTATGAGATGCTAACCCTGTAGCCGGTGTGTGTCCCCAGAAGATGTGAGCGTGGTGGCGGTGGTGGCGGCCGTGGTGGTGTGTCTGATGCTGGTGGCGGTCGCCTCCGGGGTCGTGCTTCTCCGCCGCAACGGCTTCTTCAGCCGTAAGTCTGCCTGTCTGTCTGTCGGCCTGTGTCTGTCTGACTGTGTCTGTCGGTCTTAATGACTGTCTTAATGTCGGTATGTCTGTTGGACACTCATGTCTGTCTTTCCATCTATTTAACTGTCTGTCTGTCTGTCTGTCTGTCTGTCTGTCTGTCTGTCTGTCTGTCTGTCTGTCTGTCTGTCTGTCTTAATATCTCTGTCTGGTTTCTGTTCTGTCTGTCTGTCTGTCTGTCTGTCTGTCTGTCTGTCTGTCTGTCTGTCTGTCTTAATATCTCTGTCTGGTTTCTCTTTTGAACTGTCTGTCTGTCTGTCTGTTTGTCTGTTGAACTGTCTGTCTGTCGGTCTGTCGGTCTGTCTTAATATCTCTGTCTGGTTTCTCTTTTGAACTGTCTGTCTGGTTGTCTGTTGAACTGTCTGTCTGTCTGTCTTTTTAACTGTTTCTGACCCTCTATCTGTTGTTCGGTCTTTCCATTGTTCTCTCTACTATCTGTACGTGTCGTTCCCTCTGTCCTACTGTCTGTCTCTGTCTGTCTCTGTCTGTCTGTACATCTCTCGTGTCCCTGGCGCTCTTTCCTAGATTCTTCCTGTAAATCCTCTGGGCCTATGAAGACAATAAACTATTATCTTTATTTTGACCAAAATTGACACCCTCTTTTCTCTCCCTCCCTCCCTTATCTGTCCCTCCCCCATCCATCCACCCCCCCTCCCCCCACCTGTCTGCGTACGCAGGCCACAGAGGAAGGTAAGAGAGCAGTGATTGCATTAACATTGAGGGACCACACGTGCACACCAACACACACGTGCACGCTAATATGCCGCAGAGTGCAGTGGGCCTAAGGAACTAATGGCTTGGTGTTTTTACGTCAGACTTAACTGTGTGTTTGTGTGTAAATGTGTGTGTGTGTGTGTGAATGGGTGTGTGTGTGTAAATGGGTGTGCTTGTGTGTGTTTCTGTTTGCGCTGAGTCAGGGTAACAGTGACAGCTGTGTTTGTGTGTGTGTGTGGGGGGGTGTAAGTTTAGGGTAGTGTGTGTGTGTGTGTGTGTGTGTGTGATGGGGTGAGGGGAGAGGTTTGGCTGTGTGTGTGGTGAGAGGGGGTTAGGACGTAGTGATAGTGTAGTGTGTGTGAGGTGTGGGGCGGGGAGGGGGGGGGGGGGGGGGGGGGGCGGATGGGGGTGGGTCTTTCACTAACTGGGCGGGGATAGGGTGACGGAGGTCCGTGGGGCAGAGGGGGGGGGGGGGGGGGGGGGGGGGGGGAACAGATGCACCAACCATGGGAAAGTTTTGGTTTGTTTTTAAGAAGGTTGATTGTTATCGACCAACAGATGTCCAGCTGTCCATCTCGCCAGGAGCGACCGCGACACACGCCAGCTGACAACACTCGAATATTAAATATAGATGTCCGGCGTGCCACGCAATAACACGGCCACGCAGGCCTCTGATTGGCTACCGGTGGGATCAGACAGATGCACTACTGTACATTTAAAACGGGCGAAGAGAAAAGTTGCGTGTAAAAACACAAAGCAGGTTTTAAAAACGTTAATTCCTGAAATGTATTTATTAAACCTTTGTCATAAATTTCACGTTTTGACACAGCGTTCTAAAAACTCGTTCTTCCGTGGTTGTTTGCAACGCGCGCAGTCACGTGCGTGCGTAGCAACCCGTCGCGTTTTGAAGCCGCCGGGGGAAAAAAAAGGCTCTTTTGTCTACATTCCAGCGACGCGCTCGTGAGTCGCTGAGCTAACCCGAGCCGTCAGTGTCAACGGTCTATTTATAGACGCACACACACCGCCACGCGTTTCCCTCACAAAGACGTCGGAGGCGATGAGACGTGACTCCTGATACACAAAAGCGCGGCGGCGGACGCTCGCTCGACGGTGCATGCATGCGGAAATTGGCGTGCCATGCTACCTTAAACGAGGGGGAGAGACGGGGAGAGATGGTGGGAGAGGGAGAGGGGGGGGAGAGAGATGGTGGGAGAGAGAGATGGTGAGAGACCGTGAGAGGGAGAAAGGGAAAGAGTGAGAGAGAGATGGGGAGAGATGGTGGGAGAGGGAGATGGTGAGGGTGAGAGACCGTGAGAGGGAGAAAGGGAAGGAGTGAGAGAGAGAGGGGGAGAGATGGTGGGAGAGGGAGATGGGGGGAGAGAGATGGTGGGAGAGAGACCGTGAGAGGGAGAAGGAGAAAGGGAAAGAGTGAGACAGAGAGAGAGGGGGGGGGAATGGTGAGAGAGAGGGGGAGATGGTGGTAGAGCGAGATGGTGAGGGTGAGAGACCGTGAGAGGGAGAAGGAGAGAAAAAGAGAGAGAGAGAGAGAGAGAGAGAGAGAGAGAGAGAGAGAGAGAGAGAGAGAGAGAGAGAGAGAGAGAGAGAGAGAGAGAGAGAGAGATAGAGAGAGAGAGGGGGAATGGTGAGAGAGAGGGGGAGAGATGGTGGGAGAGAGGTGGAAGGAGATGACTTCAGGGCGTTTAAGTCTCTCGGGGCTGGAGTTTCGACGACGAGATGAAACCAGTGGAAGATAGATACCTCCTCACCCTTTTAACACAAGACACTCTGAGCCACCAGAAACTCTGCCGGGAAAAAACCCCCAGCAAGTGTCAAGTGTCAGTCAACGTGTCGTACACTAATGTCACTCACTCGTACACACGAGTGTCACTCACTCGTACACACAAGTGTCTCTGCGGGAGAGTGAAGGAAGACGCTTTTAGATTCAAAAGCATTCAGGAAGGATTTTGTTTTATTCCATTAATCTTCCTCCACTCACGTGGCCTATAGAGGAAAGCTTTTAATTTAATTGACCGCATCCCCTCCCCCCCCTCCCCCTAATACACACACACACACACACACACACACCACACACACACACAACACACACACACACACACACACACACACACACACACACACACACACACACACAGTGTTGTGGTGGTGAGTCGTCCCTTTTAATTGGCTGCAGAGTTGCACACTCACTCTGACATCAGAGCGGCTGCATGGCTCACTAAAAGGCATGGCGTGTGTGTGTGTGTGTGTGTGTGTGTGTGTGTGCCATTAGCGCCCCCTTAAACCCTAAACGCCCCCCCCCCCCCCCTCCCTGTGCCGGTCGACCTCTGACCTTTCGGACCCCCCCCCCGGTCACACGCAGGTCGTTTTGGATCTCGGAGTGTCACGACACACCCCACATTAGCAGCCAGAACCTGCACAGAACCGAAGACACGTGAGTGAGCCACATTGAGTGATACAGGGGGGGGAGAGAGAGAGAGGGAGGGAGAGGGAGTGATGGGGGGGAGAGGGATGTGTGATGTGGGAGGCCGGAGGGGGGGGGGGGCTGGAGAGAAGACGGGAGAGGAGGAGATGGGAGTGTAAGAGAGAGGTGGGGAAGGGCTTGCAGTGAAGGGGAGCGAGAGAGACCTGAAATGGAGGAGTGGCAGACCGAGTGGGAGATCGAAGGCCGAGGAACGTGATGAATCCTGTGTGTGTGTGTGTGTGTGTGTGTGTGTGTGTGTGTGTGTGTGTGTGTGTGTGTGTGTGTGTGTGTGTGTGTGTGTGAGTGACTGAGCTCTACGTGCGCTGCCGGGGGGCTTGGCCAGCGCGTCTCTCCTCCCCACACCGTCCACATCGCCCGCTCCTCTTTTATTTACTGTAACACTCGCTCTCTTCCGAGTTCACTGGGGCTGTTTCTGTCCCCCTCCCGCTCTCCCCTCGCCCTCCTCCCTCCCCCCCCTGCGTCCCCCCCCCCCCCCCCCCCCCACACACACACACACACACACACACACACACACACACACACACACACACACGTACACACACACCCCCGCACCCCCCGAGCACACAAGAACGCTCTGCCATGTACATGTGCATTATTTATACAAGCCATAAGAGATGTGACTCAGGAATACAGCTGTCCCCCCTCTCTCGCCCTTCTCTCTCTCTCTCTCTCTCTCTCTCTCTCTCTCTCTCTCTCTCTCTCTCTCTCTCTCTCTCTCTCTCTCTCTCTCTCTCTCTCTCACTCTCGCTCTCACCTCTCTATCTCCTTGCCGGCGTCTTACTCCCCCCTATCCCACACACACACACACACCACGACCACCACCATCGCCACCCTACTACCCCAATGTGATCTGGTTTGTCTTTGTCTTTCAGGTCCAATGTCAATTACGTGCCTCCGCCTCAAGAAGTGAGTAGAGTGCTTTAAAACCCCTCTCCTCCTTGTCTTCCTCTCCTCCTCTTCCTCCTCCAATTGTCTTTCTCCCCTCCTCTCTCTCTGCCTCTCTTGTCAGTTGACTGGCAGTAAGTGAAGATGACAGCGCAAAGGGGAAAAAAAAGAGAAAAAACGCTGACTCAGGCGTTATACGACGTTAACGAAATGAGCAGTGGTGCATTTCTGATTGCAATTACCGCCGCCAAGACCCTGATATTTATGTTTATTATCGGGAATCGGTTTAGTTAAAAAAATAAAATAAAAAAAACGTTTCACGAAAATAGTGATTTTATAATTGTGTTGTTTTTTTCCACCCCTCTGGTCCAGCCGCAGGATTTCAAACACACCCAGTCGTTCATGCTGTGAGAAGCGGGCCTTCCACCGGACAGCACGCACTGTCCCCCAGTAAGGTGCCAACACTCGACTCCTTCCATGCCGACTCACATCTCCCATCATGACTTATGACTCCCGACGACTTTCTTCCTTTCTGTCGACATCGTGGTCTTTTTTGTGACTGATTTATACGATTGGTAAAAAAAAAAAAAGGGTTGAGCAATAGCTTATTTTTCTTCTCTTTTTTTTTGTCGTTTGAGTAAACGATAGCGCTCTGCTTCCCCCTGGTGGTTCAATGTTGAAACTACACTTCCAATGCGCAGCCACTTACATTGGCCTCCATGACAGGAATATATTAAATATATCCTTCCTTCCCTACTTCCCCTCCTAGTAGGATAACTACCAACTATTTTTATTTTCTTAACCAAAGACGAAATGTAGCATAATTATCGAACTCGTATACAAGGGAAGTCTTTAATGATAGGTGTATTTTCACCACAAAGCCATAGTTGGGAAAAAAAGGCCATTTCCATTGTAAAAATGGTTTTCACCTCTGCTAGTAAAGAGCTGGTTACCTCAGACTATAGTAGACCTACATGGTTACACCCCCCCCCCCCCCCCATTGTAACAATGGAGACCTGTCTCATCTTACAACAAAATGGCTGGCGGCCTTCGTCAGCCATGGAGTGAATGAGGTTTAGGAACCCGACAGGAAACCAAGCCCTGCGGAAACCCCTTTCAAAACAAAAGCCCTGTCCCGGCGTGCCTGCATGGTCTTTTTCTTCAAATAAAAATACCTTGTGCCTTTTTTAATTTGTCTGCCGTATTTATCTCTGGAAATCAGTTTTTTATGTGGAGAATTTGCCTTACTTTTTCTTGTCTATTTTTGTGCCACTGTGTTGTATCATGTAGGAGTGTATGTTTTTGAAAACAAGGTGAGAGAGAATGAGTTACTGACGTGAGGTGTAGCAGCTGTGCCAGTAATAAATACGTTTTCTATCAAAACATACTTCCATGTCCAGTGTTTTTGCGTCTTATTCTCATTGCTTTATTCTATCAAAACATACTTCCATGTCCAGTGTTTTTGCGTCTTATTCTCATTGCTTTATGTCAAAGCCAACCATAATAGAAATACTGTAACATCATTTATTGAGGGTGCGGATGCACATTATTGGTCGTTACAGACTCGGATATTCCTCCTGCAGTCACAAACTAATCCGTGTGTCCAGCACCTCTCCAAGCAATAACGACAGGTCTCAGTTCAACACCGTTTATTAAATACAACATATGGGTGACTTAGACACACAACGTATATAGATTTACTTGGCCACCTCGTCGAATTTGGGATCTGCAAGAGAAGACAGAAATACAAACGTGAGGTTACATTTATATTTAGGGCGCTTAGCCGACGCCTCTATCCAAAGCGACAATTACAATAAGTTGCTTTGGATAAGTATTGATCAGCCTACTTCTATCCATCGCCAACTCTTACGTGGCATCAAAATACGCAATGAGGGATTAGTTTAGGCGGTAGAGCACATTGGCTAAAGGCTAGTTTGATCCCCGTCTTCTGCTATCCGAGTGTTTGTGTCCCCCATGTGAGACATCTTATCCCAACTGCTTCCGACGAGCTGGCGGTGATCTCTCATGGCTGAATCCGCCGTCGGTGCGTGTTGTGAATGTTATTAGGCAATATGGTAAAGGTAAATTGCTTTAGGTAAAAGTTTGAGGTTTTACCTAAAAGGTTGAGACGAGATTAAAAAATGTTTAAAATAAAACACTGCATACGATGAGTTGTATCGTTGTTGCGTTCTCCTCAAGCTCAAAGCCTGCCATGATTAGACGCGATAATTTATAGCCGGTTGCGTCGTTGCCTGAAGTGAACAAAGAGGCTTGGCTTGCTCTTGGTAGTCTGTGATTTAAGTCTATTTATAGAGCGGGCCCTAGAGAAAAAGCACCCGTCATTGTTGGAGAAGAAAACCTTCAGCAGAACAGGAAAATGGCCGCCGTGGTTCTTGGTGGAACTGAAGGTACAATTTACTTCATTGTAAAAAGTAATGCTCTTAAAAGGCGTAATTGTATGCAGCAAAATCGCATTCGGAGAAATACAATGCACACGGGACTTCTAGGTATTCTCCCCGTCGGATGGAGGGACTAATAGAGGATCTTAACCCTTTACCTTCAGCCAACATCTACCGCCAAAACACACAATGCATTCACTAACATGTCAGGATTTATCTCAAACACATGTTTTTACTGCCATAATTTCAGCGCTCCGATTGGTGAACTAACGTAGGATTGTTAATTGCGGTGCACTTAAAGTATTATGAGTATGCGGTGGTTGGGGGACACACACACACACACACACACACACACACACACACACACACCTTGGAATTTGAAGTCGGGGAACTTGGCGAGGTCTCCCCCACCGTACAGCCTCTGCAGTTTGGTCATCTCCTCGGACACGGTCTTCTGGTAGGCCGCGCCTCCGTCGACCACGCCCCCAGCAGCGGACCTGTGAAGTGATTGGTTGAAAGATTAAAGCTTGCTCTATGTCACTTTACTTAACATAATCTGAACTCGCGCGTTTTAAAACGGCCCAATCGCAAGGCAATTCATCCAGGGAATTATTTATGGCTATAAATTGCTTGACGCTGATATTTTTGTGCCCCCTCCATGTGGAAAAACAGCGACAACTCAGAGCCACTAGATGTCGCTAATGGGAAGAATTGTGAAATGCTTTTGGGCACAGATACCTCCATCTATAGGGCTTATCCATTTCTACATCACATTGACCACCTCAATGTTGTGTGAAACGGGGTATTGGTGTGTTGGTAACATCTATTTGGTCATTCAACTAATTCAGTAATTAATCTTCAAATGATTTTTCTTTATGGGGAGTCAATGTGTGTTTGAAACTGCCCATGTGACACTTGGCAAAACAACGTTATAGACATCAAATGGTAATCTTGTACTTGATTTGTGCCACTCACTTGCTCTTGGTTCTGTAGTCGCGGATCTTGTCCACGAACAGCTTCTGGACGGGGTCCAGGTCGCTGGCGGCCGCCCGGTTGAAGACCACCGCGGACAGACCGACGTTCCTCCGCAGGGTCACGGACACGGCCGAGCGGAGGAGGGACGTCAGCTGGAACAACCTGTGAAGAGCCATGCTGCAGCGCAACGCAAAACACACACGTACAATTAGTACATCATTATTACATCCAATTCGCAGGTAATTCTCATTCGACTCCCATGTAATCCCGTTATCAGACAGCCATGGGCCAAGATATCGCGACACTTCCAAACGTTTTCCCGACTAGACTATAACGCAGCAATGCAAAGACACGACGTTAAAATGTAGGGTAATACACGGTAATACAACATTACAGTATGTGTCCCTAAAAAAAGTAATCTCCCTATACTACCGCAATGCTAACACCAACACTCCACTGCTAACATGCTAGGCTAACTTTAGGTGACCTGTCTTGTTATACTATGTTGTAGTAACATCGCAAAAATAAATTTAACAGGACACAACATGGCGAACTACACAAGTCATTTTAAATTGCAATTGAAATGTATACAGTTAAACTCCTTAATATATCCCACATTAGACCAATGTATGCTCACCTTGGGTTTGACACTTTGAGCAGAGATCCAAATGTGATTTACCGCGGGGGGTTGTGGGAAATCGTAGGCTGCTGTGAGTGTTCAAGGACGTCACCTTGCCACAGGTTTGCGCAGACGCACATTTGCGTCGATGGCAGCGCCGAAATGATTAACAATGGTTAATAATTTGTAGTAGTTTGGGACTGTACATTCGCTTTTTTTCCTTTTTCATTTGGAATTTTATTTATTCATTTCATCATCCGGAATTCATAGAACCGTAGTTACATACGTAACTACCCCCTTGTGTTTGATTCTATATCGACAAGAAAATGTGTTACCCTTATATCTATTTGATGATGAAAAAAAACCCTTACGTGGTGACGAGTCCGATGACCGATAAAAAGCGCCAGTGTTACCACTTACGCTTTATTCGGTGACAACCAATAAAAATACGCCAGTGCTACCCCTTATGTTTTATTCTAAAACGACAGTGTTACCCCTTATGTTTTATACTAAAATGACAGTGTTACCCCTTATGTTTTATACTAAAATGACAGTGTTACCCCTTATGTTTTATACTAAAATGACAGTGTTACCCCTTATGTTTTATTCTAAAACAACAATAAAATGTCAGTGGTAGCCCTTATGTTTAATTCTAAAACGTCAATAAAATTACAGTGTTACCCCTTATGTTTTATTCATCGACGACCAATAAAAAGCGACAGTGTTACCCCTTATGTTTTATTCTAAAATGACAGTGTTACCCCTTATGTTTTATACTAAAATGACAGTGTTACCCCGTGCCATTGTGTTTTATACTAAAGTGACAGTGTTACCCTTATGTTTTATTCTAAAATGACCCCTTATGTTTTATACTAAAAGTGACGTGGTTACCCTTATGTTTTATTATAAAATAGACAGTGTTACCTCTTATGTTTTTATACTAAAAATGACCAGTGTTACCTTTATGTTTTATTACTAAAATGACAGTGGTACCCTTATGTTTTATACTAAATGACAGTGTTACCCTTATGTTTTATACTAAATGACAGTGTTTACCCTAGTTTTATTATTCTAAAATGACAGTGTTACCCCTTATGTTTTTATTCTAAAATGACAGTGTTACGCTTATGTTTTTTTATACTAAAAATGACATGTGTTACCCTTATGTTTTATACTAAAATGACAGTGTTACCCCTGCTTATGTTTTATACTAAAATGACATTGTAACCCCTTATGCTTTAATACTAAATGACAGTGTTACCCTCTTAGTTTTATACTAAAAATGACAGTGTTACCCTTTATGTTTTATTCTAAAATGACAGTGTTACCCCTTATGTTTTTATTTAAAATGACAGTGTTACCCTTATGTTTATACTAAAATGACAGTGTTACCCCTTATGTTTTATACTAAAAGGACAGTGTTCCGCTTCTTATGTTTTATACTAAAATGACAGTGTTACCCCTTATGTTTTATTCGGTGAAGACCGATAAAATGCGTCATTGTTACCCCTTATGTTTTATTCATCGACACCCAATAAAAAGCGACAGTGTTACCCCTTATGTTTTATTCTAAAATGACAGTGTTACCCTTATGTTTTATACTAAAATGACAGTGTTACCCTTATGTTTTATACTAAAATTGACAGTGTTACCCCTTATGCTTTATACAAAAACGACAGTGTTAACCCCTTATGTTTTATATATAAAATGACAGTGTTAGCCCCTTATGTTTTATACTAAAATGAACCAGTGTTACCCCTTATGTTTTATACTAAAACGACAGTGTTACCACTTATGTTTTTATACTAAAATGACAATGTTACCCTTATGTTTTATTATAAAAATGACCAGTGTTACCCTCATGTTTTATTCTAATGACAGTGTTTACCCTTATGTTTTATTCTAAAATGACAGTGTTACCCCTTAATTTTATTCCTAAAACGTCAATAAAATGACAGTGTTACCCCTAAGTTTTTTATTTCGAAAAATGACAGTGTTACCCCTTATGTTTTATACTAAAATGACAGTGTTACCCCTTATGTTTTATACTAAAATGACAGTGTTACCCCTTATGTTTTATTCTAAAACGTCAATAAAATGACAGTGTTACCCCTTATGTTTTATTCGAAAATGACAGTGTTACCCTTTATGTTTTATTCTAAAATGACAGTGTTACCCTTTATGTTTTATTCTAAAATGACAGTGTTACCCCTTGTGTTTTATTCTAAAATGTAAATAAAATGACAGTGTTACCCCTTATGTTTTATTCTATGACAGTGTTACCCCTTATGTTTTATTCCAAAATGTCAATAAAATGACAGTGTACCCCTTATGCTTTATTCTAAAATGTCAATAAAATGACAGTGTTACCCCTTATATTTTATTCAAAAAATTAGGCCATACCACCCTGATCACGCCCGATCTCGTCTTGATCTCGGAAGCTAAGCAGGGTCGGGCCTGGTTGGTACTTGGATGGGAGACCGCCTAGGAAAACCAGGTGCTGTATGCTATGAGTGCTCTGCGTCTGCAAGATACCGTCCCCAGCTATGGGTAAACAGTGGGTAGATGGGACCCAGCCTTGAAGCTGCTGGAGACGACATAGAGAGAGAAAATTTCAATAAAATGACAGTGGTACCCATTATGTTTTATTCGTCGACGACCAATAAAAAACGACAGTGTTACCCCTTATGTTTTATTCTAAAATGACAGTGTTACCCCTTATGTTTTATACTAAAATGACAGTGTTACCCCTTATGTTTTATACTAAAATGACAGTGTTACCCCTTATGTTTTATACTAAAATGACAGTGTTACCCCTTATGTTTTATACTAAAATGACAGTGTTACCCCTTATGTTTTATACTAAAATGACAGTGTTACCCCTTATGTTTTATACTAAAATGACAGTGTTACCCCTTATGTTTTATACTAAAATGACAGTGTTACCCCTTATGTTTTATTACTAAAATGACAGTGTTACCCCTTATGTTTTATACTAAAATGACAGTGTTACCCCTTATGTTTTATACTAAAATGACAGTGTTACCCCTTATGTTTTATTCGGTGAAGACCGATAAAATGACAGTGTTTACCCCTTGTGTTTTATTCTACAAATGACAGTGTTACCCCTTATGTTTTATTAACTAAAATGACAATGTTACCCCTTTATGTTATATCTTAAAATGACAGTGTTACCCCTTATGTTTTATACTCAAATGACAGTGTTACCCCTTTATGTTTTATTCTAAAATGACAGTGTACCAATTGACACTAGTGTACCCCTTTATTTGTTTTATTCTAAAATGACAGTGTTACCCCTTATGTTTTATTCTAAAATGACAGTGTTACCCCTTATGTTTTATTCTAAAATGACAGTGTTACCCCTTATGTTTTATACTAAAATGACAGTGTTACCCCTTATGTTTTATTCTAAAATGACAGTGTTACCCCTTATGTTTTATACTAAAATGACAGTGTTACCCCTTATGTTTTATACTAAAATGACAGTGTTACCCCTTATGTTTTATTCTAAAATGACAGTGTTACCCCTTATGTTTTTATACTAAAATGACAGGTTTTACCCCTTATGTTTTATTTCTAAAATGACAGTGTTACCCCTTATGTTTTATCTCTAAAATGACAGTGTTACCCCTTGATGTTTTATTCTAAAATGACAGTGTTACCCTTATGTTTTTATACTAACATGACAGTGTTACCCCTTATGTTTTTATTTCTAAAATGACAATGATACCCTTATGTTTTTATACTAAAATGACAGTGTTACCCCTTATGTTTTATACTAAAATGACAGTGTTACCCCTTATGTTTTATACTAAAATGACAGTGTTACCCCTTATGTTTTATACTAAAATGACAGTGTTACCCCTTATGTTTTATACTAAAATGACAGTGTTACCCCTTATGTTTTATACTAAAATGACAGTGTTACCCCTTATGTTTTATACTAAAATGACAGTGTTACCCCTTATGTTTTATTCTAAAATGACAGTGTTACCCCTTATGTTTTATACTAAAATGACAGTGTTACCCCTTATGTTTTATACTAAGTGTTACCCCTTATGTTTTATCTTTGGTGAAGACCGCTAATTAAATGCGTCATTGTTAGTTTACCCTTAATGTTTTAATTCATCGACGACCAAATAAACACGACAGTGTTACCCCTTATGTTTTATTCTAAAATGACAGTGTTACCTCCCTTATGTTTTTATACTAAAATGACAGTGTTACCCCTTATGTTTTTATACTAAAAATGACAGTGTTACCCCTTATGTTTTATAACTAAAATGACAGTGTTACCCCTTATGTTTTATTACTAAAATGACAGTGTTTACCCCTTTATGTTTTATTCTAAAATGACAGTGTTTACCCTTATGTTTTTATACTAAAAATGACAGTGTTACCCCTTATGTTTTATTCTAAAATGACAGTGTTACCCCTTATGTTTTATACTAAAATGACAGTGTTACCCCTTATGTTTTATACTAAAATGACAGTGTTACCCCTTATGTTTTATTATAAAATGACAGTGTTACCCCTTATGTTTTATACTAAAATGACAGTGTTACCCCTTATGTTTTATACTAAAATGACAGTGTTACCCCTTATATTTTATTCTAAAACGTCAATAAAATGACAGTGTTACCCCTTATGTTTTATTCGAAAATGACAGTGTTACCCCTTTATGTTTTTATAACTCAATAAAATGACAGTGTTACCCCTTATGTTTTATTCTAAAATGACAGTGTTACCCCTTATGTTTTATACTAAAATGACAGTGTTACCCCTTATGTTTTATTCTAAAATGACAGTGTTACCCCTTATGTTTTATTCTAAAACGTCAATAAAATGACAGTGTTACCCCTTATGTTTTATTCGAAAATGACAGTGTTACCCCTTATGTTTTATACTAAAATGACAGTGTTACCCCTTATGTTTTATTCTAAAATGACAGTGTTACCCCTTATGTTTTATTCATCGACGACCAATAAACAGCGACAGTGTTACCCCTTATGTTTTATTATAAAATGACAGTGTTACCCCTTATGTTTTATTCTAAATGACAGTGTTACCCCTTATGTTTTATTCTAAAATGACAGTGTTACCCCTTATATTTTATTCTAAAAATTAGGCCATACCACCCTGATCACGCCCGATCTCGTCTTGATCTCGGAAGCTAAGCAGGGTCGGGCCTGGTTGGTAATTGGATGGGAGACCGCCTAGGAAAACCAGGTGCTGTATGCTATGAGTGCTCTGCGTCTGCAAGATACCGTCCCCAGCTATGGGTAAACAGTGGGTAGATGGGACCCAGCCTTGAAGCTGCTGGAGACGACATAGAGAGAGAAAATTTCAATAAAATGACAGTGGTACCCATTATGTTTTATTCGTCGACGACCAATAAAAAACGACAGTTTTTAAAACCCTTATGTTTTATTCTAAAATGACAGTGTTACCCCTTATGTTTTATACTAAAATGACAGTGTTACCCCTTATGTTTTATACTAAAATGACAGTGTTACCCCTTATGTTTTATACTAAAATGACAGTGTTACCCCTTATGTTTTATACTAAAATGACAGTGTTACCCCTTATGTTTTATTCTAAAATGACAGTGTTACCCCTTATGTTTTATACTAAAATGACAGTGTTACCCCTTATGTTTTATACTAAAATGACAGTGTTACCCCTTATGTTTTATACTAAAATGACAGTGTTACCCCTTATGTTTTATACTAAAATGACAGTGTTACCCCTTATGTTTTATACTAAAATGACAGTGTTACCCCTTATGTTTTATACTAAAATGACAGTGTTACCCCTTATGTTTTATACTAAAATGACAGTGTTACCCCTTATGTTTTATACTAAAATGACAGTGTTACCCCTTATGTTTTATACTAAAATGACAGTGTTACCCCTTATGTTTTATACTAAAATGACAGTGTTACCCCTTATGTTTTATACTAAAATGACAGTGTTACCCCTTATGTTTTATACTAAAATGACAGTGTTACCCCTTATGTTTTATTCTAAAATGACAGTGTTACCCCTTATGTTTTATTCTAAAATGACAGTGTTACCCCTTATGTTTTATTCTAAAATGACAGTGTTACCCCTTATGTTTTATACTAAAATGACAGTGTTACCCCTTATGTTTTATTCTAAAATGACAGTGTTACCCCTTATGTTTTATACTAAAATGACAGTGTTACCCCTTATGTTTTATACTAAAATGTCAATAAAATGACAGTGTTACCCCTTATGTTTTATTCTAAAACGTCAATAAAATGACAGTGTTACCCCTTATGTTTTATTCTAAAATGACAGTGTTACCACTTGTGTTTTATACTAAAATGACAGTGTTACCCCTTATGTTTTATTATAAAATGGCAGTGTTACCCCTTATGTTTTATTCTAAAATGTCAATAAAATGACAGTGTTACCCCTTATGTTTTATTCTAAAATGTCAATAAAATGACAGTGTTACCCCTTATATTTTATTCTAAAATGTCAATAAAATGACAGTGTTACCCCTTGTATTTTATTCTAAAATGTCAATAAAATGACAGTTTTGCCCCTTATGTTTTATTCTAAAATGTCAATAAAATGACAATGTTACCCCTTATGTTTTAATCGTCGACAACCAATAAAAAGCGACAGTGTTACCCCTTATGTTTTATTCTAAAAGCGACAGTGTTACCCCTTATGTTTTATTCTAAAACGACAGTGTTACCCCTTATGTTTAATTAAATGAGAATGAAACGATTGTTACCCCTTATATTTTATTCTAAAACGTCAATAAAACGACAGTGTTACCCCTTATGTTTTATTATATATCTCAATGACAATAAAACACCCTGTCGCTGTCAAATAAAGTTATTTCAAAGGTTAACAGGCACTAGGGGGCATGTCTGAATGGGTACCTCGACTATTGATAATAATAAACCATTAAAATAATGCACCTTTTAAACGTCATGCTATCAGGTCTAGTTTACTGTCATATATAACCTCCGAACGGTTCAATAACCCCATGCTCCCTGGGGTTGTGTAGAGAGCTGTGAGCTTAGCCCCTGGAGACAAGGGTTCAAGTCCCGTAATGTAGCTACTCTGATTAGGTCTTATGTTTATTTCATGAGAGTTGTGAAGTGAAGTAGGCTAGCCTTTAACCTCCACAAATATTTAAAAAGTCTCGTTGTATACGAGTGTTCATGTGTTAACCATTTTGTAGTCACAATGACAGGTCCCAGCAACGGTTATATAGGAGTCTAAAATGAAGGTGGTTTGACGTCCATGAATGTTTAGGCCTACTTTAAGGAAAATTACTTATTTTAAAATCCCGTGAATTGTAAAGTCAGTTCCATAGTGTGAGGTTTAGACCTTTTGCAATAATGTATATTATACTGCGTCCCAATAAAACCAAATTCCGCATGTTATCCATATGTACATTCAAAACTTTATTGTGGAATAATGTGTAGAAAGCATTTTTCCAGTCAATGCAAATGACCTGCACAATTTTACACGGTGGAAAAAAATTTAATAGCCACACAAAAAAGAAAAGACAAAGAAAATCCTGCTTTATCTTGAACTCTGCTGCCCAAGTCAATATCACCCTTGTTCTGTTGAACAAGGCAAAAAGACTCGTCCCACTGCATCCTGAATAGAAACGATTTCACAAAAAAAACAACGGGTTATCTTATCATTTATCAAGACTAGATTTCTAGTGTGGGAGATCAGATCACGGAAGCGATCGTTTGTCTGACTCGTTAAAGAGATAATAGGCTGTTGGCGCGTACGGGGATGATGCGATTATGGGACCTTCGCCTGGCTATTTATTCCTCCAGCCACTTCAGACTCCCACCACTGGATGTCGCTACTGCACCCCTCGACAATTTATTTTATTTGAGCTTTAATGGCCATGCGTAGAGAATAAAGTGGTGGTCGTACGATGATGGTCGTCCTGGCGAAGTCACCACACCTAAAAGGTGGTCGATTGCAGAAAGAGTAAATACAATCAAATAACCCACTACTCATTACGTTAACCCATGAGCACACATTTTGGCAAATGAGTGTGGGCAGATCACAGAACGCGTTGGTTTATTTTGGAAAAAGAAAAAACAGACACACAGACTTGGACGAACCTCATTACAACGTTGGGAGAAAACAAACACACGACACAATTTTTATTTCCCCCCCCCCTCCCCTTCCTTCTTGTCTTTCCATATGTCAGATCATCTCCCCCACCCCCACCCCTTGATACACAAGCCAACAGCACAAGCCCGTAAAAAACAATAGTACACGAGACTGGAATGGAAAATGCCACTCAAAAAATGCAACAACTTAAATAAGTGACATTGTTCGAAAAAGCTTAAAAGATATTTCATCAGCACAATGCATTTCTGAGATTAAGGATAATATAGTCGGGCCTACTAGCGGCCCCTCCCCCCCCGTCGCACAGAGGAAACAGAACGGTAAAAACATGAAAGTAAAATAGGCTATAAAAATGTACAATTCCAAAAAAAAAGCAAAAAAGAGATCTCTCTTTTTTTAAGTGTATTTAACGTGATATCAAGCTTGTTCGTTTTTTGAGATTAAGATATATTTTTTATTTTGTCGTTGAAACCATTGTTCTGAAGTTCACGCAATCACGAGAAAGATATTAAAATGTACAATCTTGCTAAGTATGACAATCTATAGGTGAGGACGGCACTCGACATGAGTCCCGTCACGGATATCTTCCTCTCCCTCCTCCTCCTCCTCATCGTCTTCCTCTTTTTTTGTTTCCGATTCCGAAATCCCGTTTCCCGTCATCATGTCATGCACTACGTAGAAACAGCTATGGTTTCGGCATTCCCCCGGTACATAACACGCGATAAAAAAACAAAAAATAAAAATCAACAATACATCCGCTATCCCTCTCTCTCTCTCTCGCTCTCTCTCTCCCTCTCGCTCTCTCTCCCCCTCCCACCCTCCTCACTCCCCTTTCCAATGAAATATAAAAAAAAATCCCCCACCCGAAAAAAGAGAAGAAAAAATGCAAATAAAACGAAAATGATCAAAACCAGTTCTTTCGGAAACACGTCTCGCTACTATATCGCATCCTCCTCATCTAGCGTTGACCCTTAAAGAGTCCTCGGTGACGTGAGCCCGCCCAGCGGTCTGGAGAAATGAGATGGACCAGGGGGGGAGGAAGGGAGGGAGGGAGGGAGGGAGGGAGGGAGGGAGGGAGGGGTGTCCTGGAGTCCGCGCGCTGGAGGTCTCGGGCATGTGGACTGCAGTGCCGTCGCAGCAGTCGTAGTGTTGGTGTTTGTGGTCGTGTCGCAGCGCAAGGTAGTGTGGGGGGGTGTGCTGTAACTTTGTATGCGTATTTTATTTTTTTTTAATAGGAAAAACGGCAGCCATTTTGTTTGTGTTTGTGTCGTCGTGAAGAACACGAACAACGCGCACAGGACTGTGTACGTCGTCGTGTCGAGATTTACGTCAGGGTTTTTCAGAATCGGCATGTCTACGAGGAAACTGTCGACCACTGCATCTGGTATTCATAGTAAAACTTCTCTCTCCACCGTTTTCTTTTCCCTCACCTCCTGCACTCCTTCATTTTCATCGAGCCACGTGGGAAAAGGCTAAACGATAACGTGTGTTGGGATGTTTTCTTTCCCTCTAGTCCCCAAATGCTGAACGCACACATTAGTGGTTAAGAGACCCAGGGTTCAATTAAAAGGAAAAATGAAAACCAGAGTCAACAACTGCAACAGATCCTCAGAAATAAACTATTTTTATCCACTCATTGGCATAAACTACAACTCCCTTCAGACTACAAGCGTAGTTGTAGTTCACCCGGCGACAGCATAAAACTACAATTCCCATCCTCAACTAAACAAGTGCAGTTGTAGTTTTACCTGAACCTTCTGGGACACAAAAACTACAACTATGGTTGCCGTTAGAAAGGAGATTAAAAACTACAACTATGGTGGCCGTTTTGGAGTGGAGGAAAGAGGCGGCGAACTCGAGGATCAGGGTCGGGGGGCCTGGGTGAGGTTGGGGGGGTGCAGGTGAGGTTTGGGGGTTATGGATGAATTTGTGTTGTGTGTGTGTGTGTGTGTGTATGTGTGTGTGCGTGGGGGACGTTGTTGTGAGACCTCCTAGTTGTGCATCTGCTCAAAGAACTTGTAGGTTGGGTTCTCGTAGCCGTTCTGCTGCATCTTAGAGAGGTGGCGCTCTTCAGGGGTGACTGCAGCGTCCACCTGGGGGGGGGGGGAGAGAGAGGGACAGAGAAGGGGAGAGAGAGAGAGAGGGGAGGATAGGAGGGAAGAAGAGAGAGAGAGGGAGAGAGAGAGAGAGGAGAGAGAGAGAGAGAGAGAGAGAGAGAGAGAGAGAGAGAGAGAGAGAGAGAGAGAGAGAGAGAGAGAGAGAGAGAGAGAGAGAGAGAGAGAGAGAGAGACACAGAGAGGGGAGAGAGAGAGAGAGAGACAGAGATAAAGTGGGTGAGGGAGGGAACGGGGGGAGAGAGGGGGAGACAGATTGGTGGAGTTGGAGAGCGGGAGAAAGGGCAAGAGAGACGGCGGGTCGGGGGGAGAGAGGGAGGAGAGAGGGAATGAAAACAGAGAGGGCGAGAAAGTGGAAGACACACGGTCAGAGCATGTGGGCACGCATCGCACTCCACACACACACCTAAGGACATTGTGCTGTAATAGCTGAGAAGCATTTTCTCCCATCTGTCCGTGATGGCTATCGCCACACAGTGAGAACACACGCCCTTCCCCTGAAGGTCCTCGCAACCCCCTGAATAAGGCTGTGTGTGTGTGTGTGTGTGTGTGTGTGTGTGTGTGTGTGTGTGTGTGTGTGTGTGTGTGTGTGTGTGTGTGTGTGTGTGTGTGTGTGTGTGTGTGTGTGTGTGTGTGTGTGTGTGTGTGTGTGTGTGAGTGTAACTGTATGTGTATATCTTTCTGTCTTTGTGTGTGTGTGACTTTTTGTGCGAGTCTTTGTGTGCATATGTGTGACTTTTTGTGTGAGTCTTTGTGTGCGTGTCTTTTTGTGTGTGTGTGTGTTTGTGTGAGCGTCTATCTTTGTGTGTCTGTGTCTGTCTTTGTGTGTGTCTGTCTTTGTGTGTGTGAGTGTAACTGTGTGTGTGTGTATCTTTCTGTCTTTGTGTGTGTGTGACTTTTTGTGTGAGTCTTTGTGTGCATATGTGTGACTTTTTGTGTGAGTCTTTGTGTGCGTGCCTTTTTGTGTGTGTGTGTGTTTGTGTGAGTGTCTGTCTTTGTGTGTCTGTGTCTGTCTTTGTGTGTGTCTGTCTTTGTGTGTGTGAGTGTAACTGTGTGTGTGTGTATCTTTCTGTCTTTGTGTGTGTGTGACTTTTTGTGCGAGTCTTTGTGTGCGTGTGTGTGACTTTTTGTGTGTTTTTGTGAGTGTCTGTCTTTGTGTGTTTGTGTCTGTCTTTGTGTGTGTGTGTGTCTGTCTTTATGTCTGTGTGTGTGTGTGCGTGTCTGTGTTTGTGTCTGTGTGTGTCTGTGTGTGTCTGTGTCCTTTGTGTGTGTGCGTGTCTGTGTGTGTGTCTTTGTGTGTCTGTGTCTGTGTGTGTCTGTGTCTTTGTGTGTCTGTGTGTGTGTGTGTCTTTTTGTGTGTCTGTCTGTGTCTGTGTGAGTGTCTGTGTCTTTGTGTGTCTGTCTGTGTCTGTGTGTGTGTGTGTGTGTGTGTGTGTGTGTGTGTGTCTGTGTCTGTGTGTGTGTTTGTGTGTGTGTTTTTGTGTCTGTGTCTTGTGTGTGTGTCTGTGTGTGTGTGTCTGTGTGTGTGTGTGTGTGTGTGTGTGTGTGTGTGTGTGTGTGTCTGTGTCTGTGTGTGTGTTTTTGTGTGTGTGTCTGTATGTGTGTGTCTGTCTGTGTCTGTCTGTGTGTGTGTCTGTGTGTGCGCCTCACCTCGATGACTCCGTGGTGGATGGAGGTGTACTGCTTCTTCCTCAGCATCACCAGGGTGATGACGATGATGGTCGCAATGACAACACCCCCGACCATCAGCCCGATGATGGCGCCCTTGTTGGAGCCCACGTCCTCAGCGAAGAACACCTGGGGGGGGGATCGACCAATCAGAGACGAGCACGGAGAGGGGCATTAGAAGTCCATGACAAATACTGCTTTCTGATTGGCTCAATTTGGGGTTGGCTGAGGTAGGCTTTAAAAGGTGACGTGTCACTCCACCAGGTGTGAGTGTGGTTAGCGGTTAAAAGCAGTTTTTGAAAATCTGCCTCTTCTGACATCACAAGTGGGCGTGTCCTCCTAGACGGTGTTCCGGATGGACCAATCGACCGGCCTTCCCAGTGGACCGTCGCAAACGCTGCTCATCTGTCCGTCGCACATCCAGGAGGACACGCCCACTCGTGATGTCAGAAGAGGCCGCTTCTCACAACGGCTTGTCACACCTGGCGGAATAACATGTCACCTTTACGTCTTAACACTTCCACCAAACAAGGAGCCGCGTTCCGCCTAAACCAAAAGAAAAAACTAAAACACAAGGATGATCGTTTCAATAAAACGATCACAAAAGCGTTTTTTTTTATTAAGGTAACTACGAAAAGACTCCTTTAACTGTCCGACCACAGTGCAGACATACTAATGAAAATGGCCGGCGTTCCCCGGGGGAACGCCGTCGGAGGCGGGGAAAAACCCGGCGAGCCGCTCGGCGACAGGACGCGGGACGCGAGCGGGTTAAGCCCGCGTGAACACGCGACTCGAGAGGAGCTGAGACTCATAATCCCAGTTTAGAGCTCAATCCCAGGGCTGTGTAGTGGAGGCGGGGGGGGGGGGTAATGTGATACCGAATGAAAAAGTGTGGATTAGTGGGGGATAATAGGGGGGGAGGGAGGGGCTCAACGCAGGGGGGAGCAGCAGGGGAGGGGAGGGAGGGAGGGGAGGGATTAGGATTAAAAGGGAACGCAGGACGCAGGGTTTCATGACACGGTGTTAAGAACGACGTGGAGCCGGGACTGTTTGGTGGCACGCACGCACACACTGGGGCAATGATACACCAATACACACACACACACACACACACACACACACACACACACTGGGGCAATGATACACAAACACAGACACACAGATACACTGGGGCAATGATACACAAACACACACAAACACACAGACACACTAGGGCAATGATACACACACACACACACACACACACACACACACACACACACACACTGGGGCAATGATACACATGCATAAACACACACGCACACACACACACACACACACTGGGGCAATGATACACACACACACACACACACACACACACACACACACACACACACACACACACACACACACACACACACACACACACACACACACACACACACACACACACACACACACACACACACACACACACACACACACACCATCTGCCGGGCTGCAGGTCAGGGAAGCGTGGCGAGTTATTTTCTGCGTCACCACCACACACACCTTGGCGCTGACAGGACATAAGGAGGTGTGCGTGCGTGCGTGTGTTTTATAGGCTTGAGCGAATTTAATATCCCCCTTTGTGCTTGGGGAGATAAGAGAGAGAAAGAAAGAGAGAGAGACAAGAGAGAGAGACAAGAGAGAGAGACAAGAGACAGAGAGACAGAGAGACAGAGAGACAGAGACAGAGACAGAGAGAGAGAGAGAGAGAGAGAGAGAGAGAGAGAGAGAGAGAGAGAGAGAGAGAGAGACAGACAGACAGACAGAGAGACAGACAGACAGACAGACAGACAGACAGACAGACAGAGATAAACAAACAGAGGGAAGGAGGGACCGGGACAGATATGGAGAGAGAGAGAGTGAGAGACACCAGTGGTGAACATGAATCATTAACTCCCGCGCCCTGGTTTCATTTCCTCCCGTCTTCTCGCTCTCCCCCCCTTCTCCCCCCCGCTCCTTTGTAGTGCGAACACCACTCATAAATAATACTATATGAATAATATTCATCTGTATTCCCATGCGTGCGTGTGTGGTGTGTGTGTGAACGGGAATAGAGAATATTTCATAGATTCTGTCATCGCCTGCAGGAGAGCCGGTCTCGAAAAACGCTTCATGTAGAGATGAGACCAGCATGCATTGCTCTCTCTGTGTGTGTGTGTGTGTGTGTGTGTGTGTGTGTGTGTGTGTGTGTGTGTGTGTGTGTGTGTGTGTGTGTGTGTGTGTGTGTGTGTGTGTGTGTGTGTGTGTGTGTGTGTGTGTGTGTGTGTTAATTTGAGTACAACTAAATAAGCTGAAATGTCTGCTTGTGCAAATGTGTGTGTACGTGTAAATATGTGTGTGCGCGCACGCACACACACCAAAAAACTATCAATTTGAGGGGTGAGTGTGTGTGTTTGTGTGCGCGCTTGTGTACCAGTTTCTGGTGGTGGACCTCAAACTCGGTCTGTCGATCCTCCTTCTCCATCCTCAGCTCAGGGACAACCTCCATCTTCATCCCCGTCACTACACACACACACACACACACACCAAGGGTTACCACACAGCAATACGCACACCAAGACTTTGCACACACAAACCAAGACTTTGCACACACACACACACACACACACACACACACACACACACACACACACACACACACACACACACACACACACACACACACACACACACACACACACACACACACACACTACCTGGTCGTGTGGGCTGTCCTCTCTCGATGTTGGGGCGACTGTCCACAGGTTCAACTGGAGAGAGTATTAAGATATGCATGTTAACGCTTTGGTGTGTGTGTGTGTGTCTGTTTATGAGTGTGTGTGCGTGTTAATGAGTGTGCGTGCTTATGGTTCTGTGTGTTTGTGTCCTTGTGTGAGTGTTTCTGTTTCTGCGTCTATTGATGTCTGTGTACACCAATGACAAATATTCCAAGGCTGTAATATTTATGTCCTAAAACCATTGACGAGTGAGGGTGAGTGAGAGTGATAGAGCAGATTGAATGAGTGAGTGAGTGAGTGTTTGTGTGCGAGTGTGTGTGTCTGTGTGTCTGCACGAATGACAAGTTAATCCAAGGCTGTTATATTTGTGGCCTAAATCCAGTCAAGAGAAAGTGATCGAGTGAGTGAGTGAGTGAGTGAGTGAGTGAATGTGAGTAAGAGAGTGAGTACGAGAGTGAGACAGTGAGAAAGAGAGTGAGAGTGAGAGAGTGAGTGAGAAAGAGAGTGAGTCTGTGAGTGAGTGAGTGAGTGAGACAGTGAGTGAGACAGTGAGTGAGACAGTGAGTGAGACAGTGAATGAGTGAGTGAGACAGTGAGTGAGACAGACAGTGAGTGAGACAGTGAGCGAGACAGTGAGTGAGTGAGACAGTGAGTGAGAAAGAGAGTGAGTGAGTGAGTGAGGGAGACAGTGAGTGAGTGAGACAGTGAGTGAGACAGTGAGTGAGTGAGACAGTGAGTGAGTGAGTGAGTGAGTGAGCGAGCGTGCGCGCGTGTGTGCGTGCCCTCACCTTGGTTCTGCGTGTTGGCCTGGTTGTTGAAGCTCTCGGGGTGCACGTAGCCCACGCCGCGGCCCAGGTCCAGGTAGTCCTCCTGGGCCAGCAGGTCCAGGCCCCCCCGGGGCGCCCCCTCCCCCCCCTCGCCGGGCCCCCCCACCTCCTGGTCGGGCATCAGGGCGTCGTTGCCGTAGCTCACCCGCACGTCCGTCTGCAGGTTGGCCAGCTGCTGGGCCATCTCCGCCTGCTCCCGCTGGAGCAGCTCTGAGGGGGGGAGAGGAGGAAAGGGAGGAGGAGGAGAGGGAGGAGGAGGAGAGGGAGAGGGAGGAGAGGGGAGGAGGAGGAGGAGAGGGAGGAGGAGGAGAGGGAGACAGAGAGGGAGGAGGGGGGAGGAGGAGGAGGAGGTGGTTGGGAGGGGGCGAGAGAAGAATATGAATACAACTTTAATGCAGTTATGTAAGCAGACACTCTAAACAAAGTGTCCGGACACAGTGGATCCACAAAGCGGCAGGTAGAGACAGGACAGCCTGGTAGTGGCTATGGGGGATTGACCCCCCGCTATGAGGTACTGGGTTCCAACCTCAACGACTACAGTCTACCTGTAGGCGTCTTTGAGCCAGACGGCCTAACCCTCCCCTCCTCCTTAATGACATTCAGCCCCCACTGCCAGTCGCTTTGGATAAAGGCGTCTGTACTTTCTGTTCCCTTTGTTGAACCTTTACGTAATCAAGAAGTGCCCGGGTTTCGGATCTCTTCTCCGAGGGAGAACTGGGACAGCCAAGACTCAAGCTCGCAGCAAACACAAGGTTACACAATGATAAAGCAAGGCTGTGTCAAAACAGAACCGAATATATAAAAAACACACAGGACACGCACGCACACGCACGCGCACGCACGCACACGCACGCACACGCAGTACCAAATCCAGCTTAGGAACACAGCAACCACGTTTTGTTATCAGGGCTTTGAACCCCCCCCCGAGGGAAACTCCATCATTAAGCCGTCGACTGTTTCTCGAGGTTGTTCCGTGAGCGGGCGTGGAGTCGCTCCGAGCAAATCCCGTCTCCGCGGCAGAGCCTGCATCTGGCGGTGTGCAAAACCCTAACCGCTGTTTCGGGAGCCCGATAGGAGAGACTCCTCAGACATGAAAGTGGAGTCAGCCCTGTTGCGGCTTTGTCGTTGAAAGATGTACCGCAACTGCTGCAGTCACCTCAGGCTTCACGAGGACCCGGGGACACCAGATGAGTGGTGGGACGAGCTCCCTACCGACGTCAGGACAGCAGAGTCGCTTTACGGCGTCCGCGAACGACTCGGGACTCACTTGTTCAGAGATCATCTAGACTTTGCATAGCCCCCATTACTGTATGTTGCATTACTGTATGTTGTACGTCCTGGCACTTAATATACGCAGTTATTAAATGTTCTACGTCCTTGCACGAATCGTATGTTTTATGTACTGGCGCTTAAAAATAGTACTTGGCATCGTGTCGCGTCTTATCCTAGCTATCTCTGTTTTAGACTGAGAACGGGTTAACCTAGTGATTGTTGGTACTAGCCACTTGTTCCTATGAACCTCCTTACTGTACCGACAGCGATATATACTGTGGTTTCTCCTTCGCACAAATGTGCTAAATGCCCTAAATGTGGTTCATAAAAAAGATAACACAGTGAGGTGCATGGTACCGCGGGTTGGATGACTAGATAATACAAACGATTCTCCATCGACTACAACTGTGTCGTTTGGGAAGAGTTTATGCGTGCCTAGGAGCTGATCACTGCACCCCCTCCATTCGGCTGTAGCTGTCCTGTTGTTTCGCCATCACTGGGTGGACCAGAGGGGTGGGGTTTATTTGTTTAGAGTCGTGCGAGCCCCAAAGGGTACTGTGATGAGATATGAGGCGATATCTCTTAACGGTGGATGAAGTACGAGGCGATATTTCTCTAACAGCTGCGCCGTCGTGGTTGTCTGCGAGGATGACGCTGCTGCCCCCCCCGGGAGGATTAAAAGCAGAAGATGTGATTGAGTGTTACACCGCTTGACGAGGAATTACAACACATTCACCATCACGGGCGCCACCACAATGGTGACGATGGAGAACAGAAGGTTCTGTACGGAGATAAATGGATCAAACGTGTGGGAGTAGAGAGTGAGCAATCTTTTATTTTGAAGGCTGCCGCGTAATTTCATTATCGCGCTATTAAAAATGGATTCATCTAATTATCTCCTCCTTTTTTTTTATTTTGCTTAGTCACTTCTGAGACCTTTCTTTGCCTCTTTATTTTTTTTTTAAATAGGGCAGTAACTAGAACAGGATTTGGGTTTTATAAAAAGGAACTGATATCAAAGATTTCTATTGTTCGGGACCCAAGGTTTTTGCCAAACAAACATCAACAAAGTATCTCATTTTCAATTTCGTCAATAGGGCCGTGTGTGTATGCATGTGTGTGTCTGTGTTACAAACGAGAGACACACCGATGATCTTGTGACGCACACACAAGTAATTAACCCAGAGATCCAAACTAGCATGACGGTCAGATCAGCAGAGTGAGGGACATGGATAAGGAGAGAAAGAGACAGAGAAGAAGGAGAGGGAGGAAACACAATGGGGGGGGGGGGGAAGAGAGAGAGAGAGAGAGAGCGAGAGCGAGGGAGCGAGAGAGAGAGAGAGAGAGAGAGAGCGAGAGAGAGAGAGAGAGAGAGAGAGAGAGAGAGAGAGAGAGAGAGAGAGAGAGACAGCGAGAGAGAGAGCGAGAGAGGCAAAGGACTAGAAAGAAAACGAGAGAAAAAGAAAGAAAGAAAGATGGAGAAAGAGGGAGAGACAGAGAAAGAGAGAGAGAGAGAGAGAGAGAGAGAGAGAGAAAGAGAGCAAGCGCGAGAGCGAGAGAGAGACAGAGGACTAAAAAGAAAACGAGAGAAAAAGAAAGAAAGAGACAGAAAGATGGAGAAAATCTGACAAAAAGCCTGAAAGGGAGGAGTGGAGATAATAGAGAAGGGGTTCACCCGCTGACGTGAGGACTTCATTATGCATCTGCTAAACTCTTCGCCGCCTCTCTTAGGGAACGAGAATGAGGCCGTGCGCCTCGCTTGGAGACAAACCAAACACAACTTACTGCAGCGGGGAATTGGGTTAAGAGAGGCTTGTTTAATTAGGAGATGTATTCTCCCTCGCTTTCTCTTTGTCAACAAAAAAAAAGAAAAAAAGAAAAGTGAAATCAGTTCAGATTTAAAAGCCCGATGGGGAATTTTCGCCGGCTCTCTGCATTTCATTAGCATTTTAAATTTGGCTAACTCGTGGCGCAACACATTCGCTTTGTTTCATACCGTCGACTTGATGTGCGAACAGAACGCGCTGTCAACTGACAGTTTTGTTAAGAGAACACGTTGGTAAAAAAAAAACATCGCTCTGAATAATTGGATTTTTAGTGTGATATAGGAAGCAAAAGTTTCACACTGTGGGCCTTGGGGGGGGTCTCCAAACCGCCCTGGGTGAAGACCATGTCTTCCACATGGACTGGGACCATCTAGTGGTACCAGGTGAACCAGTCTGGAAGTGTGAGGTTAGGTACCGATGGAAATGTGTTAGGGGTACCCGGGCCGCACTGAGTGTGTGCAGCACTTTTTGCGTTGACACGGGTGTGAAGGACTTAAGAGGCTGGATTAGAAATAGATCTTTTATCGTTCATCCTCTGCTTTGAACCCAGACAGAGGGACTGATAGACAGATGGACTGAGAGGACATGCAGAAGGACAGACAGATGGACTGAAAGGACAGACAGAAGGACAGACAGATTGACTGAAAGGACAGACAGAAGGACAGACAGATTGACTGAAAGGACACAGAAGGACAGACAGATTGACTGAAAGGACAGACAGAAGGACAGAGAGAAAGGACAGAGTGACAGAAGGACAGACAGATTGACTGAAAGGACAGACAGATTGACTGACAGGACAGACAGAAGGCCAGACAGATTGACTGAAAGGACAGACAGAAGGACAGACAGATTGACTGAAAGGACAGACAGAAGGACAGACAGATTGACTGAAAGGACAGACAGAAGGACAGACAGATTGACTGAAAGGACAGACAGAAGGACAGACAGATTGACTGAAAGGACAGACAAAAGGACAGACAGATTGACTGAAAGGACAGACAGAAGGACAGACAGATTGACTGAAAGGACAGACAGAAGGACAGAAGGATTGACTGAAAGGACAGACAGATTGACTGAAAGGACAGACAGAAAGGACAGACAGATTGACTGAAGGGACAGACAGAAAGACAGAGAGAAAGGACAGAGTGACAGACAGACAGGAGGGGACATACAGAGGGACTGGGAGGACAGACAGATGGATTGGGAGGACAGACAGAGAGTAGGGGACCGACAGGTCAGTCAATGGACAGACAGGTAAGACAGACAGAAAAAGACAGACAGAAGTACTGAAAGACAGACGGATGGACTGGAGGACACACCGAGAGGGGCAGACCGAAGGGACTGAAGGAAAGACAGACAGACTAAGATGGACAGCCAGACAGACAGTTTTGGACAGAGGGGCCACTCACCGACTTGGTCCTGGATGTCGTCAGCCACCCCGGGGACCTTGTACAGGAGGCCCAGGGACTGGTTCATACGCTCCTCGATCACACGCAGGTGGGTAAGCACCTGGGGAGAGAGCACACACACACACACACACACACACACACACACACACACACACACACACACACACACACACACACACACACACACACACACACACACACACGAACGAGTGACGGAGTGAGTCCGACGATCAAGGGAGGGGATCTACTGTCCACGCAACAAGCGAGTGCTTCAAAAACATCGTTGCAACAAGCTAGAGCTAATTGTTCGCTAGCTAGCATCAATGACAAGCTGTTAACGAGCAAAATACAATCAAACAAACACACGTATGGACAGAATACATTTCCGTTGGGACAAAACTAAACCCTGAATTGCGAGGAAATGACTCAAGAATTGTGCAACTGATTTCTGGCGTGCCCGGTTGGAAGATTTGCAATTCGTTGGGAGGAGTTTGCGAGGGAGGAAGCGGCGAGGTCAAGGGTCAAGGGTCAAGGTACCTGGGGTCGGATCTGCGCGGCCTTCTTGGGGTCCATCATGCGCACGTGCTCAAAGTGCTTGAGGGTGTGCTGGCGGTCCTTCTGTTCGGCGCGCACGTACTTCTTCAGCAGGCTGAACACGTGGCGGGGCTGCCACGGCAACGAGAGAGAGCGGGAAGAACAGGCGGGACAAGGTTAATGTTGTCCGTTAAGGCGGGCAGAAGATTGAGGGCAAGATGAATAAAGAGGGGGTGGTGTTGGTCATTCGTTCAGTGTGTTTCCGTCTCTCTGTGTGTGTGTGTGCGTTTGCATCATCTGTGTGTCTACATCTCTCTTTGTGTGCGTTGGTCCACCTCTGTGTGTGCGTCTCTGTTTGTGCGTCTGTGTGTGACCATCTTTGTTTCTGTTTGTGCGTGTCCCTGTGCGCGCGTGTCCATCTCCGTTTGTGTGTCCATCTTTGTGGGCATCCAGCTCTATGTGTGCGTGTGTGTGTGTGTCTATGTGTGCGTTTGATGGCTGGTTTAAGCCACACCTGACCTGTCCCTGAGTCAGACTGATTAGTCCCTTGGTGCCGGGGTGAGGCCGCACAGCCCGGGTTAAACCAGTCAACACGCACACACACACACACACACACACACACACACACACACACACACACACACACACACACACACACACACACACACACACACACACACACACACACACACACACACACACACACCAAGTATCAATCATCTACAAACTTCCACAATAACTCCCCTCCCCCCCTGCGACCTCGTCTGGAGCGATGCGGGCCCTGGCCCCGTCCCGTCACCTTGGGGGGCTCCTGCTGCAGGGAGGTGAGGTAGCTCTCCAGGGCCAGGCGGCGCCGGTCGTTGAGCAGGGCCTCCACGCGGGCCATGTGGGTCTCCACCAGCTGCTGCCGCTCGCTGGCCGCCTCCTGCTCCAGGGAGTCCACCTTGTCCTGGAAACGCTACGCACACACACACACACACACACACACGGCACGGACACACACAAGGCACGTACACACACATACAGACAACACACACAGACAACACGGCACGCACACACACACGTACAGACAACACATCACGTACACACACACACACACACACACATACAGACAACACATCACGTACACACACACACACACACACACACACACACACACACACACACACATACACACACACACACGCACACACACACACACACACACAACACACACACACAACACGGCATGCACACAGACACACACACACAACACGTCACATAGACACACACACACAGACAACATGTCACGTACACACACACACAGAGAGACAACACGGCACACACACACACACACACACACAAACAGACAACACGTCACGTTAAAAAACACATTTTTCCCATCTATCTGAATTATGCTGAATTGATTGAGCAGGAATGTCGACCGAGCGATACAAAAATGTTACAATCCCCATTTATCAAATATTGATCACGTCTTCCAGAAATAACAGACTTTCTCCGTTTCGTAAACACGTTGGCTGCCAGTCAAACAAATGTAATAATTCAACGGGAGGAATAGCCTTGTGGCGTTCCAAGGGCTAAACTGTGGTGCGTCGGTGTAGATGCTAATTTATTGCATCATTATATCATCACGCCGCGTTACCATGAGGGATGACTGGCACTGTCATGTTTTCCCACTCATAAACGATCCTACACATGACTATTCATACTCAAGAGCCGTGTGATCGTCAACAGATTGAGTGGAGGTACGCCGAGGCTGTTTCCACGGCAACAGAGAAACATCAAACGCATAACGCAACATGACACAGTGAGGAGTGATGGGATTATGCACGTCTGTGAGTGTGTGTGTGTGCGTGCGTGCGTGTTGGCGTGTGTGTGCGGCGTGGGTGCGTGTGTGTCTGGCGTGAGGGGGGATTTGAGTGTGTAGACATATGCAGTGCGCGTGTGTGTGCTTGCAAATAATAATCCATTAAACCACACCCCATTGACGCGGGTACTGATTGCGCAACGTAGCTCCAGCTAGCTTCGGCGCTAGCTAGGAGGACCAGAGTGCGCGCGTGTGTGTAAATGTGTGTGCGTATCCAACCTGGATGACGGCTTTCTTGTCGGAGCGCTGCAGACTCTTTGCCTCCTTTTCTGCCTCGTCCCACTCCCTCATCACCTGCACACACACACACACACACACACACACACACACACACACACACACACACACACACACACACACACACACACACACACACACCACACACACACACACACACACACACACCACACACACACACAACACACACGATCTGTCTTTGAGTCCAGAGATCCACATGATGTTGATGTCTGAGTCCAAGCTAGGGATTAGCTTCTAGGACACTAATGTATAACGACAGAGAGAGTGTGTGTGTGTGTGTGTGTGTGTGTGTGTGTGTGTGTGTGTGTGTGTGTGTGTGTGTGTGTGTGTGTGTTCAGCACTGTCTGTGCAGCGGTTGAGAGGGGGTTAAGCCTTTAGGAACCTCATACACCAGTGTGTGTGTGTGTGTGTGTGTGTGTGTGTGTGTGTGTGTGTGTGTGTGTGTGTGTGTGTGTGTGTGTGTGTGTGTGTGTGTGTGTGTGTGTGTGTGTGTGTGTGTGTGTGGAGCTACATGTCTTCTTGGAACCATGGTATAACGCCAGTCTGTGTGGCGCATTTCATGCACAACATCGCTCGTTATATTGCTCCAACATGACTGTACTTATAAAACAAATAGGTCGTAGCCATGGTGATAACACGCCCACTCCCTCACGCCCACAGCCTTTTGTCCATTCTGGGCTACTGTAGAAACATGGCAGTGCAACATGTCGGCCCCCCATGTAGATATTAAAGGGCTCAAACTAAGCACACAACTCTTATTCTCACGGGGTTATACACTCATTACAACATATTTAAGAGTGCAATGTGTCAGCGATGCCTCGAACGCAACAGGAAGGGCTTTTTGAACCGACAATCAAAGAAGTCAACAGCACTGTGTACAAAAGGGGCCAAAAGGGGTCAGAAGCCATAACGAGTTACTTGTGAGAAGAACTACAAAAGAGAACTAGAGAGAAAGTCCCTAAACAATGTGACTTTGGCAGCCAGATGGCAGCTTCCTTCCTGTGCCTCTCAAAATGGCAGTTGGGTCGGAGGGGTAAACAATCTGCGTCGCACGGGGGAAAATGGCGGCCCTGAAGAACTCGCACCCGTCTATTAATTAGTCAGGATATAAATATAATTAACCAAACTGAAATATGTTCCCGACATTCTTTAGAAGTTGGCGGAATGTTGACGTTTCTCCGTAACCGTTTATCTTATCAGGAAAATGTCTTCCTGTCTCACATTCCTGTCAGACAGGATAAGGGCATGGCTACGGTGTTTACTCTAAATTGAAAAGGTACTGGGTACGATCCCAGTACCACCAGTCAAGTGTACCATCTCTCTCTACCTCCCTACCTCTCTAACACTCCGTCTTACATTTCCAGCCCTTCAACTCCGTCTCTCTCCCGCCTCGTCCCTACTCCCTTCCACACTCTCCCTCCATTTCCTGTTTCCACACCGAGTTCCTGCTCTGACTTCCTTCCTACCATTCCTCTGTCCAGAACCCCACACCCACCCAGCAGTGGTGGAAAACACCATGAACCCAACCACTTGATGCACACCGCCACCGTCCAACAGTGGGCTACACTAGCAGTGTTCTGGTTTGATTGGGGTCTTTGTTTAGGATTTGTCGTCGTTTGTCTGTTTGTGTCGTTCTGTTTGGTTTCGCTTGTGTGTCAGAGTGTCCTTGTTCGCGTGCTTTTGTCGTCGTTTGTGTTTATTAATACTTGTTCTTATGTTTGGGTTATTTGTACGTCTTGTTTTGTTTGTATGCATTTGTGTTATTTTCCTTTTTTTTTTTGTCTTCTACGATTTGAGTGCCCTTGTTTGTGTTCTGCTTTTTTGTGAGTGTGTTGTGATTTTGTGTGCGTTTGGTGAACTTGTTGTGCGTGTCCGTTTTGGTGTGTGCGTTGTGTCCGTTTTGTGTTTGCCTTGTGAGTGCGTTGTGGATGTTTGTGTGTGCGTCGTTTGTGTCGTGCGCTGCGAGTGTGTTTGGTGTGCAGTGCGTGGTGTGTGTGTGTGCGTGGTGTTGTGTGAGCGTGGTGTGTGTGCGTTGTGGATGTATGTGTGTGCGTGGTGTTGTGTGTGCGTCCTGTGCGTCGGGGGGCCTGTACCTGGGCCATTCGGTCGCGGTGCTTGGCCTCCAGGCTCTCCTTGGCCTTCTGGAAGCGGGCATGCTCGTTGTCGTCCCCGGCAGACTCCAGGTAGTGGTCCACGGCGTCGGGGGTGGTGGGGGAGGCTGTGGGCACTGAGGGGGGAGGGACGGGGAGGATGGTGACGGAGGAATGAGGACGAGGGTGAGAATAAAAGGAGAGGCGAGTTAGAGGAGGAGGAGGAGAGAGGGAGGGGAGGTGGAGGTAGTGGAGAAGGGTGGAAAAAGACATGGAGGGAGGAGGAGGAGGAAGAGAGAGTAGGTGGAGAAGGAGGAAGAGGCGGTGGTGGTAGGAGAAGAGGGTGGATTTGGAGGGCGGGGGAGGATGAGAAGGAACGAGATGAAGGAGGAGGAGGAGGAGGAGGAGGGAGGAACGAGATGAAGGAGGAGGAGGAGGAGAGAGGGAAGAGGAGGGTGTTTATGGAGCAGGAGGAGGAGGAGGAGGGTGTTTATGGAGCAGGAGGAGGAGGAGGAGGGTGTTTATGGAGCAGGAGGAGGAGGAGGAGGAGGAGGAGGAGGAGGAGGAGAGAGGAGGAGAGGAGGAGGAGGAGGAGGAGGAGGAGGAGGAGGAGGAGGAGGTGGTGAAGGAGGGAGCAGCATCAGGATGTGGTAGGGGCGGGGATAATGGGGTTTGGAGAATAATGAGTCAAAGATGATCATCATTTCTTTCCCAATTTCTTCAGTCCCACATAATGCCAGCCACTATGTTTAATCAATCCTCTTTTAAGTTGTGGGGGTTAAGACCTCTACAGTGTCCAGCATGGAGCAAAAACTACAGAGAGGTCTAGATCACCATCGGGTAACTATCCATTTACATGATCTGATCCCTTTGTCCACCTCCAATTATTTCGGAAATGTTTTAGTGTTACAAACCATTACACAATATTACACACATTACAATGACATGTTAACGTAGGACGGCCACCACCAAGAGACACATTTAACACAACACACACACACACACCACACTAGAAAGGGTTAGTCGGAGCTCAGGTGTGGAAAAAACAGGGAAGCTGCTGAAGGAGCTAGCTTAGCAACAAGCTTGTTGTAGCTATAGATTGAAGCTGGTTTAGCAACAAGCTTGTTGTAGCTATAGATTGGAGCTGGTTTAGCAACAAGCTTGTTGTAGCTATAGATTGAAGCTGGTTTAGCAACAAGCTTGTAGTAGCTATAGATTGGAGCTGGTTTAGCAACAAGCTTGTTGTAGCTATAGATTGGAGCTGGTTTAGCAACAAGCTTGTTGTAGCTATAGATTGGAGCTAGCTGTGTTAAGAGTTAGCATAGCAACAAGATTGTTGTAGCCATAGATTGGAGCTGGTTTAGCAAAAAGCTTGTTGTAGCTATAGATTGGAGCTAGCTGTGTTAAGAGTTAGCATAGCAACAAGCTTGTTGTAGCTATAGATTGGAGCTAGCTGTGTTAAGAGTTAGCATAGCAACAAGATTGTTGTAGCCATAGATTGGAGCTGGTTTAGCAAAAAGCTTGTTGTAGCTATAGATTGGAGCTAGCTGTGTTAAGAGTTAGCATAGCAACAAGCTTGTTGTAGCTATAGATTGGAGCTAGCTGTGTTAAGAGTTAGCATAGCAACAAGCTTGTTGTAGCTATTGATTGGAGCTGGTTTAGCAACGAGCATGTAGTAGCTATAGATTGGAGCTGGTTTAGCAACGAGCTTGTTGTAGCCATAGGTTGGAGCGAGCCGTTGTGGGGCTAGTTTAGCAAAAGGCTAGTCGTAGCCGTCGCCCTGAGCTGGCGACGCACCCAGAAACAGAAGGGCTAACCCCGCCCCGGCTCCACTGTGGGTCCCTGCCTGCCAAGAGGTGCCGTGGTGAAACTTTTATCCGGAGCGCCAAACCTCTCCCTAGCCAAATCTCTGCTCTTTTGATTCGTCTCTGGGGGGGGCTTCCCGTGAGAGATGAACTGCCGTTTATTGGCGGCCATCTTACCACCGGTGTCTCGCCCTCATTAAATGTAGCGTTGAAGACGAACGTCTCCTTCATGGCGCTCGCTTAATCCGTGAAGAGACCGATGTGTGCCATGAACCCACACACCGGGGGGGTGGGGAGTGTGTGTGTGTGTGTGTGTGTGTGTGTGTGTGTGTGTGTGTGTGTGTGTGTGTGTGTGTGTGTGTGTGTGTGTGTGTGTGTGTGTGTGTGTGTGTGTGTGTGCGTCCTTGTTATGCAAAGCCTGGTCACGTTTTATAATCGAAACGCGAAAAACAACTGCTGGTTTATATCATCTAGGCCAAAATATATATGACAGCCTCCATATTTTCTGAGTTGCATATTTTTGGAAAAATGCATTGCAGCATCTGGGGGGAGCACACACACAAACACACACAGGGGACTAATTATTGGAAGAAACTGAAAAGGGCATAAAAGTGTTGAAGTGTGTGTGTGTGTGTGTGTGTGTGTGTGTGTGTGTGTGTGTGTGTGTGTGTGTGTGTGTGTGTGTGTGTGTGTGTGTGTGTGTGTGTGTGTGTGTGTGTGTGTGTGTGTGTGTGTGCGCGCGCGCGAATAACAACCATGTGTGCATAGGGTTTGCGTGTGCGTGGGGTGTTTTTGTGTGTGTAGGAAAAGAAAAAAGTGCATGTGTCCCAGACCGGATTTCCAATCCCCCACCACAGCACTTTCTCACTCCAGCCATGCTTGGCATGGCAGAAATCTCTCACTCACACACACACCCACACACACACACCCCCCATCAGACCCGCATGTCACACCTTACGCAGCAAATCAAGTCACTATCCAGTGGAAATCTTTAAATCCCACCCCTCCGGTTTCTTTTCATTACCGCCTCAGCAGTGATCTGGACCTACCTTCTAGACCATTTCGGCATCTCCCAGTAATCATTAGAGACAGCCCGTACGCCTGGGCAGGACTAAACTGTCACATCGAATCTCCAAAAGAGCCGGATGATAAATAACTGAAACCGCGTATTAAAGAGAGGAGGAGGCGGGATTTTTTCTTTCCTTCTCCTTTAAAGCAGGCATCCCATAGTCAGGTGACTTAGCCCTCACTTCTTTTGTCGTTTAACCGTTACTCTCCCAACTTATGAAGGAGAATTGTTGGACATCGATGAGATTTTATTATAAAATAGGGGAGCTTAAACTAAGCTTGTTACCAAGTTAGCCTCGCAAAAGCCACAACAAGCTTGTTACCTGTTAGTTTAAGCCTTTTTAGAAAACAATAGCCGCGCTTTAGCCGTGAAGATTGGCTGCCAACAAAGCCTCTTTATAACGTCAGGTAAGACGGCTTAAAGATGACTAACCACCACAAGGAAAAAAAATCTATCCCATTATTGTTCGGAACGGCCTCTCAAAATTCCCAACCTCGCTGCACAGGATCACGACAAAAAAGGTAGTGTGTTTGGAGTGTGATGAAACACTCACGCTTTGGCTAGCGTTGGATTTGTGTTTCAACCATGTGGCAGGGAGGCGTCAGGACTTGAGGAAGACCAATGTCTAGCGGTTAAATAGAGTTGAGGTTAGGCTAGCTTAGTAACAAGTTTTTTGTTGCTATAGTTTGTAGCTAGCGGTTGTTGGGCTATCTTAGCAACAGGCTTGTTGTAGCCCTAGTTTGTAGCTAGTGGCGGTTGGGCTATCTTAGCAACAGAGTTGTTGTAGCCATAGATTGTAACTAGTGGTTGTTGGGCTATCTTAGCAACAGGCTTGTTGTAGCCATAGTTTGTAGCTAGTGGTTGTTGGACTATCTTAGCAACAGGCTTGATGTAGCCATAGATTGTAGCTAGTGGCTGTTGGGCTATCTTAGCAACAGGCTTGTTGTAGTCATAGTTTGTAGCTAGTGGCTGTTGGGCTATCTTAGCAACAGGCTTGTTGTAGCCATAGTTTGTAGCTAGTGGCTGTTGGGCTATCTTAGCAACAGGCTTGTTGTAGCCATAGTTTGTAGCTAGTGATTGTTGGGCTATCTTAGCAACAGGCTTGTTGTAGCCATAGTTTGTAGCTAGTGGCTGTTGGGCTATCTTAGCAACAGGCTTGTTGTAGCCATAGTTTGTAGCTAGTGGTTGTTGGTCTATCTTAGCAACAGAGTTGTTGTAGCCATAGATCGTAGCTAGTGGTTGTTGGGCTATCTTAGCAACAGGCTTGTTGTAGCCCTAGTTTGCAGCTAGTGATTGTTGGGCTATCTTAGCAACAGGCTTGTTGTAGCAGTCTCTTGGAGCTGGTGATGTACAGATACACAGAAGAGGAAAACCACACCCCAGTTCAACAATGGCTCTTTGTTTGCTGTGTGGTTAAAGATAGGAGTTAGCGTTAGAAGTTGAAAGGCTAGAGGAAAGTTAGCAAACGGAAGGGGTTAGGGACACACCAGACAGGCTTATAGTAGTGAAAGTGGTAGTAGTCAGGGGCGGCGGAACGGCTAACGGTTGGCAGTTGGTGTTAGCCGCCCATTTTCGGACTTACGGACGCTGTTGCAGACCGAGAGGCAGTACTCCTCGGAGTCAAAGTTATTCCTGTTGCCGCCGCAGCCGCCGTAGATAAACTGGGCACAGCGGCCCTCCTCGCGGTCAAAGTACCAGCGGGGCAGCATGGCGCGGCACGGACCGGTCTCCGCGCTGGCCAGACACACCTCTGAGACGCACACACACACGTGCACAAATGGGCCGTCATACTCCCGTGGTCACGTTGGGAGTCATACCGTGCTTGCACCTGGGTTAGCGTGGATGCTAACCAATGTGAACCCATGGGTTAGCATGGGCGCTAGCCCCATGCCAACGCGTTGGTTTAGCATGAATGCTAACCCATGTTGTCCACGACTTGGCGAAAGTAAAAATGGCATGAAATCTTTGGTAATGGTTTTGGATGTTCCCCCAGGAAAAGCCTTTTAACGCCTAAAATGGCTTTGGGTGTAAATGTTAAATTAACAAAAAATGAAATAATCAAATGCTGAAATAATAAAGAATTAACTCAATGATTAACACAAAAATGAATTTAAAAAGTGGACATTTATGTGGAACGGGACAGTTTGGGAGGCTCACCTCGGACCACCTCTTCAATGGACTCGGTGGGTGGTGGTTGGTGGTGGTGGTGGTCGTACATGGCGACATTAGTGGTGGCTCGTCGTCTTCATCGTCCTCGTCCTCGGTCGTCCTCGTCCCGTTCATGTAGGCGCCTCGCCGTCGGCGCCGGCGTCCTCCTTCGTCGTCGTACTCTTCGTCCTCGTCGTTTCTCCGCGTCCTCGTCCTTGGCGTTGTGTTGTCCTCGACGACGGTGGCCGCGCCGGGCGGTCTCCATGGCGACGTCCACGTCACCGTCTCCGTCGCGGTCGTTGTCCAGCACCGTCTCCTCCTCGCCGTTGTCCTTGACGCCCGCCAGGTACTCGTCCAGCGTGGCCGCCTCCTCCTCCTTCTTGTCGCTCTCCCAGGAGCGCCGGCTCACCTCCTCGTCCTCCACCGCCTTCTCCTCCGCCTTGGGCTGCTGGGGCTGCTGCTGCTGCTGCTGGGAGGGCTGCACCGGCTCACGCACCATGCTGGAGGTGGGGGTTGGAGGCGGAGGTGAAGGTAAAGTTTAGGGTGGAAGGTTACGGCGGTGGAGTCGTGGCGGTAAGACGGTTAGCGCCGTGGAGTCGTGGTGGCAGACGGTTTGGGTGGTGGGTGGGTGGTGGGAGGCGATCGTTGGAGGTGGTGGGTGAATGTTAGGGTGGTGGGAAGGTGGAGATAGAAGGTTAGGGGTGTAAAAGGTTGAGGGAGGTGGAGGTGGAAGGTTTGATGGTGGGAGAAGGTTACGCGTTGGTGGGAGGGGTGGGTGGAGGTGGTGGAAGAAGGGTTGGGTGGAGTGGTGTGTGTCGTATGAGGACCGGAGCCAGGTGGAGGTGGTGATGGGAGAAGGGGCGGAGCGTTGGGGAGATGGTAAGAAGATCTCGGGGGTGCAAGGTGACAAGAAGGTCGCGGGGTCGAGGCAGAAGGTGGAGAGGGGTTTGGGGTGGCGGTGATGAGACGGTGGGTGGGGAGTGGTGGTTTGAGGGGGAGGAAGGTGAAGGAGGTTAAGCCGTAACGAGGGATGAAGAGGGGAGAGAGAGCGAGCTGGGGGTGGAGGGATACGAGGGGAACGAGGGAGAAGTGGAGCTAAATAGGATCCCATTACATAGCGCCGGCCCAATGCAATCAAGGAACTGTGTGTGTGTGTGTGTGTGTGTGTGTGTGTGTGTGTGTGTGTGTGTGTGTGTGTGTGTGTGTGTGTGTGTGTGTGTGTGTGTGTGTGTGTGTGTGTGTGTGTGTGTGTGTGTGTGTGTGCGTGTTGCTGACTAAAGTGGCTGTTAACGATGAGATTTGTGGGTGCGTGCGTGTGTGGTAGTGCTGACTAAAGTGGCCGTAACGGATGAGATTTGGCGCTCCTTCACAAGAGCGTACCAATTTCAGCTGTCAAATAAACGTGTGCAACGTTACGATCTTCCCCCATCAAGTCTGTGGACACAACGAGTCTGCGTGATGTTGAAGCCGAAAAGGCTCAGTAGCTTGAAACCGTCTGCGCCAGCTGCTAGATATACAAAAAAGACTAATTGATGGGAAAAAGGCTTAAAATATATATAGGATTTGTATGTGTTTTATGTATTGTGTGTGTACTGTGTGTGTGTGCGGTTTTTATGTCTGTATCGTGTGTGTATTAAATATGCATTAAGTGTGTAGTAAGTGTGCATTAGTTGTGTAGCAAGTTTGAATTAGGTGTGTATTAAGTGTGTATTAAGTGTATAGTAAGTGTGTAGTAAACGTGTAGTGAGTGTGTACCTGTTGTCAGAGTAGTCACCCCACCAGACGTGTGTATTGTGTATGTGTACAACGTGTGTATTAAGTGTGTATCATGTGTGTGTAGTAGGTGTGTGTACCTGTTGTCAGAGTAGTCGGCCTCGGCCCCGCCCCACCAGACGTCAGAGTCGTCCCCGTCCCGCTCGGCGCTGGTCGGCGTCGCGCTCCTCCTCCGCGGGCAGCACACAAATCCACCCCCGGAAACGGCGATGCCTGCACGCCACAGGCATCCGTAGTCATGGAGATCATGGTGACGTCGCCGCAGGACTGCGATGCGGGGGAGGGGGTGTGGCGTTAAATTTCCAATTTACTTTTGATAGCGTTTTGTTTTTTTGCGCTTTAGCCCAGGTTTTGCGATTTAAGAACAAATTTTGTTCTTGTACGTTAATCCCAAATTTTTAATTGTATGACATTTCGATTTTGTAAGTTAACATTTTATAACGTTTTGTTTTTGTACATTCAACCCAATTTTACATTTTATAATATTTCTTCTTTTTTGTTCCTTTTTCAATATATTAAGATTTTACTTTTTGTAGAATTTAGTTGTTTTTACCAAATATAATAAAAAGGTAGATTCTCCACCAAATTTTGATCTTTTTAAGTTGTAATACTCTTATAATTAGGGGTGTAAAAAAACACTGCCTCGTAGCAACGTAAAACAACGCCGACATTGTCAACGACAACGCCTAAATTACAACATAAAAGGGCGTGGTCCTTGGCTTTGGTTAACCCTCACTCGCCTCTCTCCCTGTCGTCTGCGTGCTGCGTACGACGATACCCAAAGGTACGTTGTAGAAAGCGTCGTTTAGGAGAGTCTTGCATCAATAGTAGGGTGCAGTGGAAAACTAATGGGGTTATAAATCTTACTCAAGGACACCAACCGGTGAGGCTAAGGAGATTAGGGATCCAGCCCCAGAACCCCCTGGCTGGGAGGGATCGATACCCCGACCCCCAAAAGTACCAACCCCACCTACTTTAAGCTAAGAACATGTGTTTGGTCACTCTGATTTAAGAGAGGAGGATAAACTGCTCATTCATCAGATATAATCGCTCTCTCCCCCTTCCTCCTATTGCTGGTACCTTAACCCCCGTCTGTCTCCCCCCTCCCTCCCTCCTCCTTTCTCCCTCTCTCTCTTCCTCACCCGCCCTGTATGATAAGAGGCCCGGTGACCTTCAGCCACAGGTTCATGTTCCCCAGGTGCACGACGGAGCGCTTCAGGTGCTCCTGTGTGCCGGCAGCCATTAGGCTGTTCAACAGTGCCTGATGGTTGTGTTTGTGTGTGTCCATGTGTTTGCATATGCATGTGTGTGTGTTTTAGGTATGCGTATATATGTGTATATGCATCACCCATCATGACGTTGGTTCAGTTTGTCTTGTTTTTTTGTCCCTATTTTAACTATAAGCGTCTACTTATGCATTAGCACTTTGTATTTATTGTACTTATTGTCTTTTTATCCTGTGTCCTTCCACTGCTGCTGGGCTGTTTTTGCAACAAACAAATTTCTCCTACGGGGGATTAATAAAGTTGTCTTATCTTAAGAAGGCGTGGTTAGAGGCGTGGCCAGATGGGGGGCGGGGCCTGATGGGGGCGTGGCTCACCTCCTTGGCAACGGTGTGCCAGTGCAGGTGGCTCTCGCACTGGTCCATTCGCTCCTGGTGCAGGAACTTGCACTTGTCCGGAACCAGCAGGGCGTCGCTCACGAACTCACCGACTGGAGGAGGGAGAGAGATAAAGAAGAACTTGAAACGAACGCAAATGTAGTCTAGCGCCCCTCTCAGGAATTTTCATTAATTCTTTTTTTTTTTTTTTTTTAAAGTTCGTCACAATTTCTGCGTCCTCCACCGGTCTATTTCACATCAGAGCGATGGAGGTGCTTCTGGGCACAAAATGAAGTAACAAGAAGGAGACGGCAATCAAGCCGGACGCAATCCAGACTTGGACCCGCCGGCTGTTGCCGTTGGAAACAGCAGCACACTAAAGGGCACACACGCACAGCCTCCCCCGGACCCAATGATTACCCTCACTTCCTTCTGCAGAGCCATTATTTCTGTCGCTCAGCGCACAATGCGTTGACATTACAGCGGGGGCCGCGGCTAAAAGCAGTTAAGCCGCCACTGGCCGCTAGCCGAGGCTAAAAACGTGCGATCCGCCGCCACCGCTGCCAGACCCCAAACCGGCGAATACCGGTTCCTATACGTCGTTCACGAGTCGTTGTTAAACAACATTTTCGGTTTGCAGTAACGAAAGTCGGTATTTAACGGCAAACATTTATCGACTCTCATCGATAACAATGAACAAATATTATTTCAAACAGGTAAATCAGATTCAACTATCGAAACAATAAAAACAATCTATTTTACACACTCATCACCCCATCTCTAATTCACTCTCACACTCATTCATTTTATCTCTCTCCACCCTCAGTAGTCCCTCTCACCCAGCCTCTTCCTCACTCAGCCTCTTCACCACACACCCCCACTCGACCTCACTCCTCACCTCTCATTCAATCCACTCACTCCCTCACTCAGCCCCTCACCCTCTCAGTCCCTCACTCACTCTCAGTCCCTCCCTCAGCCTCTCACTCCCTCCCTCAGCCTCTCACTCCCTCCCTCATCCTCTCACTCCCTCCCTCATCCTCTCACTCCCTCCCTCACCCTCTCACTCCCTCCCTCACCCTCTCACTCCCTCACTCAGCCACTCACCCCCTCCCTCACCGTCTCACCCCCTCCCTCCCTCACCCTCTCACTCCCTCACTCAGCCTCTCACCCCCTCACTCACCCTCTCACTCACTTCCTCACCCCTCCCTCACTCACCCAGGCAGCGGTAGGGCACCACGATGTGCAGGTGACGGTGGCACTGCTTTGGGCCTTCTTGCACAGTTCGGATCCGGACCGGGGTTTTTGGCTTCCACCACGTTTGGTGATCTGGAGCTCAGCGGTACACCTGGGGAACAGGTTCACAATAACCACATTTCATAAAAGGTATATGATGTTGAAGGTTACTTTTTTCAAAATGTTATCCAGTACAAATACTGCCAAAAATGTAATTACTGTAATGTACTTTCCGTTTATCACTCAATCTGAGTATCTGTATTCTTGATACTTGGATTACTTTCCACATTGAATGCATTTTATGACCGTGTAGTGATATGCGGCATCAAAATCCTGCTTACTAAACAGGCCTATTCTGGGGGTGTTCTTCTGTTCAAAACTGGCCTGAGATGTGTTAGGCAAGTCTCCTGAAAGTGAACTTTTAACTATAATTTGCTGTAGCTGGAGCAAAGACTGATAAGGTTTGTCATGAGAAAGATATTTGCTCTTACATCTAACAATCTTTTTTCACGAAGGCTCAGTGCATAGGTATGCCTATGGCGCCGCGTGGAGAGAGAGGACAGAGAGGCATAGAGGACAGAGGGACAGGACGGAGGAGAGAGAGAGAGAGAGAGCAGAGAGAGAGAGAGAGAGGACGAGAGAGAGAGGAGAGAGTGAGGAGAGAGAGACGAGAGGAGAGAGAGAGAGAGACGAGAGATGAGAGAGAGAGAGAGAGGAGAGAGAGATTGAGAGAGATCGTTCAATCATCTGCATCTTTTATGTGTGTTTTTTCCAGCATACGTTTTATGATGGGTGTTTTTTCATAAATTCCCCGCCGGTCCAAGCAATTTGCTGCTAGTCTTGGAGTTTACCGACGCGGGAGGGTTGGCTGCAGTGGCGGGGTACGATATCAAACAATAATTCCCCATAATGCACCGCGGCGTAGCGGGTGCCTGTTACGTTCCAAAGAGGCATACGCTTTGTTACGAACGGATCCGGACCGAGGAGCAGTTCGCTTTACACATCTCAAGCGAACCGTACCCAGGGTTCGTTTGGAAGCCGAACGGGAGACCGAGCTGTTCAGGGCGGTGTGTGGTGAATGGTTGCATTCACACCACGCAAACGTTACCGAACCCAAGGGACCAAAGACTTCTTTATAGTTTGCGCACTAAATGCTGTTGGTGTAAAGACACGAATAAACCGCTTATGAAACAGAAGTATCGTCATTGTCACATCCATGGATTTCAACAAATGTAACTGTATTCTAAATACCAACTATTTAAATTGTAACTGTAACTGAATACAGTTAGCTATAATTTGTATTCTGAATACGTAACGCCGGTACGTGTATTCCGTTACTCCCCAACACTCGGCGAAAGTCAAGATGTCTGTCTCAAGCTAATCCCGAGTTTCTGTATGTGTCCCTATTCAAATTAACCTTCAAAATTAATTCCCACCCACGGGCACACACACATCATCATAGCTTTCACATCAGCTCGGCAAAAAGACTCAGGGACCTCCCGTGTTCAGAGTTCCCCTAGAGACTTTCAAAGCTGTCGCCTTTACCACCCCACCCGCTAACAAACTTATTGTCTGTCTTGTACTTCCTGGCACCTTAAAAAATAGTACTTAGCATCGTGTAGCGTCTTATCCTAGTTAGCTTGTTGGATACGGGGAATGCAATAACCTATCAATTGTAAAAGATGAACATTTCTTACTTAGGTTCTTTCTACGAACATCCTTACTGTTTAGACTTACTCCTTCTTCTGATAAATTAATTTATTGTAAGTTGCGTCGGAAAAAAAGCCTCTGCTAAACGCCCCTAAATGTAAATGTAAATCACACGCACACAAGGGAGTGCAATGGAAACCGCGGATATAAATTCCTAATTGATGACAATGTTATGGTGTTAGGTAGAGGTTAAGGGATCAGGGGTTGGAGGGGAGGAGTTAAGGCTTAGTTAAGGGTCCACGTCGACGCAAAACGAGGGCTTTATGGACCAATTACCTCCTTCCGTCTGACGGGCGCCTTCCAAAAATTGTAACCTTGTGTCGCGCCGACGAAGCAGCAAGGCCTGTGATTGGTCCGCCCACGTGAACCTGTTTTGGTTCTGCGTCGGGGTTTTAGCGGGCGGACCAATCACAGCCCTTGTTACTGCGTCGGCGCAGAACAATAAAGAATCGACCAATATGGATTTTCAGGGCCGATACGACATCGATGTTTTTTTTCTCAGCCTTAACCGATGACCGGTACGGCGATACCAATTATCTTGAGACGATATTTCGAGCCGATACTGCTTTTTTCTCCCTCAATTTACATCATAAAAATTACAAAATGATGATAAGAAGTCTCAATTTAAAAAAGACACATTTATTGAACTGTCTGTAAATCATGCCGGGGGAAAAAACAATAAAAAAATTTGTCCGATGGCGATACCCGTAAAATAAACTATAATATCTATAGATATATCGACTGATATAACGGTCGATATATTGACCGATATATCGGCCGATGGATGGCGTCCGGCCCCACCCACCTCCTGGCAGTACTCCAGGATGCCCTCCTTGTTGGCGATGCAGCTCTTGGTGCCCGAGGGGTCGTGCTCCCACTTGCCACTCTGCACGTTGACGTGCCATGTTTCAGCTTCCCGCAGAAACATAGCCCACCATGGGGGCTCGGCCAGCAGGGCCCATGGGCACCGTCGGTAGCACTGGAGGGGGGAGACAGGGGAGGAGAAGGGGGAGCAGGGGTCAGTGATCGTATATATGTCGGTAGCAACATGGAGGGGGGGGAGACGGGGGGAGACAGAGAGTCACGTGGATCGTATATGTCTGGTAGGCTCCTGGAGGGGAGACGGGGGAGGGAGGGGGGAAGCAGAGAGCTACTGATTGTATATGTCGGTAGGCACCTGGAGGGGGGAGACGGGGGGAGGGAGAGGGGGAGGCAGTGAGTCAGTGATCTTATATGTCGGTAGGCACCTGGAGGGGGGAGACGGGGAGGAGAGGGAGGGGGGAGGGCAGGCTGGAGTTCAGTGATCGTATATGTCGGGTAGGCAACCTTGGAAGGGGGGAGGACGGGGGGAGGGAGAGGGGGAGGCAGTGAGTCAGTGATCGTATATGTCGGGTAGGCACCTGGAGGGGGGAGACGGGGGGGAGGGAGAGGGGGGAGGAAGAGAGTCAGAGAGCGTGGGTCTAAGGACTTAATCAAATATTGAAGGCTGGGATTTTATCCCGAGGGGGGAGGGGGGGGTTGGGAATCGATCAGCAGGATCAATTTGATTTGATTGGATCGGTCTCCGCATGAAATCCTCTCAGCGCTTTCTATCTGTCTGTCCGTCTGTCTGTTTGAAAGGGGGGAGGGAGGGAGAGGTAGAGAGGATATATTGGACCGTGATGAGCAATAGATGGGGAGAGGCAATAAGACGTAATTTACATTTGACGACTGCAAGGCAGAAGGCGGGGGGGGGGGGAAGGGAAGGGAGAGAGGAGGAGAAGGAGGGAGGGAGGGAAACCACCATCCAAGACGAAGAAAATGGGTTTGATAACGCCAGGCGGGAGGGGGAGGGAGGGAGGGAGGGAGGGAGACGAAGGGGTGTGTGTGTGATGGAATAAGGCGAACAGAAGGTGCGAGAGATGATGGAGTGCAAAGGGGTGACAGCAGGGGGCCAACGACAGGCCCACCACCACCATCACCCCCATTATTAACACCGCTGCTTAAGGGGTTCAACACGCATCAGACGGTCAAACCCAAAAGGGTACGCACGTCACGAAACCATGACAGCACACACACACACACACAGAAACATCCCTTCATCCAATGACCCGTCGTCGGTGTCCAACCCAACACGAGGAACCCGGGAATGAGTGAACTGAACCCCCAACGCCAGGGAACCCCCTCTCCTCGACGTCTCCATGGTAACGGGGTCGTTACCGTCGGAGCGACGCAGGTTTGTCTGCGTGTTCCACGTGGCTGTTGCGTTTTACTGGGTGAGTGTGAACGTGTGTGTGAACGTGTGTGTGTGCGTGTGTGTGTACGTGTGTGTGTGTGTGTGTGTGTGTGTGTGTGTGTGTGTGTGTGTGTGTGTGTGTGTGTGTGTGTGTGTGTGTGTGTGTGTGTGTGTGTGTGTGTGTGTGTGTGTGTGTGTGTGTGTGTGTCAAACCAGCCTATGTTTCTCTTTGATCACACCATTATAATCCCACCTGCGTGGCCACATTAGCATTTTACATTCTGTAATCTAGCTTTTATCCAAAGTCACTTACGAGGGAAGCCGAGAGTAATCAGAGCTACAGCGAAAGGAGAGTGAAAAACACGTTAACAGGGCGCAGGATTTTTTCCCCATTTTGCATACATTTGTCTGCGGGCGCACACGCACGCACACACACCCTGTGTGCAAGGCAGCAGGTTGTGTGTTTGATTCCCACTCAGGTTGGAGAGAGCGGACAAACTGCTGAATGTCTGCGGTTCTGCGGGCGAGATAAAGAGAGAGAGCGAGACGAGAGCGAGGGGGCGAAAGAGACTTTGTACGAATTTCTAATCTCGTTAATGTTATTGAAAATCCTGGCAGGCAAACAAATGTTTTCTTTTAAGCTGGGCAATTCCTTCCCTCTCCCTGAGTGGACACACACACACACACACACACACACACACACACACACACACACACACACACACACACACACACACACACACACACACACACACACACACACACACACACACACACACACACACACACACACACTTTTTTGTTCGACTCCTACCGAAGACCTTCGACTCCTGCCAAATTGTGTCATCAAACCAAACTTTATCGACACAGGAAATACAACCTAGTACAAAACAAGCATCATCATTAAAAGATGTGCTCAGGCGCACATCTTTTAACACGGGATAAAAATTAGGAAAATATAAACTGCTGGTGACAAGACAGAACCCCAAAGAGACAAATGACTCCGAAAACCGTCACGGGAGTATGCTAGCGTTAGCACGAGGGTAGCAATGTGTACGGCGACTGGGCATGCCTAATGCACCGCGCGCGCACACGCACACACGCACACACACACACACACACACACACACACGCACACACACACACACAGAGCATCTTAGGCCTTGCGGTCACAGCTTCTGACAGCCAGGCCATCTGCACCTGGCAGGCTGAGTTCGGGGGCCGTCACTCAACGTGTTGCCAGCCATCTGGGAGCAATGCACACCAAGGAGACGTGGGTCAATTCACCCACCGCGCTTTTTATGGTTAAAAACTCCCAAAGGTCCTTTTTACCATGTCGGACCAATTAGGGCCAGTGCCTAAACGGTGGTCCAATAAACAGACGAGCATGCGGCTGGAAACCAGATCCATTTTAATCTGGATGATTGCTAAATCCTAAAATGTCAATACATTTTAATGTTCATAGCCTCAAAATGGAAACACAATCGCCTCTTTCAGATCTATACTCTTTCCGTGGTCGTCTCCAGCTCTGTCTTTGTCGCAGGCTAGGGCTTTGACTTTTGCCCAAAAAATCATAATCAAAGTTTGTTTGTTTACTAATATTAATATTCGAAATATATTCGAATATTTATTAATAATATTTAGACCATTAAATGCCTTCAGTAAGACCTGGATTGGGCTTCGCGAGATTTGTTTACCAGCGTTGCTATGGTTACCGGTCTTGCGTAATAAACTATTTATTAGATTTCTAATAAATCGCTGTCTAATCAATACTTCATTCACTGCCTCCCCTCCTCCGTGGTCATTACAGTATTATGAACAGACTGCGTCGGGTTCTCCGACGTCTCTCCCTCTTGGCCTGCCCACAACAGGTTAGAATATTATGGGCTGCCTAATATTCGTTTGAATTCTGATTTATTTTTTGATATTGTAATTATATTCGAATAACGAAGTTTGGAGTCTAAGCCCTAGCGCAGGCCGCTCTTTCGTTCCGTTTTATTAATTTGACCGGAGATGACGACACAAAAGACGAGAGCGAGCGAGAGAGAGAGAGAGACTGTGAGAGACTACCACAGAGAGAACCAGGCAACACAACCACAGATGGAGAGGGAGAGCGATAGAGCGAGAGAGAAACATAAGAGAGAGGTTAGAAAGTGCAAGAGAGGAAACCTGGGAAGGATGGATGGATGGGGAACAGAAAAGAGAAAAGGGAGGGAGAGGGGGAGGAAGAGAGGGAGGGAAGACGATTGGGGGAGGGAGAGATGGATGGAGGATGGAGAAAGAGAGAGAGAGGAAGAGAGGGGGAGAGGGAGCCTTTAGATGCGAGTCTCCCCTGTATGCAAAATGAAGATCCAGGCCACAGATTTAGACCCAGGTGCAGGCCGGCCCGACTTGGTTTTGCCTTGCAAATGAACCAAATCACCGCTGGTCGTTTGGTCTCACTGCAGGCCCGGACATGTTGTCTCCCCCCGCTTGTGAGCGGGGGGGAGACAACATGTCCGGGCCTGCAGTGAGACCAAACGACCAGCGGTGATACCTCGACCAGCGAGGATACAAAGAGAGCCGGGAGAGTGGGATAGAGGAGCCGGAGAGATAAGAGGGAGGGGAAAGGGTAAAAGAGGGTGTAGAGAGGGAGAGAGAGAGAGAGAGAGAGGAGATTAATGAGGAAGCGGAGAAGAGGGTGAGAGCCAGGGACAAAGGGAGCGAAAGGAGAAAGGCTAAAAGGGGGAGGGATGCTTCAAGCAGAAGGTCAAGTGTGTGGTAAATCAGGAGCAGGGGAGGAAAACCAGAACAGGGGAGGAAAACCAGAACAGGGAGGTAAAGACTATATATATATCGAAATAAAGAAATGTAAAATAAAAAAAAAGACAAAGAGAAAGAGAGGAAGAGAAAGAGACCGACATGATTCCGCGGAAAAACGTCTGTTTTCGAAAGGAAAAATAAAATGGCAGATTAGTGCGTGTGTCGGACAGCTTGTCCTATT
>OLKM01000743.1:180719-187653 GCA_900291075.1 Melanogrammus aeglefinus
GCCTGCCCTTTTAATCAGGACCACAATGTCCACAGGATGCCCTACCCCTCTCTCTCACACACACACACAAGCACACACACACACTTCTGCCAAAACAGCAATTACAGGCCCTGCCACAGGCCTGATGAAAGGGCTCCATGAGTCAGGCTCCATCCAGCAAAGCGGCCTTAAAGCCACAACTCTTTGTGTGAAAAGTTTTAAGATTTAAATTACAACGCTGTTAATCTGTATGGCACTACGGGAACAGCTACAGCTAAAGTCAAACACATGATTCAAAATAAGTTTGACTAATTAATAAATGCGGTATACTGATTGAGCACAATAGGGTAAACAAGACGTGGATTCAGTTACTCCCAGGGTAGTAGCTCTTATTTTGATGGGTGTGGTTTCAGAGGGTCCAAGAAATGTCCTGACTCCGCCCCTAAATAAATACCCTAATTATTCAAACAATTACCCTTTATTCTGGATCCAATTATTTTGTCCCGAACACCGTGCCTTGAATCAAATCTGCAAAGAACCCCTCAACAAATCAGACCCTGCCTTTGAATTAGGGCGGGACAGGGCTGAAAGGGGTTATGGGTTATTTGGCACAAGGGTTCTAAACAAAGGATTAGCCCAATTAATGTTTAAAGGGTCGTGGAAAGTTCTGGAAGGTTCCATTAGGTAGTCTGATCTCTTGACTCGTAAGTCGTGGTTGTTTGTGGCATTTGGTGTGTTATAGATAGATAGATACATAGATGGATATTATATTAATCATCTTGGGGAAATTCATGTATCAGGTAGCTCATAAAGTCAGTCAACAGACCGTTGACATACCGGTACAGCAAAATGGACAAACATTAAAAGTCAATCCAATAAATCAATAAAAAAGCAATTCATATTGCAATTATTTGCAATTATTCTTTTGTGTGTCATTAAATGTCTTGATGTCTTTAAACGATTAATCATAAGAGACGTCAAACAATCCAATCCAGAATTCAGCCGTTTGGACCCCACCCCTCCAAGGTATTCCAAGGGGGTTAAAACCAACGCCTCAGATTGAACCGGCGGTGCTATTTTGGACCAGGTGAGGCTTTAAGATTCAGGCCAGGGGCGCTTGGCTGCATGGCCCAGCATGCACACATGTTTTTTTTTTTGGTTTGTTGTTTCCATCCCATTGCTTTCCATGGAACCGACGACAGCCTCACAAACAATCAGTGGATCAAACATTGTTTGTAGATTTGATTTTTGGGCAGGGACTACGCCACAGTTTCCTCAATTTGATTTGATGTGTGCTGACGAATAAAATATAACATAGCGAATGTATTTTCGAGTTAGATGACTTGCACACCACTGAGGTCATTGGTCAGGGATTTGAGATGGAGAGAAATTGGACGATTGACGTCAATAGTCCAACTCTACCGGAAGTTTTTCTCTGAATCATTGGTTATTGGCAGAAAGCCAGTTTAGGAAGCATAACTCTTATATCAAAATGATGAAATGGACAATCACCCCTTCATCTTTGAGGTCATTCCCTGAGCAGCAGATGTCCATAACTCTGACGTTCTGGACAGCTGACCAAGGTTAGAACCACATCTACACTGCTGAATGCAGTGGTTCTCAAACTGTGGTTCTGGGCCCCATGTGCGGCAGCAGCTGTCCAAGAGGGGCTCAGTTTAACGAATGTTTGCACACTGAAAGGGCAGAATACTGCATTCATCACGACCCAGTATACACAGAGTAACGTTCACCCTCTCACTTTCTTCCCATGGTAATGGGAATGAACAAATATTTGGCGGGTCCTCCCAGGCCAATAGTCAAGAAAAGGTTGGCCAACGCCACAGCTTAGCAGATGTCGGTACACTTCTGCGACCAAGACCACCAGATGAGGAGGTTGCAGAATCCAAGTCAGCGCGCGCGCACACGCATGCACATGCACACACACACACACACACACGAAGAACGCCTTCCAACCACTTCTTGGAGGTGCCGTCACACATTACTCCACCAGGAATCTTTAATGGGCGCGTTTATCTACAGGGATTTGCAGCGAATGCAGATGGGCCTAAGTGTCCTTAAGGAGCATGTAGGGGGAGGGGTATCATGCTCAAGCTTTCCTACAATTAGACTGCCAGCCCTGTGGGACCAAAATCGCAGGGAAGGACCTCATCATCATCAACATCCATTTTGTAGCTTACTCTTCTTAAGACACACCTTAAGGGTTGATTATGGTTCCACTTCGACGCAAGGCAAGGGGTTATACGGACCCATAACGTCCGTGGGTCCTCCGCAAGGGCCTGACGTGTGTGCCTTCCAAAATATGTTTTACTTGGCATCGAGGCGACGGCAGCAGCAAGGGCTGTGATTGGTCCTCTCACTAAAAACCCGACGCAGAATCAAAACAGTTCCCCGACTGCGTCGAAGCCTCTGCGTGGGCCTTGCGTTGCGTCGACGTGGAACCATCATCAGCCCTTGAGCCTCTGGCTCCTGCGTTAACAGTCTCAGGCACGGGTCGTGTAAAAACAAGTAAGGAGGAGATTTTCACAAAAAAAAAATGGCACTGGAGGCCAACGTGTGCACCGATTAACCGTGAGGTTGATCCGGCAAAGGCTGGGCAGGTAAGACGCCCGGGGCTTAATTCCTTAAGAGGTGAACTGGATCAGGACACTGGGGATAGGGAATGGGATGGGCGTGTGTGGAGTCGGTAGGAGGTGTGGTAAGCCACAGGTTCACCTAACGGACGCGGTCCACACAGGAAAAGCAGGAGTTACAAGTGTGATACATACAACATGATACGACATGGCCCCGTTGCCTGAAAGGAATCGTTTGTTTTGTGGTCCGTTTCATATTATTGTGAGATTGTCTCGTAATTATATGGAATTAGTGTAACATTATATTACAAAACATAAATTGTGAAAGTCAAGAAATCTTTTGTCCCAATATCCCGTCACACACACACACACACACACACACACACACACACACACACACACACACACACACACACACACACACACACACACACACACACACACACACACACACACACACAACACACACACAACACACACACACACCACACCCACCCACCCACCCACCACCTACCATCCGACTTCCCTTCAGGAAGTCTACCAATATTGCGGCGGGAACCAAACAGGATATACGACATCCTAAAATGGCAAGCTCTCTGCCTGCATCTCACATCCGCATCTCATGCACATCCCCCACGTTCACCTTGCCCCCCCCCCCACACCAACTCTGCCCAGTCACATGCACAAACCTGGGCCATTCAGCGCTCCAATTTCACACTGTCGATTTCAGACGCAAAGTGCCAAAAATGGCTGCGTAGCGATGCCCTCAAAAGGGGGAGGCAGAGGAGCGAGGGGGAAGGCATTGTTTAATATCTTAACCATGAAATCTCCCCCCCCCTCACCCCTACCAAAAGAAAATTACATTCGCCTGAGCAATGCCACGACTGGAAGAATGGACAGGAACACAGCCGTCAGTGTTACAACACGGACGGCATGGACTTGGATTTTGTGTCTGGGATGTGTGGAGGGAGGGGAGGAGAAGACATACACAGAGAGAGAGAGAGAGAGAGAGAGAGAGAGAGAGAGAGAGAGAGAGAGAGAGAGGAGAGAGAGAGAGAGAGAGAGAGAGAGAGAGAGAGAGAGAGAGAGAGAGAGAGAGAGAGAGAGAGAGAGAGAGAGAGAGAGAGAGAGAGAGAGAGAGAGGATAAAGAGTTGGAGAGATGTAAAGATGGAGGGCGAGAGGAGTGGGGGAGACAGCAGAGAGAGAGACAAAGAGACAGAGAGAGAGAGAGAACCGGAGTTCTGGATGGAGGCTGCTGATAAAACAACATGGATGCATGGCGGGTATTGTGCGGCGCGCTAATTATAGAGCTATACTGCAGGCCTTCTCTCAGCCAGACCGCTACCATGGCAACCCCGAACCCCCATGAAGCTGTGCGGAGGGCTTGGGAGAAAGAGAGAGAGTGAGAGTGAGACGGATGGGGGAGAGAGAGAGAGAGAGAGAGCGAGAGCGAGAGGGAGACGGATGGGAGAGAGGGGATGAGATCATTCCTGTATCTGTGTGTGTAATTAGGATCTCCAGAAGGTAGGTGTTTGAGAGGGGAAGATGACTTTCCTCCCAGTAATACTATGAGCCGCTGCTTAATGGAGGGGGCTAACAACCTGTACACAACAGCTTCTGTATCCGAGGAGGAACAAAATGTCGCCGGGAATCTACCTTTTACAAGGACAGGCCCATCCCCCCCCCCCTCCCCATTGTTTATTGTGTGTGGCATTATTTTATCTAGTCCATTTTCTTTAGGCAGATATTCTCAAAGAGCTCACCGTGCACCCATCGATCGCATTACAAACGTGCGCTGTGACAGATACGGCCTCGTTTCGTCTCTGAAACCAAGTGCGTAAAACCATAACCCCTCCTGGTACGAGAGCCTCTTAATGGGGTACGGTATATATTTTACGTCATATTGACGGTAGTACTGCGGTGTGGGAGATTCGATTCTTTCCGTCCCCGTTTGTTTACAAGGCCGGTCGATGGGGCCCGTTTCAATTTCATGCCCTTTTCTCTTTACAATTTGCGTCGTCCTTTTGTTGAGTGTAGGTTTACCTTCGAAGGCAAATGACTGCGTTTCTCTGCACTTGTGACGAGCCGTTACCATTTTTTTTAGCGTGACTTGACATTTATACCAGACAGAACATCTGAACGACTGGTCTCGTCATCTCGACACATATTTGCTCAGTGCTTGAATCGCACCGCAGTTAAAATAACTGCTATAACGCAACGTCTTCACTCCATTCACCGAAATTGCTGCATTGCAAAAGGAAAGAACACGAAGTAGGTCTGATCACATTAAACCCTAATAGACCTCCTAGCCATGCCAAACCTCTACAGGAAGTCCCCCTGTGATTAGGGCCTGTTTAAGAGGTCCTTTGTCTGCAGTGTCCGTGGCTAGGCCCCAACATGGCTGTGGTGGACTCTGATGTGCGGTTGCTTGCTTCATTACACGAGTCAACACTGGTAAAATGGGATTGGCTGGTTGGTTCCCCAAGTCCAAGTCAGTTGAGGACTAGGTCTACAGAAAGTCTCTCACGGTCGTCGTCGCACACACACACACACACGTTGACCAACAGCATGGGCCTAAAGCCGCTTATGACGCCTTGGGCTACTGTTCTGTTTGACTGGGGTGGGCGTGTGTTCCAATGAGAGCCAAGAAACACACCCACAGATGATTCAGCATGTAGTCACCTTGACCTCTGAAGCAAGCGAGGGGAATGTTCGTGATTGAGGGAATGAAAGGGTGAATTGAGCATATCTGTTGGCGATGGTCCTTCCTGTGATGGATGCAGTGTCCGTGTGTGTGTGTGTGTGTGTGTGTGTGTGTGTGTGTGTGTGTGTGTGTGTGTGTGTGTGTGTGTGTGTGTGTGTCCGAGCTAGCCTTCTTAATGCTTTACGCTGTGACTGCCAGCTCAGCAGAACTGCGGCGGCGAGCCGGGGGGGGGGGGGGAACTGATCTATGGCGCTAACCGCCGGCGCTCACGGCCGAGCTAAAACCGCCTCGCTCTCCCTCCCTCCCTGCCTCCGTCGTGACAAACGATCCAGATCATTCCGATGGATATTGACGGTTCTGAAAGAGCGAGGAAGATGGCGTACAACAAATAGCCATTGCCCCTGCTCCGATACGTAATGCCCCGAAACCTAAGGTGGGGCATTAGACGAAGGGAGGGCCCCAACGGTCAATGGATCAGGGCTCCGTAAGCATAGATCGGGTATTAAGGCTCCCCCGAAAAATCGGTGCCACGATCGGACGTCTGACAACGTCGGGCCTCCGGAGGACCCTCTGTGGGTCCCTAGTTTGTGCGATGTCTCGCCCTCCGCAACGTTGGCACCAGTCAGTCCTTATCTGCGTTTTTTTCTGGGGGGCCGACTCAGCGTGCTGAACGGGGGACGGAGGCCGTCGGCCGAGAGCAATCACTCGGACCCGGCCACTCAGCCGCAGCGAATCGATGCACGGGGGGAAGAGAAACGGAGGACGGGGCCACGCAGCAGACGACTCTCGCACTAAAATAGATTGTCTCATTTCTCCCCCCCCCAACACAGTGAAACTGTTCTGGTTCAAACGTTACCCGATGGACCGCTGGGCGGGGGAATGGGTCAGGGGGAAGTGGGAGTGAGCGCGTGCTGCGTGTGATGATGGAGCAGTATTGAGACACGGAGCAGACAGACGGACCGGAGGGGGTGGGGGGATTATACTGCCTAAAAGGGTCATAGGTCAACGACTGCGCTGTCGGACGGTGAAGAGATAGGCAGTGATAACAGCGTGTCGGGACAGAGATACAGAGCTGGTGTTTGTGCGATTGCAGTTTTCCACGGGGACCGTGTGTGCGACCACGGCACAACACATTGACAACTAAATAATGGAAAACCCACTGAAACAATAATGACTACGAGGAATTGCTGCCTGTTTCGCTGTGGGATGGGGTGGGGGGGGTCTTGCACGACTGAATTCATGTCACCCCCCCACTGAGGAAGGCTTGCCGTGGCCATGTCCAATATATATATTTAATTTTTTCTAAAAACGGATACTTAAGTCGTCTCTCACCTCCCCCCCTGTCACGAGGAAGCGTGTCGGATCCAGGGGGGAGGGCGGGGGGGGGATAGACGGGGGGGGATAGACGGGGGGGGGGGGGAATAGGATATGAGACACAGGAGAGAGATGAATAGAGGTGCAGAAGGAAAATCAATTCGAAACAGAAAGAGATTCAAATCAACGGCGAGAGGATATCTTCATCATTGCCGCGGACGACAGACAGGAGAACACGAAGCGAGCGAAGGCGAGAGCGAAAGAGGTGAGAGAGGAAGAAGAGAACGGAAGGAGGAACGTCTGGCAGGAAGCGGTGGGATTACTACCACTTCCACTGACAGAGAA
>OLKM01000743.1:187678-231394 GCA_900291075.1 Melanogrammus aeglefinus
CCCCCTGTCACGAGGAAGCGTGTCGGATCCAGGGGGGAGGGCGGGGGGGGGGATAGACGGGGGGGGGGGGAATAGGATATGAGACACAGGAGAGAGATGAATAGAGGTGCGGAAGGAAAATCAATTCGAAACAGAAAGAGATTCAAATCAACGGCGAGAGGATATCTTCATCATTGCCACGGACGACAGACAGGAGAACACGAAGCGAGCGAAGGCGAGAGCGAAAGAGGTGGAGAGAGGAAGAAGAGACGGAAGGAAGTGAACGTCTGGCAGGAAGGCGGTGGATTAACTCCACTTCCTGACAGAGAAAAGACTGTGGCGGACGAGGGGAGGGTTGGCTGGCACACGCCGCTGGCTAGCATCACGGCGTTAGCGCGTGCTAATGGTAGGGGGTGAGGGGAGGGGGGGGGGGTGGCGATGGAGGTTAGTTGGAGATCAGCCCTGATACGCCCCCCGGGGCCCCCCCGAGACTGCAGTGTTGGTCCGTCCACACAAACAAGACTGGCTATCCAAGGACTGTGTCCCCTGGAGGATGGGGGGGGGGGGGTTGGGGACCAACACACACACAAACAATCAAACACAAAGGGCTGGCAACCCCACTCCTCGTTCACACCCACCCACCCCCCATGTCAAGGGAAGTGGTGTATTTAAAGCCCCTGTAGCCAGGGAAAGCTGTGTGTGTGTTTCAACTAAGGACAAATGTCTAAACACCGAGATTGCATGGGGCGTTTTGGCAGCATCGCAATGAAACTACGCTGTTAATTATCAGCCATTGATCTGCAGGTTTAAAAAGGCCGATTGATATCCACCATCGTTTAATCAGAGAGACGTGGTGCAAAAAGTGCAAGAACCTTAAAAAGCAAAATAGCATCATTAAAAAGGTGAACGACAGCTATACCCACCAGGATTGTCATTTTTTTTTTCAAGGTTCAAAAGCTTTATTTGTCCAACAACCAATGTTGCCATATTAGAAAATTATAAATTGTTTAGTGCCATCGACACGTCGAATCTTTAGATTATACGTCTATTCACACACACACACACACACACACACACACACACACACACACACACACACACACACACACACACACACACACACACACACACACACACACCCCTTATATGGTGCATTTAACAATTGAGTGTCCATATTTCAGGGTATGGCCAAAAAAAAAACAGACGAGATGGGTTTTAGGACAGCAACACACATCGAATAGACGTTTTGCTGGTGACTGTCACACGAAATAACAAACAGAGAGAGAGAGAGAGAGAGAGATGGCGATGGGGGCTGGGGTGAACAAAACAATCCTAACTACGCTGGGAGGTTGAAAGGCTTTCCGCTGGCTTCCCGGTTCCCCAGCCCTCGGTGGAATGCTGCAGTGCACCGCCGCCATCTTGCCTCCACCTCCCTGTTTCTTCACCCTCAGCTCAAATATGTCGGGAATGGACCAACGGGTTTTTTTTTTATCAACGTTAACCGTTGTACGATACCCGTCTACCGTTATACGTTTTCCGCGAAAAGTATAACGGTATATCTGGTGCGGGGTTTTTTTTTAAGGAGAATTTTTTATAAAATAAATTTAAAAAAAGAAGGTATTGTTTGATTTTCATGGGAGAAGAAAAACGTCGAAACACGCCCACTGCCATTAACTATGCCCCCGGGGGACACCGAAAATAGACGACGCGGTGTGGAGCAGGACAATGAGTCAAATTATAACAGTTTAACACAACAAGGGAGCTCACACACGTACACCACGACTAGCTACGAAAACAGGCATGGGTTTAAAAGGGGATTAATTGTCATTTTCCCGAAACATGGGAGGGCTCTGCGACCATGAAGTACCACCACCACCACCGCATACGTGGTCCCCGGATAAAGCGCAGCATGAGCAGGCAATACCGGACCAGCTCGCGCTGTCAACACGCGCCGCCGTTACCAGTCCGCGAGACCCGAGTTTAATCCGCTACACAAAAACACCACAATAACTCTCCACTGTCATCATGTGACCCCCATACTGCAGTCATCTCCTCTCTCTCCCCCCCCCCACTCCCCCCCTATAGCGGGGGGGGAACAGTCCCGATTCCCGGACTCAATCCGCAGCTCCACCACGGGAGACCCCCAGTGATGTGACGGGGGAGATGAGACCCTGCACCGGGGGGGTTTTATCCACCATAAGTCCCATTTTTGTGTTACCGTCTCCTTACCTCCAGAGCCAGAGCAGAAGTCGCCAGAGCCAGCAGCAGTAACGCTACGCGGTCGCCCATTGCTGGTGGTCTTGTCGGGGGGGCCAAAACACGTCCTTAGCCGGGGTGTTTATACGTGTACGTGTGTGTGTGTGGTGTGTGTCGGTTCGTTGTGGATGTGTCGGTTGTGTGCTGCCTGTGCTGACAGTTGCCGCTCGTCTCTCGTCGTCGTTTGATGGCGAACGATTCCGAGGGTTTCCCAGCTGCTCGCTCCCGGGATCACCTGACCTGAGACGGGAGAACGGAGTGGAAGGGGGCGCGCATGCGCAGACGCACGCGGGCGCGCGCACACAGTCACACACACTGACACAAAATTGCGCTTTGATTTATTTATTTAGGGAGAAAGAAATCGTTGATTCAACTTTTATTTCAAATTCATTTTAATATGAGTTTGGATTTATGTACACCGATAGAGAAACAGCACAAATAGACTACAATTTATTTATTTTTCAAATTGTATGCAGTCCAATGCCCTCTAGGGTGAGGGTTCACTGATCACATTCACACAGGAGTCCAATATCCCATCTCCACGACTTTGTTGGGGGATAAATACAAGAAACCATTCAAAGTTATTACATAAGTCCAGTGGATGACTCGACGTTTCAGCCACAGCTCCACAAAACTGTTTTCAAGTAAGAGAAACCCAACGATTCAGTTATCAACCGCAGAGTCTTCAACACTGTCACACAAACTATCGGAAAAAAATAAGATATACACTTTAAAATCATGTGTCACATATGAAGTTCCGCCGTGTGCGAGATTACAGCAGTTGACCTTTGACCTTCCTGCGACCCCAAATAAGAGTCCCGTGTGCAATAAAACGTTCTAAATCGTCAAAAACTCTGACAGATACCGAACCGGGGTCCCGCTCTGCAGATGTCTGTCGCCCAGGGCACCAGGTTGAGGAGAACTCCGATCTCCGCGCCATCGGACAGCAACGTTTTTCAGGGTAGCGTTTGATTGGGGGGGGGGGGGGGGGGTCGGATGCTAGCGGCTGTTGGCCTAGCAACACAAACTAACTACCCCGTACCACCCTAACCTTAGGGTGGTACGGGGTAGTTGGCATTGCTTTGGGCAAATATCCAAAGAGGAATGTTACGTTCACATTCTTTTAGGGAACGAGGTGCGCACACATCGACCCAAAAAGAATACAAAATAAGAAGAATGTCCAAACACACAAACAGCCCGCTCAGTGATCTCCAGTGTCAAAATGTCCTCCGGGGGTTTCGTTTGGGCTGGCAGGCAGCGGGGGGGGAGATGGGGAGAGTTCACTTCAGGGCACAGCGGGATAAGGGGTGGGGTGATAGTTGTGTCCGGGCCGCGGGCCGGTGTTGGGGTGTAGGGGGGGGGGCGCGGGGAGGGAGGGTACATCTCATAGTCGTAGGTGTAGGGGGGTGGGGGACCTGGGAGATGGGGAGCGGGGAGAGGAGGAGGAGGAGAAGAAGAACATTTAATTTGCATAATCCAGAATGGCCTAATGTTAGTGCATATTGCATAATAATAATCAAATAAATAATATAATAAAAACACTGGCTTCGTTGAGCGATATCACATCCCAATAGGGCTTGTACATCAGAATGCATCATGGGAGTTTCTGTTGATAATACTCAATACCCATTTTCTGATGCTCAGGGCGAGTTGTAGTAATATCAACGTAAATATACCGTAATGTAGGCTCATCAAAACTTTGTTTTGCCACTTCTCCCATGAGAAACGCTGTGACATTTTCGAACACAGCAACGTCCCCCCACAATGACTCAATAATTTCACCATTCATAACACAACAATAACCAACACGCCATTCCTACCAAAAGCATTCCTACGCTCCTATACCTCAGAGATGAAGAGGGTCATTGCTATGTATAGTCACGACGTCTAAGCCCTAAAGACCCTTTTCACAGAGGGGTCATCATAGGACAAACACAGATGACACTCAACACTACACATACATGCATTTGTCCTAAGGTGACAACCTCTGTAAAAATATGTATTTTCTCAACTGATGGCCAGTCAATTTTTTGTTAAAAATCGAACACATTTTTAATTTAAATATAAAACGTTATTTTTTTATGGACTGCTAGTTTATAAATGTTAAAGGCGAAGCGTCGCCAGCGTTTACATTTTCGCGTCTTGAGTGGAAGAGTAGCGCCCTCTGGTGGAGGAATCTACCAAGTGCTTACATTGGCAGGGACGAACTCTTGACAAGGTCAATAGACTAATTATGATAAACTCTCAACGTTCTGCACTGTGCAATCTCGCCGAACTTTATATCTGGGTTGCTCTTCATTTTTTTTACGGTGAACACAAGTAGGAGGCGACAACTGACAAAAAGTCCTTAAAATAAAACTTCAAAAAGTCCAGAGGCTATAAAACCTTTCCATTAAATACCAAATTGCACAATTAAAAGGATGACATCAGATGTGTTTCCGGCCTGTGTTTTCGGCACAATTGTGTTCGGTGGCGAACCACAGCACGGAAGTACATTGTCTGTTTGCTAGCCAAACAAAACCTCCCACATCGTGTGGCCTCTTTGTTGTTTAATGCGCTGTGACAACAATGGGAGAGGAACCCGATGGAATCAGCTGCGTGTTACTCCGTAGCCGGGTTCATGTACACGTGTCACATCCGCACTCCATCACAGCTTTGAGCCCTTTGATTTCAGTTGGGTTGAGGGGGGGGTGGGGGTGGGGGGAGAGGGGTATGCTAACTGAGACCGCCGCAGGTGAGGGTGCAGCATGAGGAATATTACACCCATCCATTCTTGAGAACACTCTTTGTTCCACTCACCTGCCTGCTAGCATGACGGCTAGGGTTTCATACGTGCACGCAGATGCACGCACGTGTGCACACACGCCTTCACCGACACACACACACACACACACACACACGCGCGCGTCTTTATTGGGCAAACACACACACACACACACACACACACACACACACACACACACACACACACACACACACACACACACACACACACACACACACACACAGATCAACACCACACCTTCACCTTTATTCACGCACACACAAATACACCTTCCCCGGCACTCACACACATAAATACACGTACAGACACCTGTATATGCATAAGTGTGTGTGTGTGTGTGGGTGAGTGTGTAGATGTGTGAGGTTGTGGGTGTGAGGGGGTAAGTGTGTGCATGAGTGAGTGAGTGAGTGAGTGAGTGAGTGAGTGAGTGAGTGAGTGAGTGAGTGAGTGAGTGAGTGAGTGAGTGAGTGAGGGTACCTGGGTAACCCTGGGTCACGCTGTTGATGTAGGAGGTCCTGAACACGTCGACGCGCGCCCCGCGCCCGTTCTTCACGCACATGCACACGCACAGGACCAACGCCGCCATGGCGCCCATGAGGAACACCACGCCAAACACGATGCCCGAGATCGCCGTGCCCCTGCAACGCGCGCACACGCGCGCACACACACACACACATACCACACACACACACACACACACACACACCACACACACACACACACACACACACACACACACACACATCTGTTTATAAGGCAAATTACTAAACTCATTTCCACACAGACACACACACAGCACATTGCACACATAACAACAATCACACAACACACACACACACACACACACACACACACACACACACACACACACACACACACACACACACACACACACAAGCTTGCACAAAAACACACACACACGCAGACACACACCCCTGCTTGTTTATGACGCTAAAGGCTGAGTAAATTACTAAAAATACATTAAAAAAAAATAGATTCCACATTAATAGAATTATAGCAATTGTCAAGCGGAGAAGGTGTGCAGGGAAAGATTACGCGTGCACACACACCCTCCACCACACACACACACACACACACACACACACACACACACACACACACACACACACACACACACACACACACACACACACACACAACACACACACACACACACACACAAATAAACCCATTTATTCATGATCTATAATAACGCACATATTATTATCAACTCAAAACAGACACACACACATCAAAAATAATACACCATTGAGAATCCAATTAACAGACCAAGGGACACATAAACACACGCACACACGCACACACAAACCCAAGCAAGGCGGCCGTCTCAGGCGTACAACATGGGAAGATTGATTGTGGGCTGCCATGGCAACCGAAGAGGTGAGGAATGATTAAATTGGAGAGGCAGCACAGGAACATATGATTCATAAATAGCAGGAATATGGTGTCCAGGGGAGAGAGAGAGAGAGAGAGAGAGAGAGAGAGAGAGAGAGAGAGAGAGAGAGAGAGAGAGAGAGAGAGAGAGAGAGAGAGAGAGAGAGAGAGAGAGAGAGAGAGAGAGAGAGAGAGAGAGAGAGAGAGAGAGATTTCTCATTAAAGCAAGAAACTTTTAACAAAGCAGACTTAATGTAAGACTCTACACATTAAGATACATGTCATAGAGATGGAGGTGGGGGGGGGGTTAAGTAGTGTCCTGCTCAAGGAGGCTTACAGGTAGGCTTTGTGCACATGAGGGATCAAACCTAGTTCCTTTCAGCTGAGAGTGAGAAGTCATCCTAAGACTATCTAAGCCTGTGATAGGCGCTATTCAACACAGACTGATACCCGAGCTCAACCAAAATAAGGGGCGTGCATGTATGCAGGTTTTCTTAAAGTGGGTAAACCCTGTTAAAAATAAAACAACTCCTTTCCTGCTGCTAGTAAATCAAAAGGCTACATAAATGCTTTTAGATTTTTTTCTACGTCACAAACATGCCTGAAAACAAGCAGTAGTAGTTATACTAGTAAACAGTTGTAATGTCAGTTAGAATAGAAAGATATGATCTGATACCAGAGAGAAAGGATAAGGGTTTGAGACCCAAGTTCTGTCTGGGTTAGAGTCCTAGAATCTGGGTTAGAGTCCTAGAATAGAGTCCTAGAATAGAGTACTAGAATAGAGTACTAGAATAGAGTACTAGAATCCGGGTTGGAGTCCCAGAGAAAGAGCCAAGTTCCTTTAGGTCGAGTTGGAGTCCCAGAGAAAGAGCCAAGTTCCTTTAGGTCGAGTTGGAGTCCCAGAGAAAGACGTCCCGACGTGGGTATCAAATTCCTTTCGGTCGGGTTGAAGTCCTGACGTGGGTGCCAGAGAGACTGTTGATCTGATCTTCAATACATTGCACTTTCTATTTTACTCATTTCTTTTGCATATGTTTTCTTTTACTTTTCCATCGCTGCACAACAGAGCTTGAGTTTCTAAACTACCCTTGACCGCGGCAGATTCTTTCTCCCAGGACAAAACGCTGATTGTAACCTCGCCCATTGAAGACAGGAGACAGAAGTTAGTGGGTGTCAGTGGCGTTTCTGTCCAGTTGGGAAGGGGGGTTGGACCACACAACCTTTTGAAGCCTGGGACTGGACCCTATGCTTGACTTATGTCGGGTCAGCGCGTGGTCACAGGTCAAAGGTCACAAATGGAAAACAGGTTAGGCCGGTGGCCTCTTGGTTGGAACTGTGTTCTGGAATGTCTGGACAGACGTCATCACCGTAATGGGTTTACCAAGTCTAGTCTAGAAACTGGGATTTAACGTTGGGATGTCGTGGGAAGATGTAAACACATCTCATTATAATCATGGGATGTAATAAAGTTGCTTTTCTGTTTGTGCAGCTGTGTTCAATTGTAGCATTATTACTCAAAGCGTGAATAATGTGTGGAAGAGTGTTCAGTTTAACACAATCAGTTTATAACTGTTTCACTCACACACAAACACACACAAACTTACAAACTAGGAATAACAACAGGTTCACAAAAAACGGGGAAAAAACTGTGATTTTTTTTAATTTCTTCGAACAAAATTCAAGATAAACGCTTTACATTTGCGTGCGCATTTGCTTGTTTGCGTATGCATGCGTGCATGTGTTTGCGCATAAGCGCGCGTGCGTGTGTACTTACGAGAGGACATCGCCCACATAGGCATAGTAGGAGCAGCAGAAGGGCGGAGTGCCTTCACAGCAGTACTCCACGCAATCATCACACTTGGCCTCACCGACGCCTGTAACACACACACACACACACACACACACACACACACACACACACACACCACACACACACACACCACACACACACACACACACACACACACACACACACACACACACACACACACAACCGTCACGGGAGTATGCTAGCGTTAGCAAGAGGGTAGCAATGTGTTCGGCGGCTGGACATGCATAATGTACTGAGTACACACACACACACACACACACACACACACACACACACACACACACACACACACACACACACACACACACACACACACACACACACACACACACACACACACACACACACACACACACACACACACCCCTTTTTAGAGCTCATTAAACTGCTCCAGGACATTTTGGTTCGTAGGTCCGACGCCAACATCATCAACGGTGTGTACCCGTACAATTTACTGCCAATGTCTTATAAAACACCCTCTCCCTCTCGCTGTACACCACACTGAGTGACATGAAGTTGTTTTTTTATTATACTGGGCTCACGGTGGAACAGTTGGCCCGTTTCACCGTGGCAACCAGGCTGTCAACAGGTTAGACGCGGCGGTGGTTGCCTTGAGTGACTTTCAATATCGTTAAGAGCAAGACAAAAGTGTCTTGCTTTAATGTCTTGGGTAACACAAGACATAAAAGCACCTGTGTTACGTACATAGGTTGCGTTTTTCCCATCCGAATGCCACGTTTTATGACTGAAATACCCAAAAGGAATTTTACCCATCCAAGCAATCAATCTAACAAGACTATATGCCAACTGAACAAGCCAACCTCTTCTGTCAATCACTTGTGTTGGGCGGAGTTGTGCGACTGGTAGCCCTCTGTGGACTGGTGCGGTGATACCCCAAATATAAATGTCTTATGTCTGACCTACTTGCACTGCACAGGTAAAATCAAAAGACAAATACAAACACCCTCTTTTTCAAAACTTCTATCACACGTTCTAGGAAGTATGCAGGAGTGATTTTTTTTTTTCTCAAAAGGAGCCCATAGTTCAAAAGGGAAAGATAAAAAAAGGGCAAAGATGAAAGAAAATGGATTCAAAGATAATCTTTCAAAGACAACTTCTTTTTTGTAAATTGATCGTCTCTTAATACAAATGGGCTCAAACGCCATCGGGCTCCCTAAGACACACACACACACACACACACACACGCACACGCACACGCACACGCACACACACACACACACACACACACACACACACACCTTTTTTTATTGTGATGTTACAGGTCTCTTCTCGAAAACAACTCCCAGTTAAACCAAACCAATACACCTGCAACATTATAAAGAGATGAAGTAGAATCTAACGATACCTGGAGGCCTTCGAGAGCTTTGCTGTTTGGAACCATTTGTGAATTAAATAATGAGAGATTTTCCTCAAATGACCCTCTCTACCTGTTATATCTTAGTTGTTCGGAAAACACCTTCCAGTAGACACTGGAGCAGGAAGAAACCACAATGTGTATGATGAAATATGCATAAAAGACCCCAACGCGTCACAATGTCACGTAACAGCATTTGTCAGGATTTTTTGGAGCGGAATTGTGGCGGCTGTCGAATTGCGTAACATACGTGTTAAAAAATTCAGTTGCGAGTGGTGGAAATAAGAGTTGTTTAAAAACAGTAGAAGCCCATAATCCTTGTTTATCAGAGTGCATCATGGGATTTTTTGGTCTGCGATACCGCGCCATATTGAGAGGCCAAAGCAGATCTGTCGTATTGTAAAATCCTAATTCACGTCCCTAAAATTCGTGCCAAATACCTTTTACGATTATTGACTTAACAATGACCCAAAAAAAGACATGGCCAAAAAACAAATGCTAACATTTCGACGCTCCTATGCTATGCTTGTAAACTGGAGGCTAGTGAAGGGTTGTTCGCGACCGAATCAGTTCGAATGAACGAATCTTTAACATGAACGAACCAAACTGATTCTTCTCTCTCGTTCGTCTTGTTCGTTCTCAGACTCAACTCCTCCCAGACCCAATAGTCGCTGGCTCGCTGTTTGCTCACTGACTGTGAGTGGTGAAGCGGGAAGAAGCTCAGTGAGCGAGCGTACAATAATATGATTCAATATCAGTGAAATGATAAATGCATGCTGTCTTTGTACTTTCTGTGTCATGCCAGATTAATCAAATATTTGAATGTCTTGTCAATCCATCTCATTCTTTCATGGTTCGTTCTCCAACCGGGACCCCCACCATCATTGCTAAACATATATTTTGGTGATATGTTAAACATCCGATAATCAACTACATCCCCACCCCCCCCCAATCCCGGTGTGTTTGGTAAAAATTGTGATATTGATTGATGACTGACTTCCACGATCGTTTGAGAACGAGGGAGGAGCTGAGTCCGACCGACTCAGCAGAGAACCGTGCGTTGCACGATTCGATTCACCGCTACCGGAAACTCGAATGTAACGAGCGAACGACCGATTCTGAACGACTCTTCTTGGCGAACTGACCGACGCGAACTGAATCAAGGAAAAGAATAATCACTACTGGAGGCCGTCGCTGCAATATGACGTCATGTCATAGGCGCCGCCCCCGAAGAGCTACTGTCAATCAATCAATCAATCAATCAATCAATCAATCAATCAATATCCTTAATTTAACCAGGTAAAAATTAATTGATATCAAAATCTATTTTCCAAGAATTACCTGGCCAAGACGACTTGGCTCATGCTAAACTGAGTCCTGCTCATTTAAAAAAGGTGGCCAATGCCTGCAAGGTTGCATGACATATATTTGCATCTGATTTGCAATGTGGTTCAATGGTCACACGGACGGACGGAACCCACCATCAACTGCGTGACTGCGCGTGCGCGTGGAATTAACACGGTCGTGCGTCTTTATCGGGACTATGCGTTCAGGTGCTCCTGGCCCTGCCGTGTGGACCCCCGGTTGTGTTTCCGTCTTTGAAAGCGCTGGGATAACTGGTGGATTTAAGAAGTTATAACTTTTGACGTGAACTTTTGGCTGTGTATGCGTGAGCGAGTGATAGCGCATGCGTGAATGAGTGTGTGTTTTTTCGCCTGTGCGAGAGTGAGTGCGCATGTGTGTGGCAGTGTGCATGTGTGAGCCGTTTGTGAGCGTGCGTCCACTTGTGTGTGTGTGTGTGTGTGTGTGTGTGTGTGTGTGTGTGTGTGTGTGTGTGTGTGTGTGTGTGTGTGTGTGTGTGTGTGTGTGTGTGTGTGCTGTTTGTGAGCGTGCGTCCACTGTGTGTGTGTGTGTGTGTGTGTGTGTGTGTGTGTGTGTGTGTGTGTGTGTGTGTGTGTGTGTGTGTGTGTGTGTGTGTGTGTGTGTGTGTGTGTGTGTGTGTGTGTCAGGGGAAAAGTCTGCTCTATCTCAACCATCACCGTTTAAACATATTAACGACCTGGGCTCTACAGCTCAGAACAAAGAGGAATAGAAACCAACGGGTCTGTACCCGGACCCTTCACTAGAGTCAACACGGGCCGTCCAGGTGGGCTCTTGTCCCAGGTTCGGTGCGGTAGGGGAACATAAAAAGCTCCCTATGCTGATGTTAATGGCTGGTCGGGGCAGCTGCTCAGTGGGTGGTCACAGCCATGGGTCTCGCTTGCCCCTAGCCCCCCGGCTCCTCCTGTCTCTCGATACCCGGGCAGACAATGGCAGTGTGTCGGGTCTTCTTAAAAACCACCACTCACCACCACCAGCCCTGTATCATCAGCCCCCATTCACCCACAGACTCCGATTACCAGATCAATCTTGCCACTATTATGGTGACACGGAGACAGAAGAAAAGCGCAAAACGTCCATACTTCAACTTCCATTCAAGTCCAGTCCATTTAAACGGGGTGAGGTCGGCTGTGTCCCGGCACGGTGCGTTTCCCCTGAACCCCCCCAACCCCCGCGCCGGTGCGGATCAGCGGCTCCAGGGCGCTCCGCTAATCCATGAATAAAACATCAAGACTTGGGGGTGAACGTGGACTGTTGTAACCCCTGTGAAATAATTCACGACGAGTGTGCCCGACTGTGCTTGGCTAAAGAAAACACGAAGACGTGAATAGGAAGAGGAAACCAACTCACCGGAGAACAGAACGAGGAGCATGGAGCCCAGGCTCAGCCAACTCCACCACCGGCTCTCCGCGCTCTCCATGGCGGGGTTATCTCTCCCCCTGGCCGGCCACCGACGCGCTATGATCCGCGTTGTTCATCCAGAAAAATGACCTTATCGAAAAACTCTTGCCGAATCTTTCATCCAAACGAGTGATTAGCAGAACGATATCTTGACGTGTAAAGACAAAAACACGAATAAAACCCCCTGTGGTTCACTTGTGAGACCTCCTCTTCACCGGGACCTGGTCGTCACTCGGCGGACCTCAAAGTTGCCGTAAGACCCGTCGTGTGTTCCTTCGATGAGAGGAAGTGGGTTTCACGTTGGGACTACGTCAAACATTCACAAGCGAATATACACAACTTCTATGTTATTATTTAACATATACAGTCGTTATGGTGATAGTGATATCTATACCGCATTCGAAAACCATGAGAGACTTCTAAACTCTTTAGCCAACGTGGAACTAACTTTACCCGTCCCTGTTCGTCCACGTGTGTGTATCCGTGTTTCCGTCCCCCCTCCCCGGAGCCCAGCAGGCGGCCTCTACCAGCAGTCTAGCGGGAGCGATTTGAATTCCCCCCGGTTCACGCTGCCCTCTCCCAGCACGGCTGTGGTTGAGGGTCCGAGGGTGAGAGGTACACGAGGGTGCGAGACAGAGAGGGAGGGGGAGGGAGAGAGCGAGGGGAGGGAGAGAGGGGGGGGGGAGTCAGAGAGGAAGAGTGACGGTGGGAGAAGAAAGAGAGAGGGGAGAGAGAAATAATTGAAAATTGAATTGAATTGAAAAAGAGAGGGTTGGGGGGGAGAGAGAGAAGAGAGAGAGAGAGACGAGAGAGAGAGAGAGAGAGCAGAGAGAGAGAGAGAGAGAGAGAGAGAGAGAGAGAGAGAGAGAGAGAGAGAAGAGAGAGAGACAAGAGAGAGAGAGAGAGAGAGAGAGAGAGAGAGAGAGAGAGAGAGAGAGAGAGAGAGAGAGAGAGAGAGAGAGAGAGAGAGAGAGAGAGAGAGAGACAGAGAGAGAGACAGAGACAGAGACAGAGACAGAGACAGAGAGAGAGTTTGTTCTTGTCTCTGTCTTAGCTCCACAGACATTCATGTCCACACAGCTCATAGTCTCTAGGGCTGAGCTCTCCTCCGTACGGTCCGCTCTACAGGGTTGAACCACGACTCCCCTTCAGAGACAGAAGAGCCAGCGACCGTAACGAGGAACAAACACATTTTTCCATTTCCAAAACCAAGAAGGCATCCTGTGATTTTTCTGGATGATGGATTTTGTAGTGTCAACCTGTGCGCACACTATTTTCAAACAGCCTGCTTCGACCTCATCCGTATAGGCCTATGTAGATTATTTACATGTGTTCATGCAACAAGTAATATGTCATCGTCTGAAGTGGCCCCTTCGACACTGCAGCTTAATTAAACATGTGATATTCACAGGCTGTTGCCCCACTTTTCAATTGAAACCTCTGGGGTGGTTATGATATAACGCTAACATCGGAATCTAATATTTATGAAACAGAACAACGGCGTAGCAGCTTAAAAAACTATTAGGACCAGGGTATCAGGGTACTGATATTAAGATCCTGCTATTTTTTTGACGTTGGGTTGTGTCTTTAGAGATGGTCTGTCACAGCTAACGGGCTGTTCCATACTTATATTATAGGGGTGTTATAAACATAACAGGATAAAGGTAGCGATGTTTCTTAGTAGGCTAAGCAACATCGTCTGATGTTGCTTGTTGAAAACATTCCCTATGCGGTTTAATAAGACGGAAAGTTCTGCAGCGCCATCAACAAGTTTCTTTAAACATTGCTTCTTCTAAACTACAACTCTGGTTTAACGTTTCATTCACTTAATTTTCCTTTACCGTATCCATGCTTGAAATGGGTGCTCTGTGAGTAGACACCCACATCAGTAATTGATGCACAACGTGCTGCCTTGCCCTGCGGTTGGACACCATTAACCGAGCCGGTCCTGTTGTCCGGCTGGCGGCCGAACCACAGAGGATCGGACCAATCAGAGTCCAACAAGGAACCACATGACCTACGTGATAGAAGAAAGACTGAGGAGATCCAAAGGTTCCCAGTACAGCTTCCCAGGGGTGCTGTGTTCTGTCACAAAACATCTGGCCTGGCAAGTTGAACTCAACCCACAACACAATTACGATTGTTTGTGGGGAGGATGAGCCCAATTTCGTTGAAAAAACGATGAAACACTTTTTTGATCGACGCCTTCGACTGTTTTGTGTCGTGCTAGCCTGGAGTTAATTTGGATACACCCCACCAAGGGATCAATAAACAACTCCCAAGACTAGCCCCCTCAAAAGGCCTCAAGAAAATCGATTGTTATTGACGGTTCTTCAACGTATTTACAGTAGGCCTACGCCATGATTTACCAACTGCCATCCAAAGTATTTTTTCTTGTTGAATTGTTTTCACGTAACAGAACTGTTTTTCGTTTGCTTATCGTAAAAAAGTAAATTCCCCCTCAACGAAGTGAAACATAAACATTTGTAACATGTCTCATATTCAAGAGCTGTGTAATGCTAAACAAAACATAAACATTAAAAACAACATATGGCCCAGACCATAATAGTAGGACTCGGCACTGAAGGAGTTAGGAGGAGTGAGCGTGTGTGTGTGTGTGTGTGTGTGTGTGTGTGTGTGTGTGTGTGTGTGTGTGTGTGTGTGTGTGTGTGTGTGTGTGTGTGTGTGTGTGTGTGTGTGTGTGTGTGTGTGTGGGGGGGGGGTAGTGTTGTCATATTGGGCTAGATTGGGCGGGATATCGAGCCCAATCTGGCAACACTGCTGAGGAGAAGACGCTATTTGGTCTCTCCGGGTGGTCCGCCACAGAGAGACTAATCACTGATGACTTCCAGATGAAGGTTACGATTCCCCCGCAGTAAACCCAACGTATGCAGGTAAAACCACCCGGAGAAACAATAAAAAAAAATTAAAAAAGGCTTAATGAAGACATTATTTCTCGATATTCGTTTTCTGGAAATACTTCCACCGACCAAGCAATCAAAAAAGGATTAAAGACACATCCCAGGTCTGCAACATTCGCTTGGGTAATTCTCAGAAATATGTCAATCTTGAATAACGGACGGGGCCAATCTCCGCCCGCCATAATTACAGCCTAATTACTTCCTTTGTGTGTCGGTCCAGAGGAGGGGGTGAAACCATCTTCCTCTTTCATTGGAGTCCTGACTTATCCATGGCTGCTTTGCTCGAGGGTAGCCCTATGCACTTTGATTAAAAAACAAAGCGGATCATATAGCCTAGAATATAAGAAAAATATAATATAGCCTAATTATAAACTGAGTAGGTCTACTAAAGGATCTAAGAGATTTGAAGGGCAAGTTTAGCCACCAGCTTCTGCATAATTCAGAGGGCAAACACATATTCTATCTATTGTATATCTCTGTGAACTGTATTAACCAGGACAACGTTGTTTTTATAATGCACATCCGTGGGCAAAGCGAACTTTTCTAAAACAGGGACTGAAGGGGAACTAACGCCACCTAGTGGACGGCACTATCAGGGCACTCCAAACACAGGGCCTTGTGGAACTACCGTCTATACCGCCCGCTGCAGCTTCAACCTCCGCAGGGAGTTCAACGTTTAGTGTGTCAGCCAAAGGCAGGCCTCTGTAATTGGAACGAGATGCGCCGTCTTGCTTACCTCGACATGCCAGGGCTTGCACAGAGGAGGCGAGCAGCCCGAGTCTAGTTGATTGGATGGTTTGCGGTCTCCATAGGCGCTTCCGTTCTCTAATGCCTGCTCTAATAAAGCGGGCGATGCAGGAATGGTCTCTGATTGGTCTGATGGAAATCCCCCTGTATGGAGCCCTGCTGGCTAAATGTATGTATCGTTTTTAGATGAGCTAAAATTAAGTTGAGTATTATTTGTTTCTTTAGTTGAGATAAACATCATTTTTAATTAAATTTCGATTTTGAAGATTTCGATTTTGAAGTGATTTTGAACAGCAATCAGCAAGACACTTGAGTGAACAGGTCAATGTAATACTTTATTCATGTATTAAGGACCACATATATATAATACTGTATAAATACTCTATTTATTCTAATCCTTCTGTGATTCTCAATATCAAATAGAAAATATTATTTTTTCAAAAACACAAAGCCTCATGAGTACATTTTAACAGGCTGTACAAAAATAAATAATTAGGTATTCTGTACAAAAAGGAAAGATAAAAACCACGCTAGGTAAACAAAACAGCAACAAAACATGCCTTCTCAGAAGGCGGGAGAGACTTACTTATGAAGTAGTATAAGAGAAGAGTCCCTCTAAAATCACACACACACACACACACACACACACACACACACACACACACACACACACACACACACACACACACACACACACACACACACACACACACACACACACACACACTCACGCTAACTTGCGCATACACACACACACACACACACACACACACACACACAACACACACACACACACACACACACACACACACACACACACACACACACACACACACACACACACACACACACAAGCGCTCCTCTTTGGTGTATCCACAATGTCCTTATAAGGAGTATGTAGATTAGGGCAAGATATGGCTATAAAAAAAACAACATAAACAGCAACAATAATCAAAATCTGTTCTTCTTTCTGAACAGACGTAGTGAAAACTCAACGTAACGATGTGCCGACGGCCATGACAGTGATCTATTTATAGTGTCTAGCATGCGTAGCATAAACAAAGATGGACTGGTTCAAGTATTTTGAACGTTAAAACATTTTTAAAACACATTTTTAAAACACTAACAATGAACCAATATTCTTTTTTTTTTGTTCCATTCCTGATGGCTTGAGCAAGATAAAATATATATTTATATGTCTAGTCTCTTTCATTAGTTTTCGGTTTTTATATATATGTATAAACGTAGATATTTCAGGGGTTCGCGTAACTGTGTACGACTAAGGGACCACCCTGCGAAAAAAATCTCCCCCCACCCTAATGTCTGTGTGTCCGTCCAGCCCAGCTTGGACAAACAACAACACAACCATGCAAAATACACACGTGTGCAGCAACACACACACACACACACACACACACACACACACACACACACACACACACACACACACACACACACACACACACACACACACACACACACACACACACCACACACCACACACACACACACACACACACCACACACACACACACACACACACACACACACACACACAAAAGGCATGGCGTTGGCATTGCGAGTAGCACCTGTTTTCTGTTTACTAAATCAGGAATGCCCATGGACTGCTAAACCCTTGGATAGAAGCCTGGGTTCGATTGTAGCCGGGGTTAGCCCACTCCCCTAGCTCGCTTCGATGCAGTCTTTTTGGTACTGTTGTCCCGCCTTCGGGTCACGGCGCAAGAAAATGGCCCCCGAGTCTTTATATCGTCTTTTCAACCGCAGAATAGCGCAGGGGAGGAGGGGTTTGGGCGGTGGGAAGAATCGGATTTTGGACCTCGAAGGAACGGACTCCGATGTCGGCGTCCGACGTTCACGATGTCGGCGTCCGAATGTTTCCGAATGTCTCCGCGCTCCGTGTGGGGACAGGGGCCTCGCCTTGAGAAGGCTGTTGAGTGGAGGGGCCCCTGAGTGGAGGGGCCCCTGACCCGCCGCAGAGTCCCCTGTCTCTGTGAAGGAGTCGCTGTGGCACATCATGAAGAGGAGGATGGAAGAGGACAGAGAAGGAGTCCGGCGAGGGCCCCCCCCCCCCCTAGAGCCTTAGCAGGGCCCCTGATGACACAGCTCCAGGAGGGGCCGCGGCCTTCCCTTGAGCTCGCAGCTCTCGTGGCCCACCGTGGCCCCGTCGGGCCCCAGGCAGCGCAGGGCCCTCTTGCGGTACCCGCGGCCGCACGTGGTAGAGCAGGACGACCAGGCCCCCAGCAGCCAGGCGGGGCAGGGCTGCGGCGAGCACGACCGGGCCCCCAGGGGCCGCAGCTCCTCGGGGCACTCCCGGGACGGGCGGCCCCGGGAGTCCAGACACAGCACCTCTCGCTGCTGGGCCCCGCCGCCGCAGCTCTGGGAACAGGGGCCCCACTCCCTCAGGGTCCACTCGGCGACGCCCACCTCGCGGATGGCGTTGATGGACGGGCGGCGGGACGCGCCGCCGCTGCTGCTGCGGGGGCCCGCGGCCCGGGGGGCGAAGTAGCTGTACTTGACACGGGGCCTGGGGGCCTCGCCCACCGACAGCACCTGGATGGTGAGGGGCTCCGGGAGGGGGGCGAAGCTGCGCAGGCGCTCCAGCGTGGCCACGGAGCCGCTGTAGCGCAGGACGGCGCCGCGCAGGGCCAGGTCCGTCTCGTGCGTGGTCAGCTTGTAGTTGCCGTTGAGCAGGTAGCCGCCGTCGGCGCGGCGCACCGCCAGGTAGCTGTTGTCGGGGCGGCCGTGGCCGGGCGCGCGCTGCTTGACGTCGAGGTGCGTGGCGCCGGCCGGGATGGTGACCACGTCCTGGTAGCCATGTCTGGGGAGGGACGGGGAGAGGAGAGGGTCAAACTACGCCTCTGGTGATACTGATATGTTGCGCCATTAGTCATAGTGCTATAATAGTATTAACAGCATTAGTGTTTATTATATCATTATTATTTATCTATGTTTTAATATTTATTTCATTCATGATATCGTTTTTGTTTTAAATATAAAATTTCTTTAAATGTCATTTAGTAAATGAAATAACCTCTACTTGTATCAATAAACAATAAATGTTAACCTTAAAACTACTTATTATATTAAAATTGTGTAAACAAATGGTCAGCTGCTTAGTAAATGTTATATCTAACAGGTCTCACCTGGCGTGCTCCATTGAGCCGGACACCTTTTTGCACGTGGACCCGTCTCCTCCACACACGCCGCACTTGTCGAAGCGGCGCGAGGACCCGATGACGCGGTCGCAGCCGGCCTTGACGCACTGGCCCTGCACGCACACCGAGGTGGAGTCCGGGCTGCAGGGAGTGCCGTCGGCCACCTGGGGGCAGCAGAGGGACGCGAATAACACCGTTAGCTGAATGACTTGGGTTACGCAATCACGCAGAGGAGGCGCAAGGGAGGAAACTTTTCTTGGAAGAACAGACTTAATGAATTGAAGGCTAGGGCTAATGAGGCCGTTGCCCTGGGGGCTGGAAGATATTACAGCTGCTGCTGACCTCTGCGATTTTTCCTGTCGGTGCAAGTAAGAGTTGGGCTTTTGCTGCCGCATAGTGAAACTAGATGCAGAGAAGGGGGAAGCTGCAGATTTTGCAGTTTTGCACTGCTACTGCTGTTCTACTCTATTGTTTTCTATTGATTTCGGTTGGTTTATTTTTTGTTTCTTATGTATTTCACAAATAACACAGAACCTATTCGTCACTTGGGAACTATTCTGCCTGACTCTTCCCTTACTCCTCTCTTCTCTACTAATCTAATCTATTCTACCCATGTTCTACTTGACTATTCCCTACTCCACTCTAACCCAACTATCTCTACTCTACCCTGCACCAACTGTTCTCTACTCTGCTCTTCCCATTATCTACTTCTACTATTCTCTACTCTTCTCTGCTCTAACCCACCTCTCTCTGGAGCACTACTCTACCCTAGCCCGAATCTACTCCAACTCTACCCCTACTATTCTCTTCCCTACCCTATCCTAGCCCTACCCAAACCCTACTCCCCCCCCCTGGCCCTGAGTCGGTCGCTCACCTTAGACTTGAGGATGAAGAAGTAGCCCGTGCCCTTGGCGCGACACATCAGCTTGCACCGGTCCTTTGGCGAGACGCCCGAGTACTTTGGCTCCCACTCCACGCCGTCGCGGGAGTTGAAGGTCATGTGACCCGACATGTCGTTGTGTGCCAAGCACTGCTCCTCTCGAAACGTCAGTCCTGAGAACCAGAGAAGAAAGGAGGGAAGAGAGAGAGAGAGAGAGAGAGAGAGAGGTGTCAGACATATGGCCTCGTTCGCTCTTGCCTAACCCTGCGTGCTAACTTTCACACGAGCACGCCAGGAAAAAACAGGGCTTTTATATAAAGAGGCTGTCCAGCCAGACGTATCGGTTTTCAGACGCGCGTGTGTCAAACCTTGATAAATATGAGAACGGTAAACATATGGTGTGTTTTTTCATAAACATTTGGAAAAGAGGACTTCTAGGCGATTTCATCTCGACGTGAGGAAAGTCACGTCGAGATGACAAAACCAAACACGGTCCAATTTCTTTTTTTTTTTTTTTGGTTCCCTTTACATTTTTGCAATATCCAACAGGTGGCAGGTCAGCTAATGGCTAGCGTCTGAAGTCCCGCTCGTCAAAGAGCCCTCACCGTTGTTGTCTGGGCAGACGTCGGTGTTGCAGGAGCGATACTGGATCCTCTTTCCTTCGCAGTATTTGCCGGCGTTCTTGGGAAGGGGGCTGTCGCAGTCCCGGTGGGAGTACTGGACACCGCCGCCACAGGTTCTGGAGCAGTCCCCCCACGGACCCCAGAGACCCCAGCCCCCGTTCACCGGCGTCTGGAAGCAGAGGGAGGGTTACGTTTAGTCCCGTTGCAGGCCCACTCACAGAGGTTTGGTAAAACACGATCTTCCAACGTTCACTTCAATGGCTTCTCTTTACATTAGCTTCTTCTTCTGGTATGTAACAAAACTATTACCCATTTCGTTTTTAAAAATTAAAAGTATTCTCCTTAAAATTGTCATTTTAACGACCTAAAATAATTAAAAAAATAAAATAAAAATGAAAACCCATTAATACGATTTTGGGGAAACGTTAGCATAGTGACGCTCTATGCTAACATAGAGCATCCTTCCACCTCCTTCCCCTCGCCCTCCCTTGCCATGACGCCATGGACCCTCACCTGGTGCTTGGCGGCCTGCGCCCTGGCGAGGCAGTGCCCGGCCAGGCAGTAGCTCTCGGCGCCGCACGCCGTGCCGTCGGCCCAGGGGAAGTTCTTGGTCTGGCACACCAGCAGCCCGTTGGAGGTGGTGACGGTGCACCAGAGGGCCGAGCAGGTGGTGCTCAGGTCCGGACAGTGCTGGGACCCCTCGCCGAAGGTGAGGCGGCACTGGCGGTCCGCGTCGTACACCGTCCCGGGCAGCGCGCTCGGCAGGAGCTGGGGCGCGGCGGGCTTGTCCAGGAGACACTGGCCGTGGCCGTTGTCCAGGAAGGTGGTGACCATCAGAGCGGAGCAGGGGGACCACGGCAGCTGCTGGTCCAGGTTGGACAGGGTGGAGGCCATCATGTGCGAGCCCCAGTGGTCCCCGTTGACCCCCGAGCACAGCTGGGCGTCGTCGTGGGGCATGTTGAACACGTGGCCTGGGAGCGGGCGAGGGGGGAACGGAGACGTTAAAATGGAGGGGGACAGGGGGGGTCTACAGTTTAGGATCGGGCGCAGGGGTGTGTACTCTGAGGTACTGGGAAGGTACTGGGTTTGATCCCCCAATGTGCGCACCCTCGTTGAGCCAGTTGTCCTCACCCCCTATGCTGCTAAAGCTAACTACTGTAAGTCACTTTGGATACCTTGGTCTGCTAAATGACTGAACAGTGAAAAATACTTCACACTGACCACCACACGTTCTAGTAAACAAGTGAGGACTATTCAATTATACTTGTGAATACAACCCTGTACTACAATCGCTAGGTCTAAACTCTCTCTCTACACAAGCGTCACACTTAGCTTTACAGAACTATGATCCATGATACTCGAGAAGACTATGTTCTCCCACGCTTTAGAAGACAGGAACCCCCGAGATCAGGGACCTCACAAGATCCCTGAGTGTTAGCTTGCTCGCCGTGTGAGCTAGCCCGCCGCGTTAGCCACCTAGCCCGCCGCGTTAGCCACCTAGCCTCCGAGGCGGCGTCCCCTTACCTAGTTCGTGCGCCACGGTGAAGGCGGCCTGCAGCCCGTCGTCCTCCACGATGGAGCAGCTCCTCTCGGGGTCGCACACCGTCCCCACGTCCGCCATGCCCAGCGTGTCGCAGGAGTGGGCGCCGCACAAGTCCTGGAAAGAAGAGAAGGGAAGAACGCTTCAGTTGGATGCCGCACGTCTAGTCTAATCGATCGACGGTGGTCAAATGAACTTTCAGGAAGACTTCAAAAAGCGCTCTGCTGTTTTTTTGCGCCACCTTTTAACAAAGGGGTGCAGTGTGTAGTTTAATGTCTAGGCACCTTAATCGATCGACGGATGGACACGTTAATGTCGCCCCAGCCCCCAAACAATTTGAATCAACCGAAGATGAAGCTTGAGGTCTTTCCAAAAAAGTGCAAGGTGGAAAAATGTGAACCGGTACTTTAGCTCCCATTGCGTCTCCCATGACTCCCCCCAACTCCAGACCATCATTCGAGGGTCTGGAGTTGGGGGGGGGGGGGGGTAATGGGAGACACATTAGAGGAGGGGTGGGGAGGAGGGGGTTCCCCGCTCACTCACCGTGCGGGTGAACAGCACCGCGGTGTCGTAGTGCTCGGGGTGGCGGTCGCTGGCTGGGTTGTGCTGCTTCTGCCACTGGCAGAAGTTCCTGAGGGTCAGTGCGGCGTTGGACGACACCTGTGGGCCCCGCTCCTCCTCATACACCACCAGCAGCTTGACCACGGCCAGGCTGATGGAGTTGTGGATGGTGGGGTGACGGTAGAGGCGCGACGCCACCGCCATGATGGTGAGCAGGTAGGGCTTGAGGCCGGCGCCGTGGAACTCGGCCATGGACTGGTCGGCCACCAGCATGATCTCCAGGTAGCGCGGCGTGGACACAAAGCGCCGGCGGCGGCTGTGGGCTGGAGGGGGGGGAGGAGAGAGGGAGAGAGAGACAGGGAGGGAGAGGCAGAGAGAGACAGTGACAGAGAGACAGAGTGACAGAGAGAGGAGGAGGGCGAGACAGACGAGAGAGAGGGGGAGAGAGAGACAGGGAGGGAGAGGCAGAGAGAGACAGAGAGGATAGGTAAGGGAGGGAGACAGAGAGACAGAGATTAGCGCTTGTCAACACCCTCCATCCGCGTGCTTCATTTCACGCCAAGTCCACTAATGCGTTCGGTTCCTCGGGTCGCCCGGTCCGACCCGGTCGGTCTGTGCGGGTCCTGGGTACCTCGCCACTAGATTAATTCGCGCGGAGCCGTCTGAAACGTTTTAAACGAGGTTGGCACGGAAGGCGGCGACGCTTGTAACCGATAACAAAGGGTTGTTTCTGCAGCGGCGTGCGGAAGGGGGGGGGAGAGGAGGGGGGAAAGGGGGCTTGAGAGGGGCTCAGCGAGGGAGCTGGAGCCGGGCTCCGCGGATGTGCCTGGAGGCGCCCGAACCGGTCGTGACTCAGCGTGGCCCAGCCCCCCCCCCCCTTCCCTCCTACTACTACAGAGAACATTCCTGGAATGACCTTCTCTGGTGGAAAACTTAGCAGAGAGCGAGAGCGAGAGAGAGAGCGAGAGAGAGGGAGGGATGGTCGAGGGAGAAAATCCTTCTTGTTCGAGAGGGAAAAAAATTAAAGTCGGCCGGTGCCGGGCTGCGTAGTCAGTACCAGGAGGCGAGATTACAAGTCGTACTTTTTTTTTTCTACTTCGGAGGGGCTCTTGCACAGCCGCATAACTCCCTCCCACAGTCCCCCCCCGTCCCCTCCCCATCGCTCCCCTCCCTCCCCCCCCCCCTTTCCTCCTCCGCCCGCCTCCAGGCCTGCGAGCTGTCAAAGGTAGCTGGGTCCACGGTTAACCCTTTGGGGTCATCGTGCAGCCTGCAGCGCTTTCGATGCACACGTTCATTGATTATGGTGGACGTCTGATCCAAATGAAAGACTAGATCCAAGGATTTAAATTACTTTATGATGACAAACTTGGTTTTTATTTTGTGAAATAAAGTTGAATTTGAAGTTGAAGCGGCGAATTTGACGCGGAATGACCACCTTTCACACACATCTTTTACGCACCAACACTCATGTGCATCCAACTTTCCACGCGTACCTTTTCCGCCTGCAGAAGAAGAAGACGCGGCTCCGCCGTCCACCACTTTCTCCGCGTCCAGGTCCGCGGGCACCCGCGGCTCGTCCTCGTTGACCCCGCACTTGGCGCTGCCGTCGCCCCCCTCCTCGGCCATTGGCGAGAGACCTCTGCGGCGGACCGCGTGGATCATCTCCTCCTCCTCGTCCTCCCCCACTGGTTCCCGCGCGTCAGACGCGTTGCGCGCGGGCTGGATGAAGTACTCCAGACCGCGCAGGTAAAACCCGCCCGTCAGCCCACCGCACAGGTTGAGCGCGGCCACGGAGCGCGCGTCTCCGTTCACCTTCCCCGAGTAGAAGCATCCCGGCTCGGCTCCGGGGACTGCGCGCTGAGGTTCCGTGGATTCCTCCTCGGGTCCGCGACCCACGACGTGGAACACGAAGCCCGGCGCGAGGAAGGTCTGGTCGGGCTCGAGCCGCAGCACGAGCTCCTCGCCGAACGCGTCTAGGCGGTAGACCCGCACCTCGGACTCCTTCTCCAGCTCCTCCGGAGAGAGCGTGCGCCACGGTTGGCCCTTTGTGGGCTCCGGGGGCACGCGGACGGGCACCGCGGTGGTCTCCTCCCAGGAGCCGCGCGCCGCGCTGACGTACAACGCGAAGAATAGGGCGAGTGATGAGCGATGGAGTGACTTCATGGTGCGCGCGCAGAATCCTCCGTTTAGAGTTTGAATAAAAAATGAATTAATAAATTAATGAATGAGTGAATTAAAAAAAGGCACGATTTCAAAGAAGGGAAAGTAGATTCCGTTGCTGGTATCCCGCAAAGAACTACTGATACAGAGTCGTTTGGGTTCCCATGCGAAGTGTTCGCAATTACTCACGAAAAATGTGCAAAAAAGACTCCAAAAATATCAAATCCAGTGCAAAACTCTATAAAAAAAAGTATTACTTCAATGCAAAAAAAAGCACGTATATATAATGTAGAGTGAACTTTCAACGCGTATTCTTCAAGAGAAAAACCAAATAATATCCTAATCTCGGTCAATTCCAACTGTTTGAACGCGGTATGGATAAAAACCCAAAGCTGTCAGAAAAATCTCTTCAAGTTTTATTTGTTGCTCTGACTTTTTGAAGTTTCGGCTTTGCAGCTTTGTGCCCGCAGCTCTTTGCTCTTGTGCTTGGACCCTCTGCCGAGGTCTCCTCCTTATATACCCCTCCCCGACCCCGCCCCCTTTCCCGGCCCGTTTGAAGTGTGAATTTTCAGAGATGGCGCACGGCCAGCACAATTAATCACATGGCTGGCGTAACCTCTTTTATTTTTTTCAATTGTATTGTTATTTCTCATAATCTCTTAGTAATAGATTACAGTCACCCCAACCAACCAAAAACCCGCTATTAAGTAATATTCTACCAAGTCTTTATTTTGCTAACTTCCTCACTGGTCTTTCTTATCGTGCGTTAAAGCACGGGTCTGCTTTACGCACATCCATAAAGTGCTATTGGAAAAATGCGCAGTTGAAAATGTGAAACTAGAGGAAAGTAGAGAGAAGTTAAGACACCTGATGTGAACTATTAATGCCATATACTGGAGGGGGGAGAGAGGAGGGAGGGGAGAACCGTAGCGTTCTCTCTTCCATTGTGCCAATAAGGCTGAGGTGCACCGTGTCTCCACCGCCTCAGCCGAGGGGAGAGGAGAGAGGGGAGCAGAATGGGGCAGCGGGCTCTCTTAAGGTGGACTGGAGGGTTCTGGTCCGCTCGGAGACGTCGATTTGCCAGGTTCACACCCCCCCCCCCCTCATACATGAGTTAAGATCCGTTACAAGCCTTATCGATGTTTGGTGGATCATTGAATGCATGAGAAATAGTTTACAAAATATATAAAAATATATGTTAAATAAATCGAAATCAAGTGTTTAATGGACTTTTTGTTAATCTCTTCAGATCATTAAAGATCTAAATGCTATAGGCCTGCTACTCTGGTCTATTCAAACAACACCAGGATGATAAAAACAACTTCGGACCATTTCAAAAGATAATACAACACAATAATCTAATAGATAACTCATATTTTACCTATCCAGCGTCTTAACACTGGTCCACACGCCACCTTAAAAAGCAACAGTCGAATAAGTTTAACGCTGCGCCATCGGTGTCTTCCAGCAGGAGGCGGCATTGAGCCGGGGAACCGCCGAGAAGGCCATCCGTTCCAGGACGTCTGTTCCTGAACACGGCCACCAGAGAGCGCGTCAACATCACATTTGATAGCTCATATCATAGGATTTATCGTCTCAAACCGCCAGGGCGCAGCCGAGGTATGCAAATGAAACCATTGAATTAACTAACTGAAGAAGGATTGATGGAGGGAATGTCACTTTATGTGAAGGTTTTGATAAGATATTCAGGGCATCAGGGCAAAACTGCCCCTATATTTACAAGACTGTCCTGAGAGTTATGGGGACATTAGCTATTAGGCTTTTGTTCGGCAAAGGCCTTCATCAAATGTGACCTTTGACATGTGATTGAGGAGTAGGAATGGTTTGGGCAGTGGCGGTGGGTCAATAGAGGGTGCCGCCCCTCCGTGAAATATTCACTTGAATATACCTGCTAACTATTATCAATACGAAATAAATCAACAAAAATATAGCGTTTATCCTTGTTTAATTGTGATATACTTGTCACTGCCAGCAACCATTTAAATGCGCCTGAACGTCAATGATTTGGTCTACGTTAGTCATTGGTCATTGGAAATAAAGCCCTCCTCCAAGTCAGGGGCGCCGGCCACGTTGAAGTCAATGTAAGCGCGCAAACTTTTGGCTGTCCATCAAGCAGAGACAGCTTTTCATTGGCGCAAGAAAATTTGCACTTGGGTCGCACCAGTGTGCGCCCCAGGCCAATGGTATCGCTTTTCTTTTTTGTTATCACCACATGATTTGACAATTCAGTGAATCAATGAAATATGCTACCTCCTTCAGCAACATTTGCGCAACACAACTACATGTTGAGAAGAGATAGATCGCTAACTAGCAGAGAGTTGTAAGCACTTTCCACCATTTTCAGTGGAGGAATTGGACTCCCCAAAGCAATGTTATACTTAAAAGGAGCAAGTAAGTTACATATTCATTTAGTCTTTCGGCCTGTAGCATATAAACAAAATGAAGCAACTGTCCCATATTTCTAACTGTCTGCATTTGAAGTAGACATTGAGACTCACAAAAAATGGACGCTATAGGACAGTGATCATGATTTGTCTCAATATCAGACGAACAACAATGCGTCAAATAGCAATGGCTGGTGGAATGGCCATGAAGTATGTCTGTGTATGCAGACTGCAGTGTAAGCTTGTCCAGGCCCTGCAAGTCAGGGTGTAGGCTATGAATCTGAATGAATAGTAGGTAAATAGGTAGTGGCCATCCCCAAAATGCACCAGAATACAGGAAATCAAATCTATTAAATTTAATTATGGGGGGCGGGGGGAGACCCCAGACCCCCTGTCTATTACTGTGCCCCACCTCTGGGCCAGGAGTCCAACACTGTGTGGCCACTACACTATTCCTGGGTTTCTCAAAATGCGTTTGTGTAGTGGTTTGTGAACGACATAAAAGAGTAATGTTATTCTTTCTGGCTTGTTGACAAAGCCAACTTTTAAAGGACAACGAAACAAACAATGAAAGTAGTACATCAGAATACAGTATGATTGGTTGAACTACATTAAAATGTAGTTTAAATGGACTACATTTAAATGTAGTTTAAATGGACTACATGTAGTCACCATTTAAAAAATGTAGTCAATGTAATCTTAATTCCACAGGGAGATACTCTGATTACTAACCTGTCATCGCCAGAGGAATTGCAAACTGCAATCAGTCTGGAACCTCTGCATTCATTTTCGATTTCCAAAGTGCCCCACCAACGGGTCGGGCACCGATCAAAATGCCTCTGGACGTAATTGGATAGGCCCTCAACCAATCAGAGACGAAACGGCTGACGCAGCACTGAGCGACAAAAAATATACACCTTTCTTCTCAACAAAAGCTTGAAGTGTAAGTCATTGGTTCTTTTCTTGAGTTAAAGTAAACATCTATATAAATATATTAGATTAATACTGTCTTGATAGCTGAATCAACTGCCCGTTTTACAACAGTGGCAGCCATATTTGTTGTGGTTGAAAACGCCTCTATGACGCTTCTCTGCATCATCATCTAGTTTATCCCGCCTCATTTAAGATAAAGGTTTATGATTGGTCGGTATATTTCCTTTCCTAAATCTTTTTTCATGTAGGTGATTTGGCGTTAACTCAGACGTGCGATTTTTAAAATTTTATGGTATGCAGTCCAACAATCACGGTCAAGTCGAATTTACTTCTTTGAAACCATGACGAAACAAAAAATATACAAATATATATATATTTCTGTAAGCTTCTGCTTACCTTTTCCTCCTAAAAAGGGGAGACCAATGGAATGTGGCTAGGTATATAAACAGTCAAATATATGGATTGATTGATAGTGATTGATATAGATATATAGAGCTATAGATAAATAGATAGAAACAGATTGATTTAGTAATGTCTGCTTATGATGGAAGACTTTATCATTCTAATTTTAAATATTATAAAAAAAAAATTTACTAAACATGGATAATTTGTAGAGGTTAATATTGCATGGCTGACTTGATGAAAGCAATCTATTATTCTGTGCCGATATATGCACTCCATAAAATATATAAATATATTCCATCAAGGACAAAATGAAAGACTCGGAGACAAAAACAATTTAAATACATATATTTTTATGTACATATATTGATGTGGAACACTAGAAAACTAAAAACAAACCCAAACATTTTCTTACAAAGGGATCATTCCGCAACAATCATATTTTTCTCACTTAACATAATCATCTTATGTTAAATAGTAATTTGATATAAAATAAATAAACACATCGCCTTTTGTTGTTTCGTTTTCAGATTCACACGTGACGGTTGTACAGACAATAAATTACATGTTCAGTGCGGTGGTTTTCCGTCGATGTTTTCCGATGATGAGAGTCAGCGAACACGTCGTGTTTTTTTCTCGGATGTGTGTGCGTGTTTGTGAGATAAAGTATACAATTCGGAAATGAAAGCCCCCGAAGAGAGGTTATCGACCCCCCAACATTCGTGTTCGCTCGTTCTATTTGTGACTTTGAGTAAAAGTCGTGTTTGTTAAAACCTGAGGCTGTAATCTATGTGTGTTTGTGTGTGAGTTTGTGCGTGTGTGAGTGCGTAGGCCTACATATGTTTTTGCTAAAGTGTAGGCTAAAAACTTTGAGTACAATTGTGTTTGCACGTGTACGTACGGTTGAATACTGACACATACATGCAATATCTACGTTTTTCATACTAAAATATATTTTCGTGGTCGATTCTTCGTTAATCTCAGTGGGCCAGTGTAAGGGAAAGGGTGAAATGTTCCAGAAAATTGACAAAATTTCTCCTCTGAAGTACTCAAAATAAAAAAATGTTGCATAGATGCCAAATGGTTTGGCTCTGGGTCGATGTAATGTTTGACCAAGTATCGATAAAGTTTTAAGCAGCTTTGAGTGTCTGATTGCACTCACCCTAGCTATCTGGGAAACATGAGACAGGGCATACGTAGCATTAAGCTAGTTATACGCTGACTGTTAGCTAAACCCTTTACCATTTGTTAGTTTTTTTTCTTCCATTGTTCCAGTGGTACGTTGAACCTATCTAAGATAGGTGGAGGAGAAAGGGAATCATCTAATTTGTTGACTGAGGGATAAAGAGACAAGACAAGAAAAAATATTAGAGATAAATCTGAACTTAGTGGCCCATTCATTTATCGCCATTGACAACGACATCTCTTACACTCGCACACAGAATGCTTCACCAACTCAATTTTGTTTGGCTTTCGTTTTCCTTTGCAGGCAAGTTTTCAAAATAAGGGCAGACCTTTATTTTCACTGCTTAGTGAGAATTATATTGCACTCTTATTTAGAAAAAATAATTTCAGCTGTTATAAAAAGATGTGTGTGAAAGAGGACTAGTATATAACCCCATCGTCACTTAATATGTTGGGTTGACCAACCAAACCCCAGACACTTATTCATCGATAACCTTCATCGAAAAAACGGAAACATAATAAACAAATGAGGACAGACATCACGGGAAATTGAACCCCCCAGCACCAGTGTAACGAGGGAAACCATGAAAGGTCAAAGGGCAAGGCCAGCATATTTCAGTGTTTTCCGTTTTTTCGTTGCGATTTTTCGTCTTCGTCAAATGTTAACCCTGTCAGCTTTGCAGACTTGCGTCGTTTAATATCCGAGGATGGAGTCCGACGATTGTCCTTAAAATCGATTTGAGCGCAAGGTTTTCTCGGAATCTAAAGCTAACGTTGTTGACTCGCTGTAGCTTAGCGCAAACATTTTTGTTTTTCCGAATGTACGTAGAATTGCAGAACTAAAATCGATTATGCGGATCAGATCGGTTGGTCGTTCTGAAAACTCAGCGACTTCCGAAAAATCATTTGACAACGGATGTCTTCAGCGCAATGTTTTTCCACTAATCTATTTGCGGTTGCTTACTTCCGATAAGCAAAACAATAGTGGAAAAACAACCGAATTATGCTGGCTTTGTTCTTTGCCTCAAGAATGCAGCTGTGGGTGATATCTGACACGTAAACACAGTAAACACAGGGACATGTGCGTGATGAACATAGTTGAAGGCCCACGAGTTTGAACCATGTGCTCACAGATAGAGGTTAAAGACAGAAAGACTTCCACACAAGCGCGATTTGTAATGTCCACACACACACACACACACACAGACAGACAGACAGACAGACAGACAGACAGACAGACAGACAGACAGACAGACAGACAGACACACAATGTGTGAGAGCAATCAGATGTTGTGCACATCAACTGACCACAAACTTTATCAGAAAATACACGTGCACACATATGCACACTGAACAAAATAATACAAAGCATTTCCCAAATCCACGTTCATGCCGGGACGTCGTTTAACCTGCATTAAGTTTTAAGAGTGTCATTGTCAAATTCAAAGTCAAATTGCGCCTTTTATCAATCTCATAGTTGCAAGGTTTGTCTTCAAAAGGCCACCGTACCCAACTTATATTACTCCACACTGTACTTTGCAATGACTTCTGGGTAATCCCCATGAGTTCAGTTTCTTGCTTATTCTGCCGTCTCTGATCTCTATACCTGACCGCAGCTCCGACCAATGAAACGCTGTGGGAGGGGCCATACGTCACGGGTTAGTGACACCAGAGACGTGATTGGTTGATTTTAAACCCGGACACAACGAAAACAGAAACACTGCTTCCCATTGGTTTTTTGGGTTCTTGTCACGGACAACACAGGATACAAGAGAGGGGGGCGGGGCGTCGCCTTGGCAACCACGCCAGTGACGAAAGACACGCGGACGAACATAACAAGAACACACAGCACAACACAACAGTACATGCCGTTACACAGGAACACACACAGACCCTGTTGGGGTCATGCAACGTAACGTCAAATCCTTGGCTACATTGGCAGCAATGGTCTGCAACTGTCCGCACCATTGCCATTTATACGTGTATATATATGTATATACGTTTTATACATGCACACGTACGTCCGGCCTTTGCTTAAGAAACACGGACCCAAAGCGATTCCTCCAATGGCGTACTTGGATGCATGCAGGGCCAGCCAAGCCATCTCACATGTGTGTGTATGTGTGTGTGTGCGTGTTCACGTGTGTGTGTGTGTGTGTGTGTTTGTGTTAGTCCAGCCCCTTCGGCGCACATCCACTATAATCCTCTTCCAAGTCCCCAGTTCAACGCTACACCCCTCAAACACTCCCACCCCGCAGTAACGCGCCACGCGTCTGTGACTGCTTCCTGTCCCTGGGGGGGCGCATAGCGCTGTCCCCCCCTCCCCCTCCTCCTCCTCCTCCCCTCCTCCTCCTCCTCCTCAGCACCTCCTCACCATGCAGTGTTTGAAGGCCGAGGGTCGGGCCCCCAGGGAGCAGCCCTTGGCCAGCTTGCCCAGCCGGCCCTTGCACTGCACCGTGCGGCTCTGCCAGCCCGTGGAGCAAGTCCTGGAGCAGCTCATCCAGGAGCCCGTCACCCACCGGGGCCAGGGTCCCGGCGTGGGGGGGGGCCCCGGGGCCTCCCCCGCGCCGGGCTGGTCCGCCGCCATCCCCGTGGGGGCGTGGCCAGCGGACGTCCTGGCGGTGGTGCCGACGGTACTGGTGGTACTGGTTCTGGGGGTACTGGTTCTGGGAGTAGTGGTTCTGGGGGTAGTGGTTCTGGGGGTACTGGTTCTGGGGGTACTGGTTCTGGCGGCGGTTGTACTGGTTGTACTGGTTGTAGTGGTGGCGGTGGTTCTCGGCGTGGGTCTGGCGGTCGTCGTGGTAACCGCCGCCGCCGCCGCCAGCGCCGGTGCCTCCGTACCCATGACTAACACGTTGGACCGGGGCGCCGGCGGCCCCGGGTGCACCCTCCCCCCGTTGGCCCCGCCGCCCCCCCGCCGCGGCGTGTAGAAGCTGTAGCGCACGTCCAGGCTCCTCTTGCCGTCGGTGGCCAGGATCTGCACGACGAGGGCCTCGCGGAGGGCCCCGGGGCCCATGCTGTGCAGCCACTCGTCCCGCTGGCTCCAGCCGCTGTAGTTGAGCACCGAGCCGTTGAGCGGCACCACCGTCTCCGAGGTGGAGATCATGAACTTGCCGTTGAGGAGGTAGTCGCCGCCGGGCCGGCGTAAAGCCAGGTAGGCCGTGAAGCGCGGCTGGTCGCGCGGCTTGTGCTGCCGCACCTTGATGTGGGTGGAGCCGGCGGGGATGTGGACCACGTCGGTGTAGCCCTTACTGTGGAGGGGGGGGGAGAGAGAGAGAGAGAGAGAGAGAGAGAGAGAGAGAGAGAGAGAGAGAGAGAGAGAGAGAGAGAGAGAGAGAGAGAGAGAGAGACAGAGACAGGAGAGAGAGAGAGAGAGAGAGAGAGAGAGAGAGAGAGAGAGAGAGAGAGAGAGAGAGAGAGAGAGAGAGAGAAGAGAGAGAGAGAGAGAGAGAGAGAGAGAGAGAGAGAGAGAGAGAGAGAGAGAGAGAGAGAGAGGAGACAGAGACAAGAGAGAGAGAGAGAGAAGGAAAGACAGAGACAGAGAGACAGAGAGAGAGACGACAGAGAGAGAGAGAGAGAGAGAGAGAGAGAGAGAGAGAGAGAGAGAGAGAGAGAGAGAGAGAGAGGGAAGACAGAGACAGAGACAGAGACAGAGAGAGAGAGAGAGAGAGAGAGAGAGAGAGAGAGAGAGAGAGAGAGAGAGAGAGAGAGAGAGCGAGCAGGAAGAGAGAGAGAGAGAGAGAGCAGGAAGAGAGAGAGAGAGAGAGAGAGAGAGAGAGAGAGAGAGAGAGAGAGAGAGAGAGAGAGAGAGAGAGAGAGAGAGAGAGAGAGAGAGAGAGAGAGAGATGGGGGGAGGGGCAGAGAGGTAAAGATGGAGAGGGGTGTGAAGTGTGAGAGGGACGGTCACATTGTTGAGATGTGTATTCATTCATCGCAACAATGTGAACATCTCAGGGGTAACCATGGGGATAATGTCAAATGGCAAAAAGGTGGTGGCATTGATCCTTAATATCATATTCTCTTGAGCTAATATTATTTAAGCTAATATTCTCTTTCAGTTTAAATATGTAAACACATTGCATCTCGCTAACTCTTTCCCTCTCTCCCCCTCCCCTCTTCTTGGTGTAGTTCCCTCCCCCACTCCCCCCCTCCCCTCTTCTTGGTGTAGTTCCCTCCCCCTCTCTCCCCCCTCACCTCTTCTTGGTGTAGTTCCCTCCCCCCTCTCATCTTCTTGGTGTAGTTCCCTCCCCCTCTCTCCCCCCTCCCCACCTCACCTCTTCTTGGTGTAGTTCCCTCCCCTCTCTCCCTCCCCTCACCTCTTCTTGGTGTAGTTCCCTCCCCCTCTCTCCTCCTCCCACCCTCACCTCTTCTTGGTGTAGTTCCCTCCCCCTCTCTCCCCCCTCCCCCCTCACCTCTTCTTGGTGTAGTTCCCTCCCCCTCTCCCCACCTCCCCTCTTCTTAGTGTAGTTCCCTCCCACTCTCTCCCCCCCCTCCCCCCTCACCTCTTCTTGGTGTAGTTCCCTCCCCCTTTCTCCCCCTCCCCTCTTCTTGGTGTAGTTCCCTCCCCCCTCACCTCTTCTTGGTGTAGTTCCCTCCCCCCCACTCCCCCCTCACCTCTTCTGGTGTAGTTCCCTCCCCCCACTCCCCCCTCCACCTCTTCTTGGTGTAGTTCCTCCCCCCCTCACCTCTTCTTGGTGTAGTTCCCTCCCCCCTACCTCTTCTTGTGTAGTTCCTCCCCCTCACCTCTTCTTGGTGTAGTTCCCTCCCCCCTCTCCCCCCCTCACCTCTTCTTGGTGTAGTTTCCTCCCCCCCTCTCCCCCCTCACCTCTTCTTGGTGTAGTTCCCTCCCCCCCTCTCCCCCCTCACCTCTTCTTGGTGTAGTTCCCTCCCCCCCTCTCCCCCCTCACCTCTTCTTGGTGTAGTTCCCTCCCCCCTCTCTCCCCTCACCTACCTCTTCTTGGTGTAGTTCCCTCCCCCACTCTCCCCCCTCACCTCTTCTTGGTGTAGTTCCCGACCACGCGGACGCAGCCCGTCCCCTCCCCGCCGCAGACGCCGCACTTGTCGAACTGCAGCCTGGAGCCGATGATGCCGTCGCAGCCGGTGCGGACGCACTTCCCCTTCACGCACACCGAGCTGCTGTAGGGACGGCACTCCGTACCGTCCACCACCTGTTGGACGACGAGGCTGTCAATCACCCCGCCCACCGGGCTCTGGTCGGTACACGCTAACGCCGTGCGGGGTGAGGGTTGACCGCTCTGGTTCCAGATCAGAGGCGGTCCATGTTTGAGACCAGCTTTGCGCTCATAAAATAAAATTGGAATTTCTGAAAATAAGTGAATTATTTTATAGATACCTAGGTCATAGGTTGTAGTATCCTATGACCCATGACCTTTGACCTACCCTGTGGGAGAAGACCACGTAGTGACCTATGACCTACGACCCATGACCTTTGACCTACCCTCTGGGAGAAGACCACTTAGTGACCTATGACCTACGACCTTTGACCTACCCTCTGGGAGAAGACCGCTTAGTGACCTTTGACCTCCCCTCTGGGAGAAGACCGCTTAGTGACCTACGACCTTTGACCTACCCTCTGGGAGAAGACCGCTTAGTGACCTACGACCTTTGACCTACCCTCTGGGAGAAGACCGCTTAGTGACCTACGACCTTTGACCTACCCTCTGGGAGAAGACCGCTTAGTGACCTACGACCTTTGACCTACCCTCTGGGAGAAGACCACTTACAATAAACGATCTTGTATCTAGTGACCTATGACCTACGACCCATGACCTTTGACCTACCCTGTGGGAGAAGACCACGTAGTAGCCGGTGCCCTTGGCCCTACAGGTCAGCTTGCACACGTCCTTGGGCAGCACCCCGGCGTACTTGGGCACCCACTCCACGAAGGTCTTCACGCCCTTGGGGTCCGTCTGCGGGCCGTTGCGCACCTCACACTGCTCCTGGCGGAAGCTCTTACCTGGAGGCCAGAGGGAAGACCCCCCCAGGAGCTTAAAGAGACGGTCGCTCTGGGTGGGGGTCTGTGTGTGCGTGGGTATCAGTGTGTGTGCGTGTGTGTGTGCGCCAGTGTGTGTGTGTGTGTATATGTGTGTGTGTGTGTGTGTGTGTGTTCCCGGTTGTATGTATGGATGCGTGTGTTTTTGTGTGTGTGTGTGTGTGTGTGTGTGTGTGTGTGTGTGTGTGTGTGTGTGTGTGTGTGTGTGTGTGTGTGTGTGTGTGTGTGTGTGTGTGCACCAGTGTGTGTGTGTGTGTGTGTTCCCGGTTGTATGTATGGATGCGTGTGTGTGTGTGTCTACGTGTGTGTCTGGTTATGTGTGTGTGTGAGTCTGTGTGTGCCTATATCCAGTTGTGTGCGTGTGTGTGTCTGTGTCTACGTGTGTGCCCGTGTGTATACCTCTGTATACGTGTGTGTGTGTGCACACGCGTGTACCTAGTTGTGTAGGTGTGTGCCTGTGTGTGTGCGCGCGCTTCTGTGTGTGTGTGTGTGTGTGTGTGTGCGTGCGCGCACTTGTGTGTGTGTGTGTATGTGTGTGTGTGCATGCGCGCGCTTGTGTGTGTGTGTGTGTATGTGTGTGTGTGTGTGTGCCTGTGTGTGTGTGTGTGTATGCGTGTGCGTGTGTGTGTCCTCACGCCCCGGGGGGACTCACTCTGGGGGGGGCAGGGCGTGACGCTGCAGGAGCGGTGCACAGTCCTCTTCCCCGTGCAGTAGCGGCCTTGGTTGCGCGGGGGGGGGTTGTTGCACAGCCGCTGGGCCAGCTGCACCCCCCCGCCACAGGACCGCGAACAGGTACCCCACTCCCCCCACGAGCTCCAGCTGCCGTGATTGGACGCCTGGGGGGGAGGGGGAGGGGGGAGGAGGAAGGGAAGGAGGAAGGGAAGGAGGAAGGAAATGAGGAAAAAAAAAGGGAGGGAGAGGAAAGGAGAAGGGGGAGAAACGGAAAAAGGGAGACAGGCGGAGAGGGAGGAGGGAGGGGGAGGAGGGAGGAGGGAGGAGGAGGAGAGGGGAGGGAGGGAGGAGAGAGGGAGGGAGGAGAGGGGAGGGAGGAGGAAGGGAGGAGGAGGAGGAGGAGAGGGGAAGGAGGAGAGAGGGGGAGAAGGGGTAGGCGTAGAAAAAGGGAGATACAGGAGTAGGGAGACAAGAGGGCAGAAGAGGAAAGTGGATACGAGAGGAGACAGGGGGGAGACGGAGAAGATGAAGGAAATAGCGATGACATCCCATCATTCCATAAAAGACAGCGGGGGAGAGATCAGACAGCAGAGGAAAATAAATGGAGGGGGGTGGAAAATGGGGGAGAGGGGGAGGAGGGAGGGGGAGGGTAGACAAGAGAGAGAGGGGAAAGTTAGAGCTTATCAGACGGGCGCAGAGCCAGACTGGAGACGGGCCATACCACGGGATTCACTGGGACACTGGGACCCCTATTGACTCTTGATTGGCTGACGAGGAGCTACCAATATAGTCACAAAAGGAACAAGGAGAGAGAGAGAGAGAGAGAGAGAGAGAGAGAGAGAGAGGGAGAGGGAGAGGGAGAGGGAGGAGGGAGAGAGAGAGAGAGAGAGAGAGAGAGAGAGAGAGAGAGAGAGAGAGAGAGAGAGAGAGAGAGAGAGAGAGAGAGGGAGGGAGGGAGGGAGGGAGAGGGAGAGGGAGAGAGAAGGCCTAGGGCGTTCCTCATGCGCAGATTCTCATCAGTCATGAAGTCTTAAAGTCTGAAAAAAATCAGAAGTCGTTTTGGGCTTTTATTTTCTTTAGAATTTTTTCGGCCTTTTATAGGTGAAAAGATTTGCCAATCATTCCTCGGGGGGGGGGGGGGGGGGGCGAGGAACCGAGCCAAATTCTGTTACACCGAGCCAAATTCTGTACCTCTGTGTGATGAGCTTTGTCTTATCGGGTTGTGTTAGCATTCCGATCTAATTCTGATCGCGCATCGGAATACCGCTGAGGTGTCGGTGTGGAATGATCGGAATGGAAGTTGGCATGGCAACGACCCAAACTCTTTAGTTTGGTTCGACACCTGATGAAACACACAGGGGCGCCGTACTAACCGAATGCTTGTCGCTACTAAAAACAGGCTAATACGTGTCGCTAGCTGCCTCAAGCAGTTCGATAATCAAGCTAACTCGACATCAGGGCGGTTTAAAGGAGGCAAGCTCAAACATCAATCTCTCGTGGCACAATTAGCACAGTCACATAATGTAGTTATGCAAATATCGCATGGATCTCTAAGAACTCCCCTTCTATTCCTCTCTGAGTACCCGTCCTGTCGTTTAAGCTACTGATCTCCTCTCTCTTTGTTGTGTGACTAGCGGTCTTTAATTATCGCCCCACTCTGGACTGCAGAGAGATGAAGGCTGCAGATTTTGAAGGGGTTATAGACTTTAAGGGATTTATTTATCTCGAGTCGTTCATGTGGGCGCTTGCTTCCCTGCAATGAGTTCATGTGGAAACTCTGCCTCCATCCATCCATCAAAACATCTACCCATCCAACCACAGATATCGATGCATTCATTCATCCATTTATCATCTGCCTACCACATCCATGCATGACCACATTCATTCCATCCATCCATCCGTCCATCCATCCATCCATCCACATCCATCCATCCATCCAAACACATCCATCCATCCATCCATCCATCCATCCATCCATCCATCCAATCAAACACATCCATCCATCCATCCAAACACATCCATCCATCCATCTACTCATTTCATCCATCCATCCACCAACCCATCCATCCATCCAAACACAGCCATCCATCCCCCCCTCTCCCACCCCCCCCCCCCCCCGGCGCCTCACCGAGTACAGCCTCTTGCGGGTCTTGTCGGCGCACTTCCCCTGCAGGCAGATGCGGCCCTTGCCGCACGGCGTGCCCTCCACGGCCGGCAGCTTCTTGGTGAGGCACACCATCTGGCCCTGCCGCGTGATGGCGCACCACAGCCGCGCGCACACGTCCATGCCGGGGCACACCGTGTACTCCTGGCCGAAGGCGAGCCGGCACTGGCGCACCGCGTCGTAGCTCTGGCCGGGCAGTTCCTCGGGTCCGGGCAGCGGCACGCGTGGGGAGTCTAGGAGGCACTCCGCTGTGGGGGGTCGGAGGGGGGGGCGGGGAGGAAGAACAACGGGTGGGGGTTTAGTGTATGTTGATTGGGGATGTAGCTTGCTAGCTAGCTACTCAACTAACAGCATCCTAGCCAGCTTGCTAGCTAACGAGCTGGCTAGGATGCTGTTAGTTGAGTAGCTAGCTAGCGAGCTGGCTAGGTTGCTGTTAGTTGAGTCGCTGTGAGACCTATTGGGACCATAAGCCAAGCTAGGTTAGTCTGTTTTTCCATTAAGTCTCACAACTACCAGACTAGCTGCCTAACTAGCTAATAACATCTCTACTACTTAACAGGCAAACATTTGGCCTGGTCTGTCGTCATATTAGCTCTTGCAGCTAGCCAGCACATTCTTCCGGCTAGCTCTCTAGCTGGACTCCCGGATTGGTCAGAGGTTTCACAGCTAGCAAGAACATTAGTAATCACTGCTAGGTAACTAGCTAGCTAGAACATTAGTAATCACTGCTAGGTAACTAGCTAGCTAGAACATTAGCAATCGCTGCTAGGTAACTAGCTAGCTAGAATTTGCCTGGGACAGGTGCGTATGAGCAGTCGGAAGCCTAGTATCTTTCTCAAGGACTTTTCTCTGGATCCTCATTTATTTTAACACATTCTATCAAAACAAGTTGGACAAAGTCATCGTAGGATGTCGTGTTGTGCCTTCCGAAACACGAGGCAGCCCCACTGGCGTTTGGCATTTCAAAAAAGCGGAATGAGTCAAATTTGACAAGGTTTAAGACGTTCCAAGATCAGTTTCCGATTTTAACCCGACATTGTTTTGTTTTTTAAAATATACTGTTACAGATGGCATCAATGTGAAGGCGAAGGAAGTGAGGGAGAGAGAGAGAGAGAGAGAGAGAGAGAGAGAGAGAGAGAGAGAGAGAGAGAGAGAGAGAGAGAGAGAGAGAGAGAGAGAGAGAGAGAGAGAGAGAGAGAGAGAAAGGGAGAGGGAGAGGGAGAGGGAGAGGGAGAGGGGGAGAGAGAGAGAAAGAGGGAGAGGGGGAGAGAGAGAGAGGGAGAGAGAGAGAGAGAGAGGGAGAGATGAAACAGAACGAGAGGGAGACTGACATTCGTCAGTCTCGTCACACGATTTCCTGGGATCAAACCTGTGAGCCGGGGTTTTTCATAATGCCCCAACCATGTAAAGGAAATGGAGCTGCAGAAAATGGGCATGTGATGAACCGGGGGGGGGAGTCGGAAACAGGGAGAGTGAGAGAAAAATATGGGAGGGAGGGAGAGAGAGAGAGAGACATGGGAGGGAGGGAGAGAGAGAGAGAGACATTGGCGCTGAAGGACCCATGATGCAACATGGGTTGCATCATGGGTGGTGCACGAGGCGTTGACGGGCGGTGCGCGCTGCGTCGCGCCACAAGTAATGCTCACCGTTGCCGTCGTCGAAGAAGTCTGTGATGGTGGAGGAGGTGCACTGGCTCCAGGGCTTGGAGGAGTCAATGGAGGTCAGCACGGAGGACATCAGACGCTTGTCGGCGCTCGCCCCGAAGCGCTCCTCGCAGAACTTGGAGTCGTCATGGGACAGGCCCAGCAGGTGGCCTGGAGGGCGAGAGAGAGAGAGAGAGAGAGAGAGAGAGAGAGAGAGAGAGAGAGAGAGAGAGAGAGAGAGAGAGAGAGAGAGAGAGAGAGAGAGAGAGAGAGAGAGAGAGAGAGAGAGAGACAGACAGACAGACAGACAGACAGACAGACAGACAGACAGACAGACAGACAGACAGACAGACAGACAGAGACAGAGAGAGAGGGAGTCTGTATATGTGTGTAGAATACATTCATATGTGAGTGAGTGTGTTGCTAGGTGTGTGTGCGCGTGTGCGCGTCTGTGCGCGTGTGTGTGTGGCGTGTGTTGCTAGGTGTGTGCGCGGTGTGTGCGTGCGTGCGTGCGTGTGCGCGGATTGTGTGCGTGCGCGTGCGCGGCGTGTGTGCCGGTGTGTGCGTGCGTGTGTGCGTGCGTGTGTGTGCGGTGCGCACCGATCTCGTGCGCCACGGTGTAAGTGCGTGTGTGCGTGCGTGTGTGTGCGGTGCGCACCGATCTCGTGCGCCACGGTGAAGGCGGCGTGGAGGCCGTCGTCCTCGATGACAGCGCAGCTCCTCTCCGGGGAGCACACCGTCCCAACGTCGGCCATGCCCAGGGTGTCACAGGAGTGGTGCCCACACAGGTCCTACAGGACAGGCGGCAAGACACAGGCGGTAAGACACAGGCAGTAAGGACCAGGGTGTCACAGGAGTGGTGCCCACACAGGTCCTACAGGACAGGCGGCAAGACACAGGCGGTAAGACAGTCAGTAAGGACCAGGGTGTCACAGGAGTGGTGCCCACACAAGTCCTACAGGCGGCAAGACACAGGTGGTAAGACACAGGCAGTAAGGACCAGGGTGTCACAGGAGTGGTGCCCCCACAGGTCCTACCGGCGGCAAGACACAGGCGGTAAGACAGTCAGAAAGAACCAGGATCTACAGGACAGACGGCAAGACACAGGGGGTAAGACAGTCAGTAAGGACCAGGGTGTCACAGGAGTGGTGCCCACACAGGTCCTACAGGCGGCAAGACACAGGTGGTAAGACACAGTCAGTAAGAACCAGGTCCAACGGGACAGACGGCAAGACACAGGCGGTAAGACACAGTCAGTAAGATACAGGCAGCTAGATACAGTCAGTAGGATACAGGTAGTAAGATATCCGTCGATAAGATAACGCTAGCGAGATAAGGTTGGTAAGAAACATCTAACAAGATACAGTCAGTAAGATATAGGTAGCAAACAGTCAGTAAGGCACATTCAGTGAGATAGTCAGTAAAATACAGGGTGCAAAATACAGGCAGTAAGATACAGCTAGAAAGATACAGGAAGTTTGGTACAGTCATTGAGAAACAGTCAGTAAGATACAAGTAGTAAGAACCAGGTAGTAAGATACAGGAAGTAGGACACAGGAAGTAAAATACAGGCATCAAAATACAGGCAGTAAGATACAGTTTGTAAGATAGTCACAAAGATATAACCAGTAAGAAACAGTCAGGAAGATACACTCAATACATAACAGTGGTGGCCACAAGGGTTCTAGCGTGTGAGGTAGAAAACAGTCAACAAGAAACAGTCAGCAATCAGCAGTAAGTATAAAAAGTCTGCAAGAGAGACACAGTCCCAGTCAGCCAATGACTGCTACTCAGGTCCAATGGAGAGAGAGAACATTCAGCAACAGGCAGTCAGTAAGAATGGTCAGTAACAAACAGTCAGCAACAGTGACTCCAACATGGGTCCAACATCGAGACATGGGGCAGCACAGTCAGCAACAAAAGTCAGCAACACCCAGTAACTGCAGTCGGTAACTTACAGGCGGTAATGGACAGATAAATACCAGCCGGCAACTTTGACTGACTGATTACCAGAAAAGTAACTCCAGATCAGACGGATAAGGACCTGCCCAGGGATCTAATGGGTCTTAACATTCCACAATGGTTTGCGAAAGCCCTTAAAACAAGAGAATGCATTCCTCCACATTAAAAGTCCCTGGAGTTGAATAAAAATAAATAATTTAAATAATAACATCCCTTCTCCCCCAGAATGAATGAGAAATCGTACCCAGGGTGCCTGTTGCCTCTCACAGTGAGGGGGATTTAATAAAACAAGCTTCCATCTCTCGTCTCCCTCTCCCTCACCCCCTCTCTTCAAGTCTCTCCCCCTCTCTCTCCCTCTTTCCCACTCTCTTTAAGGTTGTGAGTCTCTCTCTCTCTTTTAGTCTCTCTCTCTCCCCTCTCTCTCTCTCTCTCTCTCTCTCTCTCTCTCTCTCTCTCTCTCTCTCTTCTCTCCCCCTCCCCCCTCTCCTTCTCTCTCGCCCCCTCTCTCTCTCCCCCTCTTCTCTCCGTCCCTCTCTCTCTCTCTCCCTGTCCCTCTCTCTCTTCTACTCAATCTCTCTCTCCTCAGCCCCCTCTTCTCTCTCCCTCCCTCTCCTCTCTCCCTCTCTCCTTCCCTCTTCACCTTCCCTCCTCCGTTTCCTCTGTCTCGCGTGCTCTCTCTCCTCCTCCTCTTCTCTCTTCTTCTCTGTTTTTCCAATCAATTTTTATCTCATAATGTGGGTGTGTACCTGTTGTGTTGGGTGGTTGTTTTAGGTGAGTATTAATTGTTGTGTGTCTGGTTGGCGTCTTGTGGTTGTGTGGGGGAATGCTGGAACCCTGTGATATACTCCATACAAATCATTGCCTATGTAAAATAAAAACCAACCGAGGCCTAAGGATATGGGCGGTGTCAGGGTGGGAGAAAATGTACAATGCCATTGACTCTAAAAAATGACATAATTAACATATGTAATATTATAAAAACTCTAAAGTTAAATTCTCCTTCGTATGTTCTTCTTCTCCTTGTATGTCTTATCTCTTGGCTGCTTTAAATGTTTAATACGGTAGCCAGAGACCAAAGACTGTAACTTGTTTACAAGAACGAGACGGGTTCATGTTGAATGGTTTACAGAGACGAGACCGCGAGTCTGTTAACTGTGACACGAGGCTCATAGGAAAGTTACGTGGGCATGGAAATTGGGTTTCAATCATGATATATACATTCAATTGTCTATATATATATATTTGGTTTTCAATATATTTAACCACTGGTCTCCTTTCCACCATCGACAAGATGGAGGCAAGTTGGTTCTCTCTCACCAGTTGACTG
>OLKM01000744.1:0-5000 GCA_900291075.1 Melanogrammus aeglefinus
AGCGTGTTATTTCCTGTTTCCATTTGTCAGCTGCCAATTTTAGATAGCAACCCAAATGTATCAAAAAGCATTTTTCTTATTGATGATCTTTTTTGTCCTATTCCTTCGTGGAAGTATAGGCTTAATGCCTCGGTTGTTGTATTATTGTCATGTTTTATCAATCCAGACCAGCTTATTCGGTGCTCTTTTAGCATGCTGTTAGTAACCAGCGTTTACGTGGTATTATTCGGCAGGCCAGCCATGGCAGGGGATCCAGATGATGCAATGGCATGCAAAACCTGTGTGTTCAAAAACCAAAAGGGAATGCACAACTGCCCTGCTTGTTTTGAACACATGAAAAACAAGGATCGCGTCCAATCGGGTGAAAGAGTGCAGATCAGGGACCAATCACAGGGGTGGAAGAGTAGCGAGTCTGAGGGCTGGCCAATAGGCCTGACGTTGTTGAGCCTTTTCACAGCTGGTACAGTTCTTCATTTTTCGTTCCAGGTGATTACATCAATTTTCCCACGTGGGGAGAATGTCATACCATTTAACCTGGCATCCTAACCTTTACACGCTTATACCCTTGTCTCTCACTCTAATGATGTTATATAACATATGAACGCTTATAATGGCCCGCAATTATTTTCCTATTGGAACAGTAGTAAAAAAATATAAACCATTTTAATTTCACTAACATTTTTCCTCACGGAGAAGCACTGATCGCCCCATGTTTTCCCCAGCGACGGCCTCCAATTTATCCTGATCAGCGGAGCGGTAAACAGCCCAAGACCCTCTTGCTCTCGTTCTTCCTGGATCCGGCGGGGACTAGATAGGCAATTAATATCAATCACGTTCCCGCGCGAGGCTGCGAGGCCGACGTAAACCTTATTGCTGTATTAATGAGGCGTGACCGGACGGCGCAGCCTCACCTAATGGGGTTAAGCTGCTCTGGGAGTAGAGACGCCATAAAGACCCACGGAGAGGCCAGGACAGGAGCCTATCTGCGTATGTGGGTACAATACCGCATTGACACTTCCATTCTCGTTTGTATTTTGTATCTGTCTTTTGTCCTGGTGTTGTGATGTAGGTGGGGGGGGGGGGGGAGGGGAGGGTGGGGTCTATCCTGTCTTGTCTAGCTGTCTTCTTTATTGTCCCTTTCTGTCAATGAGTGTATCAGATGAACTGCATGGCGCAGAACAATTTTCCGCAAGGACAAATATATATCTATCTATCTGTTGACTGGGCTCACGGTTAGCCTCATGATTTCTGCGCTGTCCAGAGAGAGACGGAGAGAGGAGAGACAGAGAGGAGAGACAGAGAGGAGAGACAGAGAGGAGAGAGGAGAGACAGAGAGAGGATAGAGGAGAGAGGAGAGAGGAGAGAGGAGAGACAGAGAGACAGAGAGAGGAGAGAGGAGAGAGGAGAGACAGAGAGAGGGAGAGAGGAGAGAGGCAGAGAGAGAGAGGAGAGAGGAGAGAGGAGAGACAGAGAGACGGAGAGAGGAGAGAGGAGAGAGGAGAGAGGAGAGACGGAGAGAGGAGAGAGGAGAGACAGAGAGAGGAGAGAGGAGAGACAGAGAGAGGGAGAGAGGAGAGAGGAGAGACGGAGAGACGGAGAGAGGAGAGAGGAGAGAGGAGAGAGGAGAGACAGAGAGACGGAGAGAGGAGAGAGGAGAGACGGAGAGAGGAGAGAGTGTGATGAGAGAGGAGAGAGGATAGAGGAGAGACAGAGAGGAGAGAGGAGAGACAGAGAGAGGATAGAGGAGAGAGGAGAGAGGAGAGAGGAGAGAGGGTGATGAGCCGAGGAGGAGGGAATGGAAGGAGTGACCGGTGATGAGTCATTTTTACCAGGAGTGATTGCTGCCCTTTCAGCTTTGTTGTATTGAGGATCAGTTATGCTGGTTTATTAAAAAATAAAAAATGACTTCCCAGCATTCCTCTCGACACACTCATTGAGATTCTACCGGCTCTGCGATATTTCAGCGCCGCCTGCCTTTAGTACTGGACTGTAGCCACCTCTATTAGATTAATGTTGAAATATTAAACGGTCATTAAGCTCTGGATAAATACTCAGCCTTCTCTCCTGTGCTTGGAATAACATGAATCCATCCACCTTGCTGAATATAAAATACTTTAAAGACGATTACCATGCCATACCATGACACAATATAATACAAAAAAACACATTGCAAATACCCCCCCCACACACACACACACACACACACACACACACACACACACACACACACACACACACACACACACACACACACACACACACACACACACACACACACACACACACACACACACACACACCGATTCTGTGGAGCAGTGCTGGACGTTCCCGCAACTCTACTAAGATGTGCTATGTTCTGCCAGGCTGGCTGACATCTCACTTGTCTCCTGCATCTCCCCTGTTTTGTCCCCTTCCTCCTCCACCTCTCTCCGTTCTCTACCTCCGCCTCTATCCTCCCATCATACGCTACTATTCTGGTTTATCATTCATCCAGCTCGGCCTTATTGAATCAGTGACTGAAACAGAAAGGTTCTGGCTCAGTTCCTGAACCCGGCACAGTGGTGCCATATTGTCCAGAGACTTGAGACCCACATACTTACCCACGCAGACATGCACACGCGCAAACACACAGGCACAATCAAACACGCACACACACACACACACACACACACACACACATGGATGCATGCAAGCACATATGCGCACGCATACACCTGGATGCACACACACAAACACACATGCACAGTAGCATATGTTGTAGTTGGATTTGTAGGCTGCCTTGGTAGACCATCAAGTTGTATTGTGGCTGCATTGTCCAGCGTGCTTCGTTCTCTTTCCTTTTCTATTTCTCTTCCCTGACAAACCAAATCAAATAACGCTTTTATTACACCTGTCAAGAGTTGTAATATCAACATTGTAAGACTATACCGTATACCTAAAGAGTATGGTTCATATTAGACTGCATGTTGGACTCCCCTTGGGTCTTACTTTCAGCAGCTTTATGTCCTGCCAGCTATTTACCTGAGCGGTGAGACTGAGCAATCCCAAGTAAAGATTGATCTGGGCTCTGGGGAGGCTTCACTGCCTTGCTGGAGAGAACAATGATGGAGCCAGCGTATTGAGATCATTGCTTTATAACGATCCGGTCATCTCTTGATTAGTACATTAGCAGTTCATCCATAGAAGCTCTCACAGCAAACAACACATCATGCAACCATTGGGTCCAATATGTTGCCTGACGTTCGCCAATGTTGATAATCTGTGCAAAAGTATTGCACAGATGATCGGTTGTTTTCTGATTGTGAAGCACCATCAAGTATCTCACGCCAACAAGCCTCAATGTCTTGTCTTTCTTGTACACGAGAAGGCCTGGAGGAAGACCCTGGCATTTTGACGCACCAACGGCTGGCTGGAACCATGAATTCAAATACAGACTGAAGTGAGGGATCCCACTCGCCCACGCCCCCCTCTGCCCACCCCTCCTCCTTCCCTCTCCCCCACCAATCAATCATCCGCCACAGAGTTTGCATCGTTCATAATTGATTCGCAGACTGATAACTTCCTCTCAGGGAAGTCCTGTCTCGTCTGCGTCGCGTTCCGGCTCCATTCCAGGAGAAGCCGCAAAAAAACAACAACAAGCAGAACTCCATTAAAACCACCTGATCCCGTTCCATTAGATCTGCCCTGATTGCTATGAGTTGAAAGATGGTTGCGTGTGCGTGAGCTTGCATACTAAGCCCCTGATTCTCCCCCACGTTCTGCGTTGGCCAACCGCCAAAGGAATACAAACCTCATTACCTCCCGAGCTTAATATCAGCCCGAGACGTGACGCAGGGTTTGGATATCATATTAGCGCGGGGGGTTCGCAACGGGGCTGGAGATTGGTTGAAACGCGAGACGTCCTGTGAGATTCTGTTGCAAGTTCTGATCGGGGGGGCTTGATGAGGCATCTGGGAAACGCGTCTGATGTGTGAAACGCACGCAGAGTTTTGTTGCATCAAATCGAAACCGATAAACACCGTCTTTCTTTGCGTCCACGGTTGTTAACGCAGAGGCCCCCGCAGACATTTAGTCTGGGAAGAGGTCAAGTGTTGCAGACTTTGTGTCTAGCGCTTGTCTGGGCCTCTCTTTACCCTGTGCTGGGAAGAAGGAGAGCAGAAGACCTTTCCCATCTCTAAAAGCCCGGAGCAGCAGAGTGTAATGAAAAGCTGTCCCGTCTGGCTCAAACATCCTCCCGCTCTGGCGGACTGCGGACGACAAACTGCGGCCGGCTTTTCACCGGAATGAGCCGATGAGAGACGCATAGGGTGGAATAAGTCAGAGAAAAGTAAAAGGATGTAAAAAATAAAAGGACGACGACTGGAGGAGAGAGGAGATTACAAAGAGAGAGAGAGAGAGTGGCTGCTCTGTGCTTGTCCGCCCCGTCTGAATAGCAGGAGTTATGGACATTCCCACATAGTTCCCTGGTCAATGCCGCTGTCCTCTGCCAGCATCCCAACTGACTGGCGACTTTAATGGCCTACTTTTTCTTGTTCTTTTTCTTCGTCGTTTGACTTCTTAAAACATCCTTTCTGCCCGTTTTTCGTCCTCTGTGCTTCCAGCCATGGGCGTTTAGCCTGTCTCTGACCTGTATAATTTAGCCCTAGATGGCGGCTCTGTCAATGTACGGAGCATGTTCTGGGATGGGCCCTGGACCGAGAGAGCTCATTAGTTCAGAGACATGGAGGTAATAGAGGACATGATGGGGACACTTTTTAGACGCGCACGCACGCATGCATGCATGCACGCACATACAAACACACACACACACACACACACACATACTCACTCACTCACTCACTCACTCACTCACTCACTCACTCACTCACTCACTCACTCACTCACTCACTCACTCACTCACTCACTCACTCACTCACTCACTCACTCACTCACTCACTCACTCACACACACACACACACACACACACACACACACACACACACACACACACACACACACAC
>OLKM01000744.1:10000-15000 GCA_900291075.1 Melanogrammus aeglefinus
TCAAAAAGAAAACATTTCATAAAACATTTTGAATTCAAGATAATACAATTTTAATCACACAACACATTAACCACAATAATACAATCCATAAACCGGCCAATACTGCAGGGAATGTTCCAGAAGTTAGCCAGATGCAGCTTGCGTTGTGAGTCTTCACAGCAAATCACAGACTGTTTATGAATGGTGCAACTCAATTCCCTGGTCGGGCCCAAAATCAATAATACGCAGATGATTGTTACACAATTCCACAAGTTTCAAAGATCAGCTCGTCAATAAACCATCACACTACTAATTCCACAAAGTCCATTTTTGCCGGCTGTTTGCCCTTTGTCTACGCTATGCTGCTCGATGCGCCTGGGTAGACATCTTCTGAAAATCCCTTCGAAATGGTTCGCACCTGTTCATTTCACTTTCCTTTTGTCGTATTATTTCGAACATTGCTTCCTAATCCCCATGGCGAATAGATGTTTAGTATTCCCTGGGTTTATCTGCAGTGGGATGTCTCCTTCTCCAGCCATGTTTGGTCATAATTAGACCCAGTGTCTGTGAAGACGCTCTGTGTCTGAGAGGTTCCTGTCTACTCCATGCCTCTCAATCCATCACAGTTACGAGTAAACCATGCAATAACCGTCTCACTGATGTGTTTCTGACTTCCACGCCATTACTATTAAGCTGCTGCGTGCATGCTGTTTATCTAAAAGGCGTAATTACAGTATGGGCTGTGGCTTTCAAGGTCGAGAGTAATGAGTTCACACCCATCCCATTTCAGGTAGTAGTAAGCTATTTGATATATGGAATGTAACGTTAAGTATAAATTATTGTAGTTATTGTCTAAACCAGTCAACACCTGCTTGGGAACACCTTCAAATACAAACCGGATGTCTGTATATGACTTGAGTCTTTGTTCATGGACATCACACAAACCCAAGTGTGTATAACACAAACCCCTGTAGGATTTCCAACTACCTACATAACAACCTACGTCGATCAAAGCGAAGACAGAAGCGAGTGGTGGAGGGTAAAGGGGTCTTGCTGCAGCCTCCCGTTCACCTCTATGTTCTACCCATAGTCTTTCATCTGGTGCATCTGCTCTATATATACAAGCACTCTGCTGTCCTCAGCCTGCTAGGAGTGTGTCTGTCAGCCACCGCCTCCCCCCCTGTTATCTCCCGTGTTATATTTACCGCCAGTGCGGTGTACGTTGTTTTTCTCTTCTTACAGTAAGCGGCCATTTGTAGTGTAATGTATTGCGTTTGAACACAGTGGGATTCAATTTGATGCTTGCCTGGAAACCAGGCTGTAAGCCACTGTGTAGGGGCCGTTCGTCAACATGCCATGTTACATAGGCTCAGCAGTCCGTCAGCGGGCTGGCAGGCTAGTCGGTCGCCTAGCCGAACGGCTAGCCCTTCAGCTAGCTGGCTAGTTTTTCAGCTAGCTGACTAGTTCTTCAGCTAGCTGGCTAGTCCTTCAGCTAGCTGGCTAGTCTTTCAGCTAGCTGGCTAGTCTTTCAGCTAGCGGGCTAGCTTGCCTGGTGACATTGCGCTGTTGCATTCTAATCGCACCACTCAGACATGCTTATCTACGTTATCTACTGCCTGAATCCCACTCAGCCCTTCATTCAGTTATGTAGTCTGTCGAATGACTGCCAGGTCAATCAGCAAGTCACTCAGTCATTCGGTCAATCAGTCAGTCAGTAGGTCACTGGTGCACAGTGGTCGGGTAGTGGTGGCTGTTGGTGGGACTTCTTGGAGGAATGTCAATGCATGCAGAGAGAAAAATAAAAGATAAAGATGAACTTGGTTTAAATCGGTGTCTAATCTTGGCCTGTTTGTCATAGGTGTATCCCATTCATGTTCACTCTCTAAACGGCATTAGCCCTTGGATAATATTACATTTGTTCATTATGTCCATCCAGGGGACAAACAGTGTAACAGGAAAAATGTTTATCATAGTTCATGTGAATGAAACACACTTGAGGGGGAAATCATTGGTTTGAAACCTCATGTTGGTTTTGTTTGTGCCAAATCGGGTAGTGAATGTCTGTTGTTTTGGCTGTGCCCCGGTGAGTTACGTGAGCATGGAGAGGGTCAGGAATGTTTTCCAATTATTTACTGAGCAATCATGGTTGCTCCCTTGCACTAGAAACAACCCCATTTCTTTTATCATTGTCAATCTTCAGACTAATTTCCTTTTGTTTGAAAATTACAAAGGGCCAAATAACAAGCCCTCATCTTCCGCTTGTGCCCGGCTGAATCCTTCCTCCCTGGTTCCATCTATTATTGAGATGTTGTTTTTCCGTTCTGAGGACTGCAGTTATCCTACACTGGTTTATACACAATGGAGATATATTGTGGCATGTTTCCCAGATCCGGGCTAACCGTTCCTGAAGGAGGTCTTCCTTCATGCTTTTAAATAAGGGCACGCTGTAATTTCACCTGCCGGGTCATTTAATTAGCTTCGATTTTATTCAATGTTTCCTGTGTGCTAGGAATTGTAATTTATTTTTCCATGTACTTTATGATTAGCTACTTTTAAGCCTGCTAGTTCTTTCTATACCCCTCTGAATTCTTGCGGTCGTATTGATTGTGCAGGTACTAATGTGTGTGTGTGCGTGTTCCCCTGTGTGTCTGTTGCGTGTCCGTGTGTGTATGCATGTTTGTGCGTGTGTGTGTGTGTGTCATGTCTATCTGTGTGATATGGACATCTCTCAGCCTTAGAGGGTCTGTTGTCTGTTATTCTTGCTGTGTACTGTACAGAATTGAATGACTCCATCGTACGGTCGCTTCCCGGACTCACTTCATAACACAGAGCCCTTCTGTTCCTCTGTAGTATTAGTTTGGATTCTTGCTGAGATAAAAACAAATATATTGCATTCACTGCATAGTTTTTTTCATCTTAAAGTTTGATTTTGAAAGCCTCAACCTTAGCATTTCCCTCGGCTGATTCTGCTAACCAGATTAAGGGTCTTCCTGTGACCTTTACATGCCAGTGGCAATATGTTGAAACAAAATGCCAAATCATACACTCACACACACACATATAAGAAAATATCAAAAGCATAAAGCGGCTGTGTGTGTGGGTGTGGGTGGGTGTGTGTGTGTGTGTGTGTGTGTGTGTGTGTGTGTGTGTGTGTGTGTGTGTGTGTGTGTGCGTGTGCGTGTGTGTTTGTGTGTGCGCGCACGTGCGTGTGTTTTGGTGTCCGTGTGTACCAATGGTGGTTCTACACGAGGGCCTACGAGGGCCAGTGCACTATGTAGACATGTCCTTGGCCCCCTTTGATGACCAAATAAAATAATTAGGATTTTTCTGATTTTGCGGAACTAATTTTACATTCTACACAGGAAACTTAGAGCGGCTAAGACAAACACTGTGCTGCTGCTGCCCGGTAAATGAGAGCTCAGCGACTACTCTTAAGAGAAAGAGCCACGATTTCTCCTGTTGCAAGGGTCGAAGCTAAGCAAAACGATTTCATTTCGTAAGTGACTTGTTGTTCTTGCACATAAACGTGTTACTGTGGTTCCTCACACTGATGATGAAATCACGTTTGTAAATGTCTGGTCTCGATATCTTTAGAAACTAAATCATATCTAAGCAAACTCATCGAAGCAGAAGCGAGTATCCAAATGTCAGTATACTTGCTAGGTCTAGGCTACACAATGTTGTGATGTTAACCACGTACTTTCATCCGTTTTGGCTGTTGCATTGGGATAACAGATACATTTGAGTAAAGAGTAGCAGGCTATCTGCCCGTGTTAAGTAGGGAGGTTATTGAACGAAATCTAATGCATGCCCCAACTCTTTTTTCTTCTTCTAATAGCAGCTAGCATGAAATGGGGAAAGAACAATATACAGGGACATTTCCTTTGAGCTCTTTAGACTGTGCAAGATTGCTCTAACCCAGAAAACCCAGAAAAATACAGACCGGTGAAGTTATAAACTCTGATTAAATGTTTGATGATTTTAAAGTAAAAGAAAGTTTATAATCTTTAAATATAATTTTTTGCCTTTTTTTTGTGCCCCTCTTGTTAAACACTGGCCCCTCCTTGCCCCCCCCCCAAGTAAAATGTGTCTAGAACCGCCACTGGTGTGTGTATCTGCATGTCTTTCACTGACTCCATAGACATCCACATGGTGTGCACTTGAACGGTGAATGGCCAGTGGGTGTCAGATAGCCTGGTTCAGATGGAGGCAGGGGTTGGCTGGAGGCAGGGCATCGATGCTAAACGGGTTACCCCGGTCCTAAAGAGGACATTCAGGGTTATGCAAGAGGCGGTGGATGGTGGACAGAGGCATGGGATCGGATTATAAACCTGAATGGAAACCTCTGTACGTCTGATCGTCTGAAACACAGTGTACCTAGGGGAGGAAGAGCACGTGTGCTTCCGTGAATGAGGAAGAATAAGATTAAGCCGGCTGTTTGGGGCTGGTTGCTGTATGGGTTGGACTCCTGGTTCGGTCAGTAAATGGCTGAACATTTTCCTTTTATTTGACTTGAATGTTTGTTTGTGTGGGACTGTTGAATGAACACGATGCAAAAATGTCATGAACAAATAATGTGTATTTTTGCTGTGCAATTGAAGCCTGATTGGCAAGTTGTTTTCCATAAATCTTAATTGCTAATCTTTTATTTTCTTCCCTTCCCTTGTACATTTTCCTCTGCAGTCACAGATGAAGACACAGTCAAGAGGTACTATGCTAAGTTTGAGGAGAAGTTCTTCCAGACCTGCGAGAAGGAGCTGCTGAAGATCAACACGTTTTATTCAGGTTTGTTTTTTCTGGAAAATTGTCAGCAACCTAAACTAAAATGTCTCAGTTCCATAGTTTTTGCATGAATTCTATTTGTATAAATATTTTTGGATTATTATATATTTCTTCTATATTTATTTGCATTGTTTAGTTTTTTTGTATGTGCATGTATTGTGATTGTTACGATTATGATTTTTTTTATAATTATTAGTAGTATTATTTCCTCATTAGTCTGTCCAGGTTTATGAGGCAGA
>OLKM01000744.1:22500-139109 GCA_900291075.1 Melanogrammus aeglefinus
GTTACACTAACACACACTAACACACACACACTAACACACACACGCACACAGACACACACGCGCACACACACACTAACACACACGCACACACACACACGCACACACACACACGCGCACAGTACACACACACACACACACACAGAGTGAACCAAACTATGCATCCCAACAGTGCAATATTTTTTGACTGATCAGAGATATTACGGTTGGATCAATCGACGTGGAAGGCAGCAGGCCTCGTCTCCGGCGCGTGTAAGCGTTCGTGTTTACATTGTCTCGCCTTATCTTCACGCCGCCCTCCTGTGTGAAGAACGCACATCTCCCCCCGCTCAGAACCCATGTTTACCAAACCCCCGTCTGCCGGTTCTTTGTCTGCTCCACGCTCCGTGTGTGGATTGGGGGAGGGAGGGAGGGAGCGCGCTTCGGGCAGGGGATGGGGGGGGAGGAAGTTTGTGGAAGAGAGAGTGCAGAGGGGTGAGGGGTAATAGAATGCAGTGGAGTCTCCGGGGAGGTGTGCGGCTGTGACTGTGCAATCATTACCAGCACAGATCTATCAGTATGCTGCACCCCCCCTCAGGCACCTCAATCCACAACCCCCCCCCAAACTGTCTCTCCCCCTTCCCTCTCTCCCTCCACTCCCACCCCAACCTCCCAGCCAATATCTCAGTACAACCCCCACTTATCTTTCTCTCTCTTCCTCTATCAGTCCTTCTTTGTCCCTCTCCTTATCTCTCTCCCTAGCTCTCTCACCCATTCACACATTCACTCTCCCCCCCAAACAGTCCAGAGCCACACTTGTGATGGTTCACAAGTGCGTTTCCCCCCCGCCCCCCCATCCCTTATCACTCGGCACGGTGTGATGGGGGCTGAGATACGAACAAGATACGACCACGCTTTCGGACACAGAGGATTTGTCATCGAGCATCGCGCATTATGTCTGGATGAAAAAACAGCGTCTTCCTCATAATAAATTGTAGGACAAAAAAATATAGGCTATTGATTTCAACATCCGAGAGGTACCGTCGAACAAGAGATGAAATTACTGTTTGTTTTTTACGCCCGCTGTTTGCGGAAATGATATGGATCCGCACAGCATCGGTCTGGCTTTTTCGAAGGAAACACCAGACCTGTTCCGGTGCGAACGGCAACAGGCAGCAAACAAACATTCAACCACAGGGCAAACTGAAGAGCCAGCACCCGCACGCTCCTCTCTCCTAGTGTTTGCTCTAGAAATGAAAAACATGGCCCGGGCTTTAGCCTTGAGACATCGCAGCAGGGAGAACCTGAGCGCCCGGCGAGCAGCCGATCAATACACCGCCATGATTGGCAGGCCGAGTAAGGCTCAGCGAAGAATGAGCTGATCCATATTAGAATAAATCAATGTATCAGTCGGTCGATATTTGCATCTGAGGACCTGCCCTCGGGGGATAAGTGCCATGGGGGGCGGTACACTGGCTTGTGAATGTCAGCGTTGGCCTAAGGGGGGTAGGTAATAGGAGAGAGGTGGGGCTAGGAGAGGGGTTTAATGAAAATAGGAAAAAAAAAAGAAAAAACGGTATCAGTTGACAGAGCCTCAGTCAATAGCCAGGCACCAAAACAAAACCGGCGTCCAAGATTAGTCATCAAACAGGGCTGCCTTAAAGGCTGTCTCCTCGGTTTGTCGGTCGCCCTGTTTGCCTTTTGTGCCGTTTACACACACACACACACACACACACACACACACACACACACACACACACACACACACACACACACACACACACACACACACACACACACACACACACACACACACACACACACACACACAGAGTCATCAGGTTATTCTGTGGCGTGGCGATAACAGACTTTGTGTGTTGCTTCCTCTCAGAGCACTAGGGTTCATTATTCTAGCTTTGTTCCCTGCCTGGGCGTCTTCTACTGAAGTGCCGCAGCAAGCGCTTGCTAATTCACTGCATCCTGCTTTCGCTTTCACTTTATACCAAAAATCACGTCAACAGAATGGTCTCCAGAGTATTGACACTACAACGCCGCTGCCTGTGGAAGAGGATCATCTGTGGCCATTTAAATCCTTCTTCCCCAAGTGGCTAGGAAAGGAGAATATGAATAATTATCCCCTAGTTATACGAGTTCCACAACACATTGGCCCCTCAAATCATATGTTATTTATATAGAAAATTTAAAACGTAAAAATCGATTGTAATGCAAATAGGATAATAACAATTTATGCATAGACCGATAAAACAAAGAAATACATAGTAAGTAAACCGGATCAAATAGTGAGCCATCTTGACGTGATCAGAGAACCAAAGCACCTTCGTCAAATCAAAGAGGCTTCAAATCAAAGACCGGCTCCTCAGATCCAGAGCTACACCGTTCCAGATGCGGGTCTGATACAACAAAAGGTGTGACGATCACAGCTCACTGTATGCCTCCTCTCCCCCGTGTCCAGTTCCGGGTGTTCACCGCTCCGTTCCACCGGGTGGAGTTCGCAGACTTCTGGCTGGCGGATCAGCTCAACTCCCTGGTCATCGTGCTGATGGACCTGGAGTACCTCATCTGCTTCTACATCTTCGACCTGCAGTGGGGCAACAGGAAGGGCCTGCTGCCCAGCGGCAAAGGTCAGACCCTGGGGCGGGGGGGCGGACACACAGCCCACGGCGTAGTGTGGAGGTTTACACCCGACTGACGTGTGGAATCCACCTCGCAATGGAACTCATTTACAATATCGACGAGAAATCGATGGTATATACATACTGCTCATATAGACGGTCGAAACTCGAACCAGGTTTTCCTGCATGTCATTTGTTTGTTTTGTAATTTTCTAAAATGATATACATTTACATTTAGGGCATTTAGCAGACGCTTTTATCCAAAGCGACTTACGATAAGTAGATTTGTCAGAAGAAAGAGAAACAATATATCGCTCGGTACAGTAAGGATGTTCATAGAACAACTCTTGTTAGGTTAACCCATTCCCCGTATACAACAAAGATAGCAAGGATAAGATGCTACACAATGCTAAGTACTATTAATAAGTGCAAGGACGTACAACATACAATAAGTGATAAACATCGATTGAATTTTTTCGTGATTAGGCCGACGCTCCCATCCAAAGAAGTCCCTTATAAACTTTCCTCATTCTCCGGTTTTCCTTTGTTATTCCATTCATGTTTCCCCCGCTCTTCCCCCCACCCCCAGATCACTTTGTGTGCCACAGCTACTCGTATGGCGTGAGGGCCGTCATCCAATGTCTCCCCGCCTGGGTGCGCTTCGTCCAGTGCCTGCGGCGCTACCGCGACACCAAGCGCGCCTTCCCTCACCTGGTGAACGCCGGGAAGTACTCCACCACCTTCTTCGTCGTGACCTTTGCCGCGCTCTACAGCACGCATCGAGGTAGGGCGAAGGAGATGTGCGAAGGCACGTGCACGCAGACACGTAGTCACTCAAGCACGCACGCACGCACTCACTCACTCACTCACTCACCTCGCAACAACAGCTGCAGCGTCAAAATATTCGGCAGACGAATGTGCATGCGAGGGAAAAGCTTGCAGAATGAATGAACGTCTGTTGTACTTCGACGCCAAATAGTGTGGGTATAATCAAGGGTTGAGTTACAAGATTGATTTGATTCTCTGCCGGATTTCTTCTCTTAATCAAGTAATGGCCGTCTTTTGGATAATAAGACGTGTTTTCTGCTCTTAACCCCTCTTGGTAGAGCTCAGTAGAAACCAACTGGTCTTCCACCTCATCCTGTGATTGGTTTGAACCATACTTCTATACAGTGGTGCTGGCTGGAGACTTGGGGGATGGGACCAAAAGAGGAGCTTCGGTCTGATGTAAAGGAAACAGCACAACACACTAACAACAGCTTTGACCTTGGGAGAGACACATACAAGTAGGCAGCCCCTGGCTTTCACGCCTCCATAATGGGAACAACACAGAGACACAGTGAGGGAGCTCTAAGGTTCTCTTCTCTCAATAGGAAACAAACAGCGTTCTCAGTCTCAGGGCCAGAGTGCGGAGGCGAGGGAGAAACCTGGTGAAAGAGAGAACTAAAGAGAGAGAATCAAGGGAGAAAGGCATTGAGAAGGTACACAGGCCAGGGCAGGAGGGGGGAGCTGGCTGTCATTAGCAAGTCAAGTCACTCTCTATCGTTGCTGCTACATAATTAGCCTGCGATTATTCCCGTTCTGAAGCCTTATCACAAAGTGGGTCGCCTCAAAAACATAGCAGCCAGACGATGAAGCAGCCATTTCAGTCGACTGCTTCGTGCCTCTGTCGATGTATCATCATAGTTTCACAGAAAAGTGCATACATTTATACATGCCTAAAAGTGTGAACGTTTTATTCCCAGAATCAATTAGGTCAAATCATTTTGATTCAGTGCTTTATGTTTCCTTCCTAAACAAACTGCCAGTGGGTGATAATTGACCAGAGAGAGAGAGAGAGAGAGAGAGAGAGAGAGAGAGAGAGAGAGAGAGAGAGAGAGAGAGAGAGAGAGAGAGAGAGAGAGAGAGAGAGAGAGAGTGCAAGCTGAGTGGACAATTGGACAAGAGGTGAACAAAAAGAAATGAAAGCGATGCCAAAAGGGAGAATCACTGGCATCTTTTTTTTTTTCATTTCATCCTTATCCTATCTTGTTTGGCAAGCCAGGAAGGCGTCCATTAAACCATATCCTCCCTGCCTCCTCTGGTCTGCAGCCAGTCGGCCCTTAGCTAATGGCTTCACTTCATCTCTTATTCTGTATGAAGCCCTCCTTCATCCCACGTAGTAATGGAGAGCGGTGGTTAAGTGAGGAAGGAGGGAGGACATTCAGGCACGCACATACACACACACACACACACACTCGCATGCATGCGCGCACACAGAAACACACACTTCCATATGCACGCACGCACACACATACTCAAATACATGCGCTCACACACACACGCCAACACGCATGTCCACACATACAGAAACACACACCAAACACGCACACGTACACACACATATTCATATGCATGCACGCACGCACACACGCACGCACACACGCCCGCACGCACATCCTCGCATACAGAAACACACACTTGCATAATGCACGCACGCACACACACCCCAGAACATGCACGCAGGTCAGATCCATATCTGCTTCACCACAGATCTGCGTTGCTCTGATATGAATACTGAAAAGGTTGTTCCAGAGGCTGTGTGTTCACGGGAAGACACTCTTATGTAGATCTCTCTGTGGGGAAGCGTCTTCTCTTCTGAGGCAGACGCTTTTGATACATAAGACATAAATAATGATCACGTGACCGGTTCAAACACCGGTCTTAAGCTTGATGGAGCTTCTATGTCAGAAGTGGTCTCCACACATTGAGGCTTCACACTGTAGTCAATTTAGTTCATTTTATAACTGAATAATAACGTCCTTCAAATATTAACGCTACAACTCCTACTGCCATTACTACTATTACTAGTATTACTGCTACTACTAGTAACCATCATCATAACTATTCAGAATAATTGATAATATTCAGATTGTCTTGATATTACTACCTTATTCATATTATATCATCCTACGTACAATTTCATTCGTATTTGACTGCAATGACGGGGCGGATGTGATATTGAGCCTGACCGTGGAACCCTCTAGAGTCTAGAGGGCGGCCATTGCTGTTCCGGTAGGGTATCAGAGTACCAGGAAGTCAGGCAGCAGCCGGGCCAGGGCAGTGTCACCGGCACTTAGTGTGACGTCTTGTTCATATCGCTGGCTCCAGCTGTAACAGATTGTTGATGTCGTGGGTTTGCTGGCAGAGTTCCCAGTGTCTGTCTGTGTGTGTGTGTGTGTGTGTCTGTCTGCTGAATGTGTCATCAGCATTACTGCAAAAGCCCAGTCAGAGAGCTTTGGAGTACATCCTGTCTGACTCCTCACCCCTCATGACCTCACTTCCTGGAATAGCAGACATCTGAAGATTGGTAAACCGTTCATACCATTGATTTTTGGCAGATGAAGCCCCATTGCATGGTGGGATATGCTGTCTGGAGCACGCTGGTCTGCAGTTTAGTTCAGTTAGCACTATTTAGGTCACTAAATAATACAGAGCGCTCGTTAAATGATTTTAGCCGATGCAAGAGAATCAAAAGTGGGAAGGAAAACGTCCTGCACGTCAGCCAGAACGCAACAGGAGACGCCGCGTGTGGACGGTGCGATTAAAACTAGTGTTTGAGAGCACAGCGGGGGGTGAGGGAGATGAATGGACCCAGGACACAGGGAGAGGAGAGAGAGGAGAGGAGAGCAGGTGGGGAAAGGTAACTAGGGGAGAGGAGTGGAAAATATACCACCGTGTTGAGGACAGCTCATGGACGCTAAACAAAGACATCAACACGGTGGGTGGGTGGGTGGGGGGGGGGTACGGCGGAAGAGAAGCCCGGGAACATCCGAGGTGTGGAGGGGGTGAAGGCGGAGAGGACGGGGAGAGGGGAGGTAAGAAGTGCAGTGGGGGAGAGGGATGGGGAGGAAGGGGGAGGAGAGCTGTCGAGTGAGGGGGGGGGGGGGGGGGGTAGATGTGGAGATGAAGGGAAAGGAGATGAGGGGAGGTGAAGGCAAGAGAGAATGGGAGGAAGGGAGAGTAGGGGAGAGGTGGAGGAGGAAAAATGATTGCAGGGGAGAGGAGAAGGGAGACGGGGTGGGGGGGGGGGCGAGGTGCAGCAGAGAAGGGTGATGTGCGATAGCCACCCCCCAAGGCAGAACACATGTCTACCGGACACTGCTGGAATAAAAATGAGGCCAGAGCTGACAGCTTTTGCAACTTCATTTTACAAACCGGGCTTCTCGTTATCAGCCTGGGACGCGTACTGAGAAAGGCGGCCCTGACACGCCCGGGCTTACTGTGTGTCTTACTCTGATTCCCCCCCCGCAGGGCCCACTCTCACTGCTACTACATTGACACTACTGTTACATGTATTAGTAGTCTGGGCCCCTACAGGTGGCCCCTGCAGGTGGCCCCTACAGGTGGCCCCTGCAGGTGGCCCCTGGTGGACTCAAACCGCTAATGAAGATTCTGCCATCTTCGCTCAGCCCTCTCTTGCACGTGGAAGGTGGGAGATGTCCTCATGAGGGGTGAAGTGAGCCCTGTCAGTCTGTCATCTGGATGTTTGGCAAGAGATGTGACGGGAAAACATACTGATTGTGTCGTCTAATAAGCAATGAGGCCAAACGGATAAAGTCCATAATAACGGCTTTGCATATGGTCTCCTGTAGATGATCGCTAATGGTCTCATAAGCAAATCAGATGAATCCACCCTGACAGTTACGCTCCTTTTCTACCTGTTCTCTCCGTGGGTAATGGGTCTGTTGTTGGAGTAGAAGGACCTGTCCATGCTGCACCACTTAGTCCTAAATAACATCAATCTTCTTTGAGGCCATTAGACATAATAGCATGTTTGCTGCAGTGTGTGTGTGTGTGTGTGTGTGTGCGTGTGCGTGTGTGTGTGTGTGTGTGTGTGTGTGTGTGTGTGTGTGTGTGTGTGTGTGTGTGTGTGTGTGTGTGTGTGTGTGTGTGTGTGTGTGTGTGTGTGTGTGTGTGTGTGTGTGTGTGTGGTGTTTGTGTGTTGGTGCTGCATGCATGTGCCTATATGCACACTAGAATGTATGTGTTTGCGTGGGTATGTATGTGTGCGTGTGTGTGTGTGTGTGTGTGTGTGTGTGTGTGTGTGTGTGTGTATATGTGTGTGCTTGTGTGTATGCATGTGCTTGTGTGTGCGTGTGTGTTTGTGTGGGTGAGTATTTGTGTGCTTGTTTGTATGCGTGTGATTGTGTGCTTGTGTGTGTGTGTGTGTGTGTGTGTGTGTGTGTGTGTGTGTGTGTGTGTGTGTGTGTGTGTGTGTGTGTGCGTGTGCTTTAACGTGCCTGTAGTCCCACCGTTGTCTGGTTGACGGACAGCGCGCTGAGTGGTTGTGACAGAGCCACAGACCACCGTTCGCCCCTGTGCTGCTCTGAATCAATGGCCGTGTGAACCGCACTAACCCCGCGTAACGACCCCGCGGGCTACTGATCAGCAGAGCCCAGCGTGAAGACAACTGCTGCAGCCCGGCCCGCCGCTATGCAGCAGGCTTAAATACCTCAGCATGGCCGGGCAGCGGACCAGAGCCCCACGGGCACAGGGTTGCGCAGGGGACGGAGGCTATGGTACAGGACAGGCCTGTTGACTCCCATCTTCGAAACCAGTGACTTTGCAGTGAAGACAATGATGCACCAGTTTCTAAATGGCAGAAGGAGTGGAGCTCAAGATGGATTCAATGAGCAGAATGACAAAGAATAACATCGTCTTTATCGTTCTCATGTAACTCATGAGTGTTGTTTTACAGTCGTACGATACTGTCAGGAATACCCTACAATATGGCCATTGAGCCAGCTAAAGGTTTAGTAGGTAGTTCGGTTTAGTAGGATGGTTTAGTTTCGTTGGTAGTTTATTCGGGTGGTTAGTGTCAGTGTTATAGGGTTAAGAACTCCTTGCCACTGCTGCTGTCACTGGTTATTTTTAATGGAGATGGCCACAAAAGAAGAGCTTTTGAAATAAAGAGATTAATTTGAACGCATGCCGTTGATTTCCCTTAACAGGGGAATGACTAAGCGTCCACAGTTATGGTGCCTGACTGGCTCTGAGTGGGCAGAGACAATCAGCAACTTAGATGGAAACCAGAAACCAATTTCTCTGTCTGGAAGGGTCTACTGCCGAGCTCAATAGCTATAGCTCAGGCTGTAACTATAGACCGAACTGGATCAACGAAGGTAAATCAACATCCGGCAATTTAAACACAGCGCACAGACTCGTGTGCATACATAAATTAGCTTGTGGAGGCTTCAAACCAAGCATATAACTCGCTCAATGTCCAAAGGTCAAAGTCATGTTTGGTTGGCACATTTAAACTATGCTAACCTTGTTTTGTAATCACGTGTGCCATCTGTGTCTACACAAGAGGTTATAGAGGGTAAAGGTAGGGGTAGGCTATATTCAGAACAGTCCACTGTCAACATGTTTCATGGATCTATAAGTATTTGGATTTATGTAATGTTAATCCTAATTATTAGTAATTATAATTGATATGCATTTAGTCATTCGTTTTGACTCGATTCTTCGTCAGATTTTTAGCTGGGATTTATCTGAAGGACAAACCTGTAGTGTTGGTACAACAGAAACACATGCAGGTATGAGATATTACCACACAGGCATCCAAACAGCCATATAAACAACAAAATATGATGAGAAAACAGGATCTAAAAATGGTATGGAGATGTAGTAAAGCTGTACATGTTTACATGTACATACGGTTTTTTTTCCACTGAGTCATTAACTTTCCAAAGAGTGCAATAGGCATTATCTGCGATTATGTGTGATAAATGGTGGCCTATTATAAAATGGGAACAGGTCTCCCTCTAGTGGAGGATCAGGTACTGCAGCTATCTGCCTCTGAAAACAGCGGTGGTCATTCCAACAATTCAAATCCCAATTAGAACCTGGGCGTTGTGTGTGTTTTGTGACACTCCAGAGCAGAAGCACGCGGACGCGGACACCTTCTTCTACCTGCTCATCGTCTTCTCCACCGTCAGCTCCCTGTACACGCTGATCTGGGACCTGCGGATGGACTGGGGGCTGTTTGACCGCGGGGCCGGGGAGAACACCTTCCTCCGGGAAGAGATTGTTTACCCGCACAAGGTATGGTAAACTCAGCCATCACAAGGCACTGTAGTGTAGCCCTCAGGCAGCATGGCCATTGGATGTACTGTACACCAGCAAGGAAATGGTACAAACACGCACACAAACCCATGCAGAAGGAAATGCAACCTACACAAAACATTAGCACACTATAGCATATATAATGTCCATGCTTTTTTGCAGATTAACGGTGGAATTACATTGCTGCATTTAGTCATGAGTCATGATTATTATTAAAACGGATCAATTCAAATACACAAACTTAAAAACCCTTTTCAAGATACTCAAAAACGCTTGTATTCATTCACCCAAGTCTAAATGAGTAGCAACTCAGCTTCAAGGTAAAAGTTATAAAATAATGATGATAAATTGATGGTCAATGAAGCTAATCACCATTGATAAACGGAGAGCGATGTCAGTAATAGAGAGCAGTAAAACACAGTAAACAGTGAATCATTTACATCATTTATTACCTAAATGATTTAAAATGTTCAAATGCCTGTGGGTGTGTCATAAATAGATGGCCTGTGAAGCCCTTTGAGACTGTAACTGTGATTGAGGGCTATACAAATAAAATAAACTGGATGGAATTATCGGCTCTGCCACCGTGGTGAGGTAGCACAGAGTATGAAGGTCGCGTGGAGTCAGCTGGTGGCGTCAAAGCATGGCGTCCAGACAGAGCTGGTGGCAGTGATAGCAGGCAGATAGAGAGATAAGGATTCAGTAGCCGGACTATCCCACATCAGAGCTCAGAGATTCTGGTGATCTGCCACAACCTCCCAAATAGCAATCAGATTCACATAGTACATAGACATAGTGGAAAGTACATATTTGCATTTAGGGCATTTAGCAGACGCTTTTATCCAAAGCGACTTACATCAGTTAATACACAATACACCGAACACACACTGAGATAACTGCCTGCGTACATCTTTGATCAGAATCAACACATCGCCCCTTTATTCCGCCATACATTTACATTTACATTTAGGGCATTTAGCCCACATTTTATCCAAAGCAACTTAAAATAAGTACATTTGTCAGAAGAAAGAAAAACAATATATCGCTATCGGTACAGTAAGCATGTTCATAGAACCAAGTGCCAAACACTAACAATTGTTAGGTAAATCCATTCCCCGTATACAACAAAGATAGCAAGGATAAGACGCTACACAATGCCAAGGACTATTTTTAAGTGCCAGGACGTACAGCATACAATAAGTGTGTAAGAGGGGTTACGGGGGGTTTGGTGGGGGGGAGGCTAGTGCAGAGTCAAGGGGAACACTGAACGAGTGAGCCTTTTGTGGAACGTGTGTCATGTTCTGCCGTGCTTGCAGGCGTACTACTACTGTGCCATCATAGAGGATGTGATCCTGCGCTTCGCCTGGACCATCCAGATCTCCCTCAGCACCATCACCAGCACCCACGCCACGGGGGACATCGTGGCCACCGTGCTGGCCCCACTGGAGGTCTTCAGGTAGGACAGAGGGCCTTTGAGACGGGATCTTCGAGTCACGGCGGCGGCCATCTTGAGAAACCTACGACTTTGTGAACTAGTAAACCAACACCGTCGATTCAGACTTCTAAAAGTGTTTTTAGGCTCATTTTGAGTCAACATTAAACATTAAAGTAGACATATTTTTAATATAATATGTTATGTAATATATCCCCTTTAAGAAAAAAAAAGTCAATATTTAACATCCATCCATGAGAGTTTGCCGGCGCCTCTAGACTCAGCGCGACGTTCTGAGTGTCTCTCTTCTACTCCGTCCCCCCGTCCCCCACCCAGACGCTTCGTGTGGAACTTCTTCCGCCTGGAGAACGAGCACCTCAACAACTGCGGCGAGTTCCGCGCGGTGCGGGACATCTCGGTGGCGCCGCTGAACGCCGACGACCAGACGCTGCTTGAGCAGATGATGGACCACGACGAAGGCGTGAGGAACCGCACGGGCAAGAAGCCCCGCAAGAGGTCCTACAGCCTGTCCCTGCTGCGCCCCCTGCTGTCCACCTCCCAGTGAGTCACGTCAATTGGATGTACCGTACACACCAAGATATTGGTGTGTGGAACATTATTAATTATAAATCTATAAACGCAGACACACACGCACACACACCCATGCAGAAGGAGATGCAACTATGGTAAGCAAATAGAATGAACAGTGAATTTACATTGCGGCATTTAGATTATTAATAAAAAATAATAATCAACATCAATTCAGATACCCATTATATATTTGATAGTTTGATGTTATATATTTATATTAAGGCGACTCTCGTTCATCCTGGTGTCCAACTCTCTTTTTGAGTTCAGCAAAGACGATCCACGTCACATTTTAAGAGATGTTTATTCTGACCGCCGCCATCGCGACAGAAAGGACGAAAGGAATGTATTATTTCGTAACTGTGATTCACTCTTTTTCTTCCTCTCTTTATAGGTCCAAGAAGGACACAAAGGTGTTGATTGAAGATACGGATGATGAGGCCTTCAGCTGAGTCCAGCCAGGAGAGCCAGATACACACAGATACAGACACACACACACACACACACACACACACACACACAACACACACACACACACACACACACACACACACACACACACACACACACACAACACACACACACCATCACACAACCATCACACACATATATGCACAAATACCAAAACACCCCCACACACACACTAACAGATACACAGATACACACACACGCATACAGTATGTATACAAACACAAATACACACACACACACACACACACACACACACACACACACACACACACACACACACACACACACACACACACACACACACACACATGCACGCACATGACATTGGTCACAGAATACCTTGAAAGCTACGAGTCAACAACCTGCTGAAGCACAAGTATAGTATAAGATAGTAAAGTTTAGCATAGCATAGTACTGCTACAGTATAGCATAGCATAGTGTTTCTGCAGTAGAGTGTGACTACACACAGCCATGCAGATGAGACGCTGAAGGTTACGCAGACGAGCCGAGACCACACTGCCGCAGGAAGTTCCTGAGTATTCTTTTGCCCTTTTCTTTTTAGCTTTTTTTTTTTTACTTTGAGACGTTTTGTATATTTCTTTTAAAAAAAAAAGTTTCCGTATTTTTTTTAGTTGCAGAGATATATAGTAGACGGCTATAAATGACTGTTTACAAGCATTCTCACTAGATCGACAGGGATTTTAAAAGCATATTTAAAGGACTGATACTCAACAATAACACACCTGAGGAAAGGACTCAACAAACGATAGCAGCATATCAGAAAAAAAAATCAACTGGTTTCAACTCGTTGGTTCTTTTATACAGCTATTCTTTTACCTGCTGGTTATTTTATAAGAGTTTGGGGATTGGTTTTGTTTATTGAGTTTTGCTGACGTCGCTGAAGAGCTACGACCCTGTATGCACTCACTGAAAAGGTGCAATTAATACGTAAACAAATCGAAACATTTACAAAAAAGAACAACGTAATTATGTTCTGTTTGAAACATATTCCTTATCTGTAAACAATGTTTTGATGGGTGTATATCTGCCCGATGCATATTTGCCTGGATATTTTTTCATGTATTTTCTACAGTTTAATTATTGTTTTATTTTTAATGTCTGGTCTTGTGCCATGGCCGACAGCTTATATCTACGACACACACGAAGATCATCAATAACACCAGATCTTCAACACACAGCCAGGAGTCAAGCAACAGCCAACCAAAAAAAAGCTTGGTTGGTTTATATCAAAGTGCCCTATGGCTATTTATTATTGTATGTGCATCGCTATTCTTTACTATATTCATTACCAAAGCATTGTAACCATGAATGTGTCTGTGGTGAGATTCACTTAACCTGCCTGAGCTGAATTAGGGCTTTGTGTTTTCACAAACAGGGCCAGAATGCAATGGTGATGATAACGTCTGAAACACTGAATAACTGACTTCAGCTTTGGCTATTGTAGTCTTAAATGGTTAAGGGCTGTCTGCCAATCGTCATGAATGCTGTCATGTAGTAAACACTGCCTCCAGAGGCCGACTGGGCTAGACTCAGCGCCTGCAGAGTCTGGGTTTATCCAGGATTTATTCCTCAGTATCCAACACGCATCTTTTCTGTTGTCATGTTCACTGCTGCCTCATTTTTTTCAAAGCACTTTGTTGAATTATTTGATGTGTTATTTTGTTCGATATTTGCAATTGTCGATGCATCACTTGGCCATTTTGAATATTTTGTTCCCCCCTTATTCTATTCGGCACTACCTTCTAGATTGAACTGGTTTAAACGTCTGTTGCTGCCGCGTCCTTTGAGGCCCCGCTACTCTCAGAGGAAAGACCGCAACTTTGAATGGAAACGGGTAAAATGTGTGTTTCACCATTTGTTTCACTTCCTGTCAGGCCCTTATCCCTTCACTGAACTCTCAGTTCGTTGTCAACAGCCCACCCCTGTGACTGTCTCACAGAACTACCGCCCCCGAGTGGACAGGCTTTCAGAACGGGTGCTCTATACTCAAACAGGAAGGACTGTTTGTCTTCCAGTCCTAATGTGATTCTGTCCGGATGAGAGATGTTGTTCTAGAGAGATCTACCTTCCCACTGAAAAGTGACGTAGAATTTCAGTCCCTCCTGTTCTGTGCAGTGGCGCCATCGTCGTAGTATGTAGTAGGGAAGGATTCTGTGTCTCCTATCGGGTTAGCATTTAGAAAAAACAACGGATAGATGTCCTATCCAAGCCAATGTATATAAATGTCATGTACTATTGAAGGTCATTCATCTCCGCAAGAGGGTACAATGTTGCACACCCCCACACTCCACTCTCCCCAACACACGTAGACACGCACACATTGATGTACACAAACACAAACGCACATACACGTAGCCTGCATTGCCTCACTGCGATTGTGTTGTGCCAGATAGTGCAAGCTTACTACCGACTGTTTCTGTAGTATGTTGATTTGCCTGCATGCTGCTTTTTTTTTTGTTGTGTTCTTACATTGTAAATAGATGTTAATTTATTTTCCATGATGTGTATATTAACAATCATTGACGCCGCCGTGACAATGATTGCTTTCATACGTTTGAATGTTTTGCTAAAAAAAAAGGAGCAGTATTTTAGGTGGAGAGGAGGAGCTTTTCTTCCATTGTTCATAGCCCTGCACTCTTTTCTAGCTGTAAATCTGTCAAGACTGTGTTTGTATACAAAAGAGAAGACCTAAAAAAAAAAAAAGAGAACTTCAGAAGTGATTCTGGATTGTGATTGGTTGTATCTTGTTGGTGCTCCTCTCCATACACCCGGGCATCCCCCCCCCCCCCCTCCCATCGTCATCCAGGGTTTGTGGAAAAGTCGAAGACAAGAGAAGGAAGGATTCCTGTGTGCTCAAATCCCAATTATATTAAAGTGTTCACATGTGCATGTACTTTAAAACCACCGGGGGGAAAACTAAAGGAACGTGACATTCTGGACAAGTAGGCTCCATCCGACTATCAAGCGACCCATTATGTCGGTAGTTTAAATATCGAGCCAGTGAAAGATGAGCACATCCTGGTAGAATGGTGGGCAGTAGGCCTGCAGAGTACAACCAGCATTCCTGTAGAAACTGTTGTGAAAACAACCGGCGATCCGGGGAGGGAATCACAAACGGATCTGGGAACTGCATAGTCCACCGGGAATAATTCTGAATGACAGCAAGCTTTACTGTGAAAGCCGGGTTAAATAGGATTCTTTATATGTGCAGTGTCTTGTTATTCAAAGACATCTTTACAGAGGTACAGTATGGACAACCCCCTGAAAATAGGGGTTATTTTGTACAGTTTTTGATTGATATTTTGATGATAATGATGGAAACGCAAGCCCTGACATCACATTTTATTCATGGTTAGAAAAACATTATGGAAACTGCCATGACTTAACTGTTTTTAGTGCTTGCTAACCCCCCTAATGTAAAAGTGCTAGTTGATATCTCCATGTCCCTCCCCCTTCTTTCTCTCTTGATGTCGTAGCCTTTCTATAATCTAGCTGAACGTGATTGTACATGTAGTTCAATAGATGGATGTACTACTTTGATAAGAGAAACAAAGTAATAGTAAATGCATTATGTGGTTGCAAGTGATTTAAACAACCTGAGACAAAAGAAAAATAAATGTCTTACAAGTCTAGCCATTGTCTTGGGCCCCTTCTACGAAGTAGTTTGTGAACGTTGAGTGTATAACACTGTACTATGATGGTTTTCCTGATGGTATTTGTATTTCTGTATACACTTTGGTTATCCTGTCATATCTGGGTTTTATAAACCACGCTTATTTTTAAAACTCTCACCCTGTGTCTGGACTTTTCCTTTCTCCCCTGTTCCTGCAAGTACATAATTAGATGCAGTGCTCAGCCATTTTATCCTTAGAAAACAGGATATGCTAAAATGGGACTTGCATTATCAATGTATCAAACTCGGGCCTCGGGCGTAATTCTCTTAACTTTTCCAATGTTTTCTCTACCAGTGTTTTACACTAGGTGTGTTATATAAGTGTGGCCACACATGGCGCTGTTTCGCGTTAGCTATGTATGGTAAGGAAGACACGTTGGTATTGTAAATAGAGTCCATCTAAACCAAGTGAACTCACAACTGCTGAGATTAATATCCTGAATGCTGAATTCTCGCTATGTATGCTTAAGGTTGTACTACCTTTACATAAATTGTCATATATGCAATATTCATTTAATTAAAATTATTCGTTTGAATTTCTGACTCATGTCTAACATGTGAAACAGCATAAAAATACCGCAGTCAAATAATCATAAGAATAATACCACTATGTACCGGTAGGCTACACAAACATTTCGCGCAAATTCGTCTGCTGGCCTGGTATGAGTCATATCTGTGAGACGAGCAATATTGGTATTTCCATAACGTACGAGCGAAACATGCATTATGTCCACAAATAAAACCCTAATTTTCCCTTTCAATAGGTCATAAATCACAAAGCAACACGTAACGCATTGTATGCTGTAAAATATGCCATAAACACCAGTGTTTTAGGCGTTTTACTTGAACTAATTATTGAATTAACTACCTTGCACACAAAAAAATCGATTATAAAAGCGAAACAACAAATGCAGACCATGACAACATTTAAGAAGGTCACAACTACGTTGTTTATTTCATAACTGATACAGGATAAATGTTATACATTCTTTTTTTAACACTGATATCTTGCTTTTATTTTCAATGTCAGTATGCAAAAAGAAGACAAAGTAAAGTAAACATTTTGGTGAAATCAAGACTATGATACATAATTTGGATGTTTCATACCATCGGAACCAATTTTTTTAAGGACTTATTGTCACCCTAGATAACTTGTTTAGATTCGCTACTACACACAAAAAAAAAAGGAGAAAAGAAAACCACAAACAAAAAGAATAAACCAAATGAAAACATCAAGAGCTGGCTGACAGCAAACACCGTAAGAACCATATAATCTTTAGATGCATCGATCAACATACCCATGTAAATGCACTTATAAAATACAGAATCACTGTTGTATCTATGCACATACAGCAATACTGCAATTACTAGAGTCGTCCACTTTGTACTGTGCATACAAAGAGACGAAATGAAAAGAGCTGGACACACACGTACACACATTAACCGTATCTCTCTGTATAAACACACATAGACCGACCATCCGACAAGCAAAGGGCTCTCTGGCGTTGAAGCTAAAAACTACGATGGACTTAAAAAAAAGAAAAGAAAAAAATAGAGTAAAGAAAAAGACATTCACATTTCCAAAACAAACTCCATGATTTTTCTTTTCTTCTTCATTTTTTTTCTTCTCCTAATCCCTCCAATGTCTGTGTGTGTGTCCATCAGTCCAGACAGTAGTACTGATTGCCGCCAGAGAAGGGAGGACGGTCTACCATGTGTGGATGGTGGTGAAGAGCTTCTGTGTGCTGTCCCACCGCACCCGGGTAGAGGGACGGCGGGGGGGACGGCGGGGGGGGGGGGGGGGGGGGGGGGGGGGGTCTGCACACCCGGCACGAGAGACCGGTAAGGGCAAAGTTCACCCAGGCTGGGAGGCTCTCCCGTTGGTTCTCCCGGTATCACTCTCCACTGGGCTCTGTCGTCTGTGCACTCATTCACAGACTCCCACTCCCACGAGGGGACTGGTGGTGTTACTGGGGCTACAAGAGGGGGGTTTAGGGGGGGCTACCTTGTCGGAGGACGTCATCTGCGGTCGGTGAGTCCGTCGTGCGTCTCGGGAGGAATTACATTGTAATTCTCTCCTCTTTCTCGGGGGGGGGGGGGGGGGGGGGTTGGGGAGGTGAATGAGTGAACGCCTTGCGGAGGTAGGTTCGAGAACGACGCCTGCAAGTGTTTAGGTCTGTTCGTAGTGTAAGAAAGTACGCTCCATGCAGTCCTTCCCGTGTGTGTGTGTGTGTGTGTGTGTGTGTGTGTGTGTGTGTGTGTGTGTGTGTGTGTGTGTGTGTGTGTGTGTGTGTGTGTGTGTGTGTGTGTGTGTGTGTGTGTGGTGTGTGTGTGTGTGGTGTGTGGTGTGTGTGTGTGTGTGTGTGTGTGTGTGTGTGTGTGTGTATGTATGTGTGTCCGCGTGCTGATGTTGTCATGTACTGTACGTCCCGTCTCGTCTCTCCCCCGGGGGGGGGGGGGGGTCTCAGGGCGAGGCTGGCGGTTTGCACCCGCTGTAGTGCACCTGGTACCTGTTGACCGCCTGGCCCTTTAGCTCCGTGGCCACCAGCAGGGTCTTGCAGGGGATCATGTCCTGCTCGTCCTTCCCCATCAGCCAGCACTGGACCGAGCGCTCCGCCGACGGACTCACGTGATTGGCCAGCCAGCCCTGGTGCCACTTGTCAAAGCGGTCGTGCTGGGTGACCGCCACTTTGTGCTGCGACTGAAGGAAGGGAGAGGGAGACAGAAAGGCGGTTAGAATAATAGTAATAATAATAATGGTGGCGGGCTGAGCGGTGTCACGGTGGCTGAGGAGGGCTGCTCCCGGCATAAAAAAGGTACCGAGGGTCGATCTGTAAATGTTTTCGCATCTTACCTGGGAGGCGTCCTTGAGCAGGATGCCCCGACCCTTAATGAAGGTCGAGTTACGGTTGGACGTTGACACAACGCAATGACCACGCAGTCGTCTTCGACGGAGACGTGAACCTGCTTTGGTTCTAGTGCCGGGGGTTTACGTTAGCGGACCAATCACAGCCCTTTCTGCTGCGTCGCCGAGGCGACGCAGCAGAAAGGGCTGTGATTGGTCCGCTAACGTACACCCCCGGCACTTCAGGCCCTTGCGGTGGACGCAAGGAGGGTCCGAGGGGGACGTAACAGGCACGTATACCCCCACTTGTGTTGCGTCGACGACCAAACCATAACTCTTACCTCTACCTGCTCTCCAGCGACATGCATTTGAACCATCTCTGTAAACTCACCATCCTGGCCTTGACCAGGGCCCCCCGGCGGTACATGTAGTCCTCCGAGTTCATGACGAACACCATCTTGTGGGTGTTGAGCTTGAAGCGGCAGTCCAGGCTGCCGGCGTTCTCCACGCCCAGCTGCCGGTGCCACTCCCTCCGGCAGCGCATGGCCTCTACCTGCCGCACCTGCCAGCGCCTGAAGTGCCGCAGATTCCTAGTTGGGGTGAGGGGTGGGGATTTGATGATATTAGAACCACCACTACCAGCTTTCTAGACCTCATCAGGGCACTCTCATCTCCCGGCAGACTTCATCGATCCATCTTCCCACGAGGATTATATTTATGGCGTCTAATCTTGAATTGTTGTTATGTTGATAAACTGTATTGCTCAGTTTTTATACCGGTCTCTCTCTGACTAATAAACGATCAAATATGACCTGACTCACTCGAAATTGACTGGCATAGATTATGTCATGGTAGGATGATAATGGTATGAATATATATATATATGAAAAACGTTTTGATCTTCAAAAAGGCGTTCCATTCAGCAGCATCAGAGGACAGCTAATGCCATCCAGATAATCTACACAATAGAATATAGAAAATGGATAAAGCACATGCTGTGCAGTCTCCCTGGAGTCCAAGCCCTCCTCAGAGAGAGGGAGGGCGTTTTCACGTCCAGGACCTGCAACAACTCCCAACACAGACAGAGGCTGCTGGAGGTGATTAAGGGACAGTACTACCATCCCCTGCCGCTCTGTTGCCCTCCGTGGCACAGCGCTAACCACTCCCTGATTGGCTAATAAGTGTAGCTTGGGAAGTGGACAGGCTCTCCCCCACCACAGAGCCCTGCTCCATGCCTAAGGAATGGCCCTGTACCTAGAGAACCAAACTCTGCAGCACGGAGACACTAAAAAGGAAGCCAACGCCTCTCCCCTTTCCCCGCTATTCCATCCCCCAGAAGTGAAGCGCTGAGGAAATCCTGACTCTCTCAGAACCTCTCCTCCTGCCCCTCTACCCTTTCCCCCCCCCCACTCCCCCACGTTTAACGATAGACCCGTTTAGCACAACCATGAAACACGGGTATGATTGCGATGACGCATGAGGTTCAAAGTCCTGAGGCCTGTCTCAAGACGGACCCGTTCTCTGGCTCCAGGGAGCTCAACCCATTCGTGTCAAAAGGCCTCACTATTTACACAACGCTTTCTCTTGTTCCCCAAAAAGTGCGACGGGGTTTTCTGCGGGTTTGTAAAGAGTGTGTTATGGACTCCTACCTCGGCAGGAAGACGGGCTTGAAGAAGTAGCCGTCGGCCTGAGAACACAGACTGGACTCGGCTCCAACAAACTGTTCCATGTAGCTGGAGAGGCACTGCGTGGGGGAGACGGAGACATCGACGTCTACATTTAGCAGACGCTTTTATCCAAAGCGACTTACAATAAGCATATTTTGTCAGAAGAAAGAGAAACAACATATATTGCCGTCGGTACAGTGAGGATGGTCATAGGACCAAGTGCCAAGCAAGCGCTAACATTCGTTAAGACGTGTTAACCCGTTCCCTATATAGAACAAATAGGATAAGATGCTGCAAGACGCTCCGTACTATTTTTAAGTGCAAGGACGTACAACATACAATAAGTGCGTACATTAAGTACCAGGACATACAAACATACATTAAGTGCATAAATTAAGTGGCAGGACGTACAACATACAACAAGCGCACACATTAAGTGCCAGGATGTACAACATACAACAAGCGCGCACATTAAGTGCCAGGATGTACAACATACAACAAGCGCACACATTAAGTGCCAGGATGTACAACATACAACAAGCGCGTACATTAAGTGCCAGGATGTACAACATACCACAAGCGCACACATTAAGTGCCAGGATGTACAACATACAACAAGCGCACACATTAAGTGCCAGGATGTACAACATACAACAAGCGCGTACATTAAGTGCCAGGATGTACAATATACAACAAGTGCGCACATTAAGTGACAGGACTTACAACATAAAATAAGTCCTTACATTAAGAGCCAGGACATACAATATACAATAAGTGCGTAAGAGGTGTTTAAGAGTCACGGGTCACGTCCAGGGTGGTGAATACCAGCAGACACGCCGCACCCACACGGGCGGTACGCGGCGGGACATACCTGTACGTCTAGCGGGTCGTCCGCCTGGGCTTCTTCAGTGTCCAGGAGCTCCACGCTCATGGAGACGTGACCCTTGTCCTGGATGAACATCACCTGGGGACCACACAGAGGCAGCAGCAGCAGAACCGTCACCTCAGTGCCCTCTGGTGGAACCAACCGCTCCAATCCCACCCAACACTCCTCAGATCGTTTCAGTCTCAAGTTGCTTTTGGTTCGAGATCGAACCAAATGCAAAAGCCTACGCTAACCGTTCGCTCCCAATGGCGATGTGATCGTGCTTTACATCGATCGCTGCTGAGATGAATGGGGACCGAAAATAAAGTCGACATCCTCTCAAGTACATTCCTTTCTTGTTTGTTTTGTTATTTTATCCGTTTTATCTTATGTTTTGGATCTTGTTGCGTTGTATTTCATCTTGTAATATCTTGTCAATGTAGTATTGCATTGTTCTTATTGCCTTGGTTGATCTGTTCTTATTGTCAAGCACTTTGTAACTTTGCTTTGAAAGGTGCGTTATAAATAAAGCTATTATTAATTCCAACCACTGAATCCCCCTCTATTGAACGTGTTCTAGTGCATCATCATAACACATGAATCCCGGAGGAGTCATATCTGCCCTCACCTTAAAACAGTTCTCCTCGGCCATGACCCTCTCGGCCTTCCACTGGAAGCTGGTCTCCCAGGCCGACCGGACGCACTGGGAGGACAGGTTACCCCCCGCGGCCCCCCTCTTCCTCTCTGCCAGGTACAGGTCTGCCACCTGCAGACACACCTCGTCGCTCACCAGGTGCTGCAGCTGATCACACACACACACACACACACACACACACACACACACACACACACACACACACACACACACACACACACACACACACACACACACACAAAGTCATTAGCATAAAAGGCGCAGGCTGTAGCCTGTGTGCAGGGTGATGCCCTCTTACACACCGGGGTTGACATTCAAGCCTTGTTTATACTTCTGAATCTCTCCAGTGGGTGTCTCGTTAAAAAGGTCAACAACACGATTGTCTTGCTTGTAATCTACTAAGGACGACTTTCGCTCGCTGCCCCGTCCATCACGTCACATCTGCTGTTGGCAACGTTTGTCCCAGCCGGTTTGTAACCGGTTCCACTGCAGTTTGACATGGGTGAACTGTTGAGTTGTGTGCATAATAAAAGCCTCCCACCCAGCGCTCCTCAACCTTGAGAATGTTTCACCCTCAGATCTGTCTTTTCTGCTCGGAGGATGTTTCACCACAAGCGATTTAGTTTAATAATTTTATCATTCAGCATTTATTTGTAAAAAAAAAAAAAATAGGGTTCCTTTCAACTGCCCTTCCTAAAGAAAAATGTATGGACACCTTACATTCGGTATGCTTTACAAAAACCTCCTTTGTGCTTTCACAAAACTTTTCTGGATCTATTCAGACGGTCAACCGTGCTGTAAACAATTGTTGCATGTCTCGTGTCTCTGGTGTAGTCACCTTTTCAACCAACATAAGCATAAAATAACGTTTCTTTGTGAATCACTCTATTCTCTCTTTCAACCGCCACGGCCTGCATGCCAGATCAGTGTTAACTGTGGCTGCGTTTGAGGCTGTTTTGTAGACACATTTTTCTGACGGTGCCTGCATAATTTTTGCCAGAGGTCGCCGCAAAAAACACTCTACTTAACTGTGGCACTCCAGGGCCACTCACACTCTGTGGCCCTGTGTAACATATTTGGAGGAGCAACGGCATTAACACGTCGTAACACGGTGGTTGCGAGTTCAATTCCCACTGGGACCACCCATACTAAAAACGCATGCGTCATAATTCCGCTAACAACATATATCCTCTTCTGTATTATTTCTTGAGCTAACCGAGAGGAGCAAGTGCAATGAGTGCACACGACACGGGGGGGGGGGGGGCCGTTCCACCGCGGACCTACCTGACGGATGATGTTGTGGATGAGCTTGTCGATGGTGAAGCCGATGTAGGCGTGGATGGTAAACATCTCCCTCAGCGTGTCCTCGTACTGGCTTGACTCCAGGTTGCCGTCCAGCAAGCTGCGCACCATATCCAGGAAGGCCGGGTAGTACTCCTCCAGCTCCACCTCACCTGCGGACGGCGACACACACGGACTGCGTTTAAAACAAGAGTCCTGCTGCAGCAGGGCTAGCCCAGCCGTCAATGCTAGCCCACGCGTTTATGTAGCGCTTTTCTAACCGGTGGCCACTCAAAAGAACTTTACAATCGTCGCCTACCATTCACCCATTCACACGCCGAGGGCGGTGTCAGCCATGCAGGGCGACACAGCACAGCTCGTCGGGAGCAGTTAGGGTGAGGTGTCTCGCTCAGGGACACCTCGTCGACGCTCAGCGAGGAGGAACCAGGGATCGAACTCGCAACCTTCCTGTTACCGGCCAACCCGCTCTAACTCCGGAGCCTCAACCCGCGGCCTACAGCACCACGGTGCGACGTGACCACAACAGCACGGTTTCAAAAGAGATTAACAAGGAGCCCGGCTTCTGTTTTGGAGATTGAGAGTGCCAACAGATGGCCGGGGGGATGGAACATTTACATCCTTTTCTCTCTCAGGCGCCCCCTGCCTCAGCCTCGTTCTCCCCAAGTCCCCCGGAAACACTGTACTCAAATGTCACGAGAAAATATCGTGTTCCTGGGACAGATCGACCTCGAGACTTCTAGAAATTGTATATTAGTTTAGTCTGGTAAATCCACAGAGGGTGGCGAAAGAAAGACTTCACTGGAGCAGGTTTTCCAAGTACAATATACTAACTATCAATATTACCAATATTTGAGGCCATTGAGACAGAGGCAGGAAAGCCTGGTGGTCCAATTATGTCTTCAAACACAAGTTTGGATAGAAAAACACCAAAATCTGTCATTTTGTCGTTAAAAGAGAGTTTTAACTATGTTTGTGAGCCATGGAAATTGTTCAATATTTTTCAATATCCGCTTGTTGCTTCAAATCCCCATTAAGGAGGATGAAACGTACACACTCGTTTTAACCATAAATGTTACTAAATCATGATATCAGCTTTTGAGCGTATTATTGCTTAACACGATAAGATCTCGTGACGTTTAAAGAAAAATGAGGGCCACCACCTCTATTAAAACATTGCTCGAGCAACACTCTTTTCCCAGACAACTGCAGATATGTTGCTCAACTCATTTCCAATCTCTTATTTCCTCATTGGGTCGAACCTCCCCCATCAGCGACAGGGTACTCCGGAACCCAGCATCACCCGTACTAAGCGGACAGTAGGGCTGACTTTTGCCCAAAAATCCAATTCGAAGTTCGTTTGTTTATTAATATTCGAATATGTATTAATAATATTTTGACCATTAAATGCCTTCAGTAAGACCTCGAATATTAGGGGCTGCCTAATAGTCGTTCGAATTTTAATTTTTCCTTCCCGTTTCCTGAACTTGAGTGTCAGTCGATTATTAGCCGCCTATTGAAAGGTTCTGTGACAATGACAGCAATGTATAGTCGGTTCACTTACTATGAAGATTATTATTTTTTTACATTTGTATTCTAGTAGTTAAGCGTCCATGTTTTTTGGTAGCTCACTTGATGTAGGTCGGAGATTACGCGTTTCCAATTCCCGATACTGGTAACAACGGCATCTGAACAACTCTGTCCGCTAGGGCATTGACTCCGAAATTCGTTATTCGAATATAATTCGAATATCAAAAAATAAAATGAAAATTTCGAACGACTATTAGGCAGCCCATAATAGGAGGATAGGAGGCCTAGTTGTATTGCGCGAATGCTTCTGAGGGAGGTAGCCTATTTGATTGATTCGCTGAATTGTCCAATCATGCGGTGATAACAAAAAAGAAAAGCGATACCATTGGACTGGGGCGCACACTGGTGCGACCCGAGGGCGAATTTTCTTGCGCCAATGAAAAGCTGTCCCTGCTTGATTGACAGCCAACAGTTAGCGAGTTTACGACTTCAACGTGGCCCGCGCCCCTGACTTGGAGGTGGGCTTTATTTCGAATGACCAATAACTAGCCTAGCCCAAATCATTGACGTTCAGGCGTATTTAAATGGTTGCTGGCAGTGACAAGTATATCACATAATTAAACGAGGATCAACGCTACGTATTTTTGTTGGTTTATTTTGTATTGATAATAGTTGATTAATAGTTGACTTGGCAGATATATTCAAGTGAACATTTCACGGAGGGACGGCGCCCTAGCGCCCTCTATTGACCCACCGCCACTGCCGGTAACCATAGCAACGCGGTAAACAAATCTTGCGAAACCCAATCCACAGGTCTTACTGAAGGCATTTTATGGTCAAAATATTATTAATAAATATTCGAATATTAATAAACAAACAAACTTCGAATTAGATTTTTGGGCAAAAGTCAAAGCCCTAATCTCTATAAGCGTGTGGAGCGGCGTCGGGAGTACGTACTGGGCTGTTTGAGGCGCAGCTCCATGGCCAGGTCGCAGGCCTTGTCCCGCCGGCCCTCGGCCAGCAGCAGCCTCTCGCGGCTCTGCTCGGCGCGGTGCGCCAGCAGCTGCCGCTCCGCCTGCTGGTACACGCGCAGCAGCCGCGAGCACAGCGTCTGGTGCAGCCGCAGGAAGAAGTACCAGTTGTTGTTGACGAAGAACAGGTTGTACACGCCGTCCAGCTCCTTCTGGTGCTCCGCCTCAGGGTCCCGCAGGTCCACCTTCTCCGCCGGCGGCGGTGGTGGTGGCGGCGGCGGCGGCGGTGCGCCGGTCTCCATGGGGGAGGGGTCGCTGGGGTCCGTGGTGGTGGTGGCTGTAGTCGTGGTGGGGGTGGGGGAGGCGGCGCACGGGACGCCCCCCGCAGTGAGGGCCGCGCCGCTGGTGGTGGGGGTGAGGGTGGGTGAGGGCTCGGCGTCGGTGGGCTGGGAGGGGCTGCAGCGTCTCCGCCGGGACTCCCCGTTGAGCTGCTGGGGCTGGGCCGCCTGGGTCTGGCTCCCGGGGGCCAGGGCCCCTCCGCTCTGCCGCCGCAGGGGCGACCGCGGCACCGGGGTGCCCGAGGCCCGCGCCTCCTCTATCCCCAGCGCCCCTCTCGACGCCGGCGCCCCGCTCCCCGGCCGCCGCCGCCTCCTCCGCGTCGGCCTCCTCATCCGTCCAGTCCTCGGTGTCGCTGAGCTCGCCGCGGCGGGCGAAGAACAGGTCCGGGACAAAGTGCTGGACGATGCGCTTGATGTGCTCCTTCTCGTCCTTGTGGATGGCGGGCTGCCGCTTGACGTGGTAGATGATGAGCGCCGCCGCGTCCTCCTAGGATCTGCTTGTCCTCGTAGGTGAACATCATGTGCGGCTCGCTGGCCAAGGCGGCGCCCGAGCCGTTGCGGCCCTGCTGGCCAACGCCCCCCTCCTCCGTGCTCTGCTCCTGACGCTGAGGGGGGAGAGAGAGAGAGGGGGTGGGGGGGTTAAAGAGAGAGGGAGGGATGGTTCAAAAAAGGTAGAGTACTTCCCCTCGTGAACATAAAAAGGAGTTGATGAGCCAGCTTTTTTCACTAATCTGAATCCAGGGGGGTGTATGGGTTTACGTGAACCCCGGGGACACGAAGCCTGCTTTAGACTATGAGCAACCAGGTTATGCCTTCGTCTAGAGTGGCTGCCGGTGCACGGTGGATCAGCAGCACTTGTGCAGGATGCACAGCACGTGGCTCAGGAGGTAGAGCGGGTTGCCTGGTAACCGGAAGGTTGCTAGTTCGATCCCCCGGCTCCTCCCGGAGAGTATGAGCAAGACATCTCACCCCACCTGCTGCCAAAGAGCTGGCTGTCACCTTGCATGCTTGAGACCGCCGTCGGTGTGTGCATGAATGGGTGAATTGTTAGGCAATAGTGGAAAGTGCTCAGAGTGGCCACTGGCTAGAAAAGGGCTGTATTAATGCAGAGCATGTGTGTTAAATATGCAAGGATTGTTGAAAGAATAGCTGAGACGATAGAGTCGGTAATGGGTGTGCTCACATTTTCACGATCTTACCTCTTATTGGGCACAGATATAGAGAACCATCCCGATTAATTACTTTGACTTAAACCAGCATGCAACACGAGTCTCTTTGAAATACTTCTCCATATGGTTTCAGGCATTCCTTTGAAATCAACATCAGCAGGTGGTTTTATTGTGGACATTGTTTTTGTTAAATATTCCATAATTCAAAATGGGACGTAACCCGTACGCCGTGTTCAGCTAGACATTCACCTCGTCATAAACACTCTCGATCTCGTTCAGAAGGCTCTTGGAGCGAAGAGGCCTTCATGTCGTTCTGCTTGAAGTTGACCCCCTGGTGGTCGAGGGACTTGAGGTAGGCCTTCTCGTACTGCTCCCTCCAGATCTTGTTGAAGCCCTGCTGTGCCTCCCTCCACTCCTCCTCCTTGGCTTTCAACCTGTGTAGGAGCGAGAACACGGCTGGGTTGAAAAACACGACATAGACACACGCCACCCCCACACTCCTCCTCCCCTCCTCGGCTTTCAAGCGGTATGGGAGCGAGTAAGACGGCGGGGTTGGAAACACCGTAAGACACGCGCCACGCCGACGGTACAGGCGGTTCCAAGAGGCGCGAGGACACGTTGCGTTCTGATTTGCACTTGGGTGCATTGTCGTAAGCACACATTGAGGCCTTTGTGTGAACCTGTGCGCGTTTCCATATGCACAGCTGCTGACTAACGGCCTCCTATTAATAAAGTGCTTCTGATGATGCATGGCGTGCGGACAATCTGCTTCGGAAACAACAAAGGCTCTTTTATTTCATTGTCTCACTGAAATGAGCCTGGTATTTTACAATGTCAAATCATTTATTAATACCTTCAAAAAAACAAAAAAAACATTCAAGCCGCACCAAAATTAAACTTTTGTTGTATACATTACAGTAGAACATTAGATGTCCTTGCCTTTTTCGTCAATCAAACTTAAAAGAGAAAATCCCATGGCTGGATTTGAATGGTGGGTGAGAGACTTTTATGAGGGGGACACTCATCATTTCTAATCACTTTTCACTGCGGTGAGTTAGAAATAACTTTGAACAAAACGTGATACCTGCGGTGAAAAAGGTTACGCTGTACAGGTCTGGTATTCAAACCAAAGACAGCGTCTCATTATCCAACCACGCTACCACCCAGATCCTTCACTTTGGGTTCTTTGGCACAAGACTAACAGTAGAGCTGATTAAGAAGTCCTTTTTTTTTTCCTTCATTTAAAAAAAAAAAATGTGATAAAAATAACATGAACCTATTAAGAGAACGCATAACCTCACACGAGGGTCGACAAGGCGGCGTCTGCTGACCTTTTCAGGACCACAGGCACAGCGGTGATGGGGCTCCTCTTCAGCCCCTCGATGATCTCCGGGGCCTTGTCCCCGTAGATCCGGTACACGGCCCGGCGCTGGATCACCTCCGACGTGCCCCCCAGGCAGTCGTCCAGCCTGAAGCGGTCCTGGTCCTCGGGAGACAGGCGCGTCAGCTTCTTCTGGACGCTCTCTAGCACCCGGATGGTGGCCAGGTTGGTTTCCAGAACCACGTCCAGCTAGTGGGGGGGGAGGTGAGGGAATTAATGCAAGGAATCACCGATATGAAAAGGACTCAGACCTCTGTACATTTACATTTAGCTGTTATCCGAAGCGACTGACGATAAGTACATTTGTCAGAAGAAGGAGAAACGACAACATATCGACGTCGGTGCAGTAAGGATGTTCAGAAGTACTAACAATTGTTAGGTTAACCCATTCCAAGATAGCTAGGATAAGAATGTGGTTGTAGCAGTGTGGTACCTTTCCCGGCATTAAGGGAAGGCTTACAAAAGAGTGAAAGTAGAAGATGAGCATGGCTAACCACGTAGCATCGAAAGGAAAAACTGGTCCTCTGGCAGGCGCCCAAGAAGCGCTGAAAAGGACGAGTTGTCGTGACATGCATACCTCAAACCTCTCGTCTTCGCAGCGATGCAACTGCTCCTCGTAGGGAGTCTTCTTGGAGCTGACGAAGGTTGGAGTCCTCTGACCAGGAGGGGAAGGATACCCAGGTGTCATTCAGCACCTACACAGACACACGCAGACGGACACAAACGTAAACCTCCGAGTCAAAAGTCCTCAAAAAGGTAAAATGCGATCTCCTTTAGTAATAATAACAAATGACGCTTTGTTTTTCGAAACCTATTGTTTTTAAGTAATTGTGTTGTTCCACTTGAGAAAAAACAGCATGTCCTTCAAGAGTCTTTTACTCCAGTTGCTTTGTCCGTGTTGAACTGAGCGGAGCCAGTGTGGTTATTGCAGTGGGGCAAAGAGTTTCTCTTCAAGTCAAGCATGAACCGGGGAGCAAGACCGAGACTCTTTCCCCGGGGGGATATGCAATGCAGTTCAACATCCAAATTAGTCCTAATGCTATTGTTGGTATTTAATTAACTACCAGACCTATTTATTCAATATATTTTAAGTGAATCCCCCTGAAAGTGGTTTGTTTCCGTTTTTTGGATAGTAAGTTGGTTTTACTGGCACATTGCTTGGTTTCCTCAAGTTAATTATCCTTACTCTTTATTGAAAATGACAAGCTAATTCGGTTACGGTTTGAGCTGTGCGATCTGCTCCAGAGCACCCCGCTCCATCACAGGTTAGGTTAGAGGTAAGGTTGGAGACTACCTCTCTTTGTGCCTGCAGCAACAACTTCCGTCATGCAGCACATTGGTTTCAATAACATCCGTGTTAAAATGACGAAAAGCACTCGGGGGAACTTGATCTGCAACCAATCACATCCAGGGTATCTGCAGGTTTCAGCAAGTCAAATTTAAGACTTTTTAAGGCTTAAATTAAGACCACCTTGATGGTGGGGGTTGGCAACAGACGTTGGCAACAGACGCGAGCCAACTTCGGAAACGGACGTCTTCCAGCCAACTGTCCTTGAATTTGCACCTACCCATCGTCCCAGACTAGCTAGCAAGCACGCAGATAATCGTTTATATATGCAGCTAGCAAGAAAGAAGCCTCTCTACATGTCCTTCCTGAAAAGTCCCACGAGAAAAATAAAAAAATAAATAGTCCTGCCCCGACAAATTTAAGATCTTGAGTTAAAGTATTTAATACCAGCATATGACATTTGTAACGAATTTAAGACTTTTTAAGGCCTTAAATTTAAGACTTTTTAAGGATGCGCGGACACCCTGACATCAATAGAGCCCCATGCTTCCTACTTGGAGACCCTGGGCGTGTAACCAGTGCCCTACCTCCTTGCAGATGGCTGTGCGCCCGCTACATTTGGGCTGCTGGTAGGTCTTGGGCAGCGCCCGGTAGCTGGAGCCAAGACGTTTGCAGGAGGCGTAGTCCACCTCGCGGCCCCCTCCCCCTTCCATGTAGCGATCGGACAGGCCTGACGGGCAATGAGCGAGCTCTTTGTCCCCGAGGAAGGACTTGAACTGGCTGTAGAGTTCCGGAAACTTCCTGCATGGAGATGAAACATTAAAGATGACCTTATAATGCGTCGGTATATATATATTAAAAAAAGGGAGACCGGGGGACCTCACGATTATATGGGGTCAGTAGGAATAGAGATAAAATGTTCATTGCACATAGCCGCACCATTGAAAGAAATACTTCAGAGTGCTTGGTTCCCTCAGAAAATGATACAAGATGCTCTTAATACCATAGAGAAATCCAACAAAGCAGTATGCTCAGCCTTGCCTGCCCTTTACTGCGGTAATATCACCCTGCCTCTTTTATAAGCGGTGTTGGTGCATTCTCCACTTTCTCAGAGGCAATATAATTACTTAGTCGGTCATCACACGCATCGTTATCCACCATCCAGTCGTTCTCCAAATGCTTTCTCAGTGCTCTCACCCCAAGAACGGAGTGACCAGCTGCAGCAGCTCGGCTCCCGAGACCACTTCCTGGTTGAACAAGGCGATGCAGCGCAGGAAGTTCTCGTACACTTCCTGGCTTTTGAACAGCCGGCGAACCTGAGTGTGAGAAAACCGAAAGAAAAGGGGTAAAAAAAAAGAGCAAATCATTGGTAACCTTAAAGAGTGCATTAGGCGTACGTGACTAGATAATTGAAGACGACACATATCGGGGAAGGGATAAATTGAATTTGTCAAAACCAAGAATGAATGAATGAAATTCACCCACATTAAAAACTTTTGGGTTGGAAAATAATGCCTCACCTTATCAAAGAAGGTGAACTCGCGCAAGACTCCATGTTTTCCAACCGAGGCAAAAGACTGATCTTTGGTACATGAATACTTCATCTTTTTCTGAAAAGTAAAACACAGCCAAAATGATTATCCTCAACTAATTTCGATGAAGAACCTAAAGGAGGTTATTTTCCCTTTATGCTAGTTACAGTTAGAGTCACATATTTTGCAGTGTAATGTTACACTTTGATTGCCTTGGGATAATTTCCTTGTGTTCCCGAATTACAGGAAATTCCCTTATCCCAGTCAGCGGAAGACCGGCTTTACCGGGACTATTGCGCTATACCAGATGACTTAACTCAGTCCAACTCAAAACGTAAAAATGATTGACCATGAGGATTTCAGCAGGAGAGGTGCACCCACACAATAGGATTTTACACACAAGGTCTGCGACCTCCATCAGAGCCTCAACATCATTGGCTCTGAGGAACTGTTGCTTAAGACAGGCTTAGGGCTGCAGGCTGTCAATCATTGCCCAGATGGGAAGGACCGAAACACCACAATGTATTGGCTTTAGAATCGGGGGAACATGATATATCTGAGTCTTCAAGACCACTATTATTAAACAGGCGTGTTCCCCATTAAGACTTTCATTGTGGTAGGTCAACTCTTTATCAAATTAAGAAGCGCACACACACACACACACACACACACACACACACACACACACACACACACACACACACACACACACACACACACACACCACACACACACACACACACACACACACACACACACACACCTGGAGATGAAGCAGTAAAGCACATTCACTACAAGGTTTAACAACACCGAGGTAGCTTTGCGCACAAACATAAAACATTTATTTTCAAATGGCTTGGATACCTCCATTAATTTCTGAAACCATGATCAAAACCTGCGGTGCAGTAATCATATGGCGTGCTTAACGATAACGGCTACTTTAATACGTGTGTGGGCATAGCAAGCAACTCAGTGACAAGGCAAGACACCAATGCTCCCTAGTACTACCACTAGTGTTCCTCCATGGTTCCTGGTCCACTGTGTGCCGTACCTTCAGCAGGGGGGTCATGTGCGTCAGCAGCATGGGCCTCGGCCTCTTTTTGCTCTGTTTGCTCATCATGTCGTCCTCATCTGGTCGCTTCAGAGGCTCTTTCCCTCCGGTTAGGGAGCTTCCTGTAAACTGTGGCCGAGGAAGTAGACAGCACTTAGTACATGTGGATTTCAACTGGTGGATCCGTCTCGGAGAAATGCGTTTTTAGTCATTTTTAGACACTTTTTTGTGAATTGAATCAAAAATATTAATAGAAACAACATTTTAATATGAGTCAGAAAAGGAATGAGTACGATTATTTTCTAAATAGTAGAAAAGCAGAGGTATATGTCATTTTAGTGAGGTTTTTTTTATGAGGGGGGCGGGGTTCTCCATTTGAAGCTACACACAATAAAGCTTTAGTTCCAATATTTACATCCTTTTTTACTATTCCTCAACCAACAAGTCGTGTCCATCAATTTGCGTGTATATTATTTTTCAAACTTTATCTGAAAAAATACAAAACCTTTTCTACGACACTTCCACTACTAATGGAAAACGTGGACTGTCGTTTTGAAAGTTATAGCATATTCGCAAACAATATACGTGCACCTTCCCCAGCGATGTAAAAAAAAAGTAACAAACAAAAATAATTAACACATTTTCGGTTTGCCACGCTAATCGCTTCAGCATCCGCGTCTTTTTCCGTCCCACCCAACATGACAACATTGTAATTAGATTTAGGGCATTTAGCAGACTCTTTTATCCAAAGTGGCTTACAATGTGTACATTTATCAGAAGAAAGAGAGACAACAATATATCGCTGTCAGTACAGTAGTGATATTCATAGAAACCAGTGCCAAGCACTAACAATCGCTAGGTTAACCCATTCCCCGTACGCAACAGAGACCGCTAGGATAAGATGCTACACAACTTAAGTAATACATGTTGTTGTTGCTTTTTAAAGTCCACTGACCAGAGATCTCTTGGCGTCCGGTAAGAACTGTCCGAACTCGGCCAGCAGATCCTCCTGGCCCTTGAAGAGGCTGGCCACCTTGGAGAACACTTCATCCTCCGTCATCCCGCTGGTGCCCCGGTTCCCTCGGCCCTCCTTCACCTCCAGCTGCTCCTTCTGATGGGGGTTCAAATAACACACATTGTAAAATCATTGCCCGTTTTTTTATTTACAATTCACAAATTTTGTAGGCACTTTAATCCAACGCAATTTACTAGGTTCCATCCGCGGCTCTTGCTAGCTAGAGTGTCGAGGGGTCCATGAGCAAGACACCTCAACCTAACTGCTCGCAACGAGCTGGCTGTCGCCTTGCGTGGTTGGCACCGCCGTCGGTGTGTATAGAATGTTAGGTCATATTGTAAAAGCACTTTTAGTGGCAACTGCTTAGGAAAACGCGATATAAACGCAGTCTGTTTACCATATTATTCGATCGCAATTAATGAGCCGGTCAGGAATCTCACTCAGGGATGCCTAAAGGTAGCCTGTGGATATTTGCATTTCAACCCAGGGCCCTTAATCGCTGGTAGTCAAATATACTTACCAACGCTGTGATTTGGTAAACACTGGTTTTTGTTACCCAGCACAAACACACCTGTATAAAGAGATATCTGAGCATACACGGTTACACATCACTTCAGCTCACCGTAGCTGTCAATACCTGGTATGTATGCAGGATCTCCAGGAAGGACCGGTAGATCTCCGGGTGGTCAAGGAAGCGGTTCTTGATCTTGTTGACGTAGCTAATGGCGCTGTCAAACTCGACGGGGCTAGCTTCTGAGGCAGGGGGCGACGCCGAGGTGGCGGACGCTTGGTTCTGGCCGTCTCTGCCAGCCAGCGGGAGGGAGAGTCTACTGGGGGTGTCTGGAGTGGTGGCTGCGGCGGCGGTGGTGGTGGAGGAGGAGGAGGAGGGGTGGTGTTGGTGGCGGCGGCGGCGGCGGTGGTCGAGGAGGACAAGGTGTCTGATGGGGCCATCCGTGGCGTCCGTGCCCTGGGTAGAGCCCGCCTCGGTGTGGGCTGCGGAGGTACTGCCAGATGGGGTTGCGGCCGTGGGACTGGAGATGGCCTTTCCATGCTGGGTAGCCTGGGTGAAAGAGAAAAAGTGATGAAGAAGAGTTAATCACGGGGGCACCCATTGCACGGTATGCAATGGGGGTGGTTATTGTGTCGGACTCCCAGCAGAGAGGACTCTTAGTTTGAGTCTACCTATAACCATCCTTGAGCAAGATCCCCCGACACCTATTAATGAGCAGTTAGGTAATCGCTGCAAGTGAAGGAACATTATTCACAGAAAACGGTATGGCACAATTTGGCTTCTTTGAGGACTACTGTACACTACGTTTTTTTATGTTACCATTATGTTTAGATAAATATATAATATTCTCTTTATGGTCAGGTGAAGCTACTAAATGTACAAATAAAAAAATGGCTGCTGAAACACTGAAAGCTAGATCTAAATAAAAAACCAGGGAACATTAGAGTGTGCACTGACAAGGAATGTTTCTGGAGAAACTTCACTGGGCCATGTACCGTAATGTGTCCCTGTCCTACGGTACTGCTAAATGTCAACGAGTCCCAGACACCAGAGGAGCATTTTCACACAACAAGTCAGGCACCGTACCAGATGATTCATTGTTTCCTGCATTAAAAGTGCTCCTCGGAGTAGAGTCTAGGCCCATTGAAGCTGTGGAGGAACTCACCTGGGTCGAGAAGGGAGACTGCAGGAAAACCATGCCGTTCTTGGGGATCTCTATCCGATACCCAGGTGGTAGGAAGGCATTGAAGCCCAAGACGAGGTCTGGGTGCCCATGGAAGAGCTGGGACACACGATTTATCACCCCCGGAGTATCAATGCTATTGGAGAATGGGCAGAGTTTTCAGTTTATTCTTAGTGGTGCAATGTTTTGCAGAGGAAGTCATTTAATTAGATTAGCCGCCATGTAAAGAAAGTGTTTCAGAAAGAGACCTAACTGACGAGATATGAATCAACTCCGATAAAGCCTTCTATATTTAACACTAAAGACACAATGCTCCAACGAAATAAGGATATGATAAATATTTTATATTTTTTATACATCAAGTTGTTAAAAATACATATTTTTATTCTGTATACTCTACTTGAATTGTTTGCATGTTATCTTTTAGTCAAAGCATCAGAAAAATATTTTACAATTTGAGTGTCATGTTGAGCGTCGTATTTAGGATTCTCTTGAACAAAGGCAGTGGTGTCTATGTGCAAATTATAACTACCTCTGTGATTTGAACTCCTTCATGATGTCGAGAAACTTGTTGTATATTCCAGGGTCATTTCCAAATCGTATTTTGACTTGGTCCAAATATGACAAGGCATCTTCAACCTATCAGATCGAATAAGAGACACAAATAGAAATCAACACAAGCATGCCAGTACCGTCTGAGCAGAAGTGATGTCAGTCTTGGCTTCACTGCGCGGTTTAACATGACAATGGCATAGCAACATCTCAGCTGTCTCCTGAGAGTTCATGTCTGATAACGTTGCTACCCCCCGTGTGTGATAACACAGGCGATTGAAATTCTAACCACGGTGGTGGTAAAAAAATATGCTTTATTGTATTTCCTTCATGCCATTTGCAAACGGAGCAAGTACCGACAACTACACATTCGTTTGGCGATCCATTGACAAGTGACGCGACGCATGAATAACTACAGTAGCGTTTCCGCCGAGTAGCGCAATGGAAAATATAAATAATCAAACAAAAGTGTACACAAACAGCACTGCGCTTTTGTCTTGTGTGCGGTGGCTACGACCAGAACCACCACCATGACCCAAAATGAAAACGTTTACACACACACACACACACACACACACACGTATACACACACACACACACACACACACACACACACACACACACACACACACACACACACACACACACACACACACACACACACACACACACACACACACAAAGCATTGTAATTAGAAACCCACGACTGTCGAGGATTAGCCTAGCCTACGCTTGTCCAAAAACCAGTGATTTAACAATAACTACCACAACAGCTGCCCGTCTTGCAACAACGACTACATAATCATTACAACACGTACGGCATTATGCATAACGTTACAGTCTCACAAGTCAACAGTGGCGCGCTGTCCAGTTGGACTAATGGGTCACTGTCACTGGGTGTGTGTAGTAAAATAATCCCAATGAGCGTTTAATCAACCAGCTAACCTAATGAACTAGTCGTTTGGGGCTAACCCAGCTCGCGTCCTCCACTTTGTTCAGGGTGGGTGAAAACGAACAAGGGGGGGAACTTCGAACAGGTCGGGAGTTAGCTCACGGTGGCTACGATCCACAATGTGGATCGGAGACCAGCTACGATGTGCGTGCGTCCCCACGGCGACGACTTCGGCTCGTTATTTCAATCTTTCCCCCGGGTCTACCCTTGGTTTACCCGGGCTATTTGGCGAACGATTCACTTTTCGCAGGCGTCCAAGCTAACTACTGTTAGCTAGCCCTTTGCTTTTACACTTGGCACTGTGACTCGGGAGAGAGAGAGGGGGAGAGAGGGGGAGAGAGGGAGAAAGCCGCAAATACCATGCAACGATCCGAGCAACAAAATGGTTCTGACTCCGAGAAGGACTTTTCCCCCCATTCGCCCCCTTACCTTCAGTTTCTGGAAGTGTTGTTGTTGCACTTGCTTTTGTGTCACAACGTAAGGCTTGTCTTGAATTTGGTTTATTTGCTTCGTGTTGCTATGTGCCTGTATCTTCGCCATTATCCCGGCGACAGGAGGCTTAAAGCCACTAACTGTTACCACAACTTGACAAGAAGGAAGCTTTGGTCTATCTCTAGTTGTTGGCTAGCCGACAAATCTCCCCTTTGGCCGGGGGGAGCCAGCCTGCAAGCAACGTTTAACGCTACTTGCTTAGCTGGACAGTCTCCGCACAACGTAAAGACGGAAAAATCCACCAGAATGGAGGTTAATGTCAATCACGCTACTACTCGATGCGACTTTGATGAAACGTCATTATCGCGAAAAAATAACAGCCGATATCGAGCCCCGAAAAACGAAGGCTCCGGAAAAACAACCTTAGAGACAATGGTTGCAGATTGTCTTATTTTAAATAACTATTGACTGTCTCTTTAAATTCGGCGGTAGAGGTCCGTCTTGGCGTCCGGAAGCCCGAGTAGGAGTAAAGTATTGTACTGCGCAGCCGCACAGAGAGGCGGAGTCAACTTCACAAGACATTTCAGGTTGCTCCACTCCCCCTTCAATGCTACAAAGAAACGTTTCTCCATCAAAAAGCAACGTTTAGCCGTTCTCTTAACCCATAACCAATGTCATTGCAGCAAAACAACGGTAAATAGTCATTGACTCGACATAAGGTAATTAAGCCAGTTTCCCCCCCCCACGACATTGAGAAAAAAAAAAAACACAAAGGGAGAGTGACGAAGATTAAAACGTTTATTGCGGTGAAAAATTATGGTTAATAATTCGGTTCTGAATTGTGAATTTCGCGAAACAAAGTCTTCATGTCGTCATATGACATCCATCGGCTCTTCTAGGCAGCCGTTCGGTAATCAGGAGACATGGCTCTCCAAACTTGGGTTTGGTAAAACGCTATGTGGTTTCTGCTGCTATTTTCCACCTCTGAAGCCACTGCTGAAGAGTCAGTTCACCTTTCTGAAGTTGAGGAAGGACATTCTTTGCTGGCTGATCCCACCTATTAGGGACACAATAGAGGCGATGGAGATATTAAGAAAACATCTGCAGATGGACAAAAAACTAAACAGTCAAAAAAGGGGCTGAATCTAAAACGCACGTTTGTAAACCTTGTATTTTAGGAGTAATTCATATAATCACAATGAAGTCAGGGAATATGTACAAGTCAAAGTAATTTGAGGATATTCAAATAGGTATATTGACCGACCAGTGATTGATGTCCAGTTTGACCTGGTTGCAGTAGGACAAGCCCTCGGTGCAACGATGGGCCAGCTCTCTCGACCTTGGTACCATAGTCTTCAAAAGCTTCTGATCTTCTTCTGTGACTTTAGCCAGCAGGGCTGTGTAGGAGAAAGCATTTGAAAACACTTTAACAATAATGTTGAGTGGAGACTCAAGTGCGCTCTTCCTCTGTATTTGTACATACTAGCACTCAAACACCACTCTATACTCATATTTTAAAGTGTGCATCTCTTTGAAATGGTTACGCCCGTCTTATTGCAGCATCACTGGTATGCTTTGACACCTCAATTTCCAATTTTGGGTTAACAAAATACAACACATGGGTTTGAACAATGTTGACAATGTCTGCACGTGTTGTCTCTGCTAAACTCACCTTTCTGGTCAGGTGCGTGCAACAGCTCCACTTGTTCCTGTACTTTGTGCAAACTAGTGTTGTGGTGGCGGCGAACAGTTGGCGCAGAAATCGCAGCTCAAAGTCTTGGGAGCGCGCCTGAGAGCACAACTCCTCTGGAGCCTGCCGGAGAGGAAGAGAGGAAGAGTTCAACCTAACTGGGATTTACTCGTTTAAAACAGGTGCTTTTACCAGAAGCAACTTTCATGGGACATCAGATACAGGTTGTTAAGGAACCGGAAGGGGTTTTGGATCATGCATTGTGACAGCCAAGAGAACCAGCAAGAAACAGCCACTAGGGGGTTAAAAGTTAATTTGGAACGATGCTATCTTACCCTGAAGAGGGGAAATGACAAGCTCTGGCACAAGCTGTGGAAGGAAGGAGACTGCAAACGATAGATGGACAAACATGATGCAGGGATCCTTTCGACTCTGAAACAAATGCATTTAAAAAAAAAGTATCAAAATCCACAAAAGAAAAAAATATATACATCTTAATAATACAGCCAACCTAAGTACACAAACTTATAAAACAACTACGGGGGAACTATCGCTTACTCTTCAACAGTCCTTCGGTCCAGAGCAGAAAGTGAAACGCCTCCAAACTGCCTGGCCTCCTGGGAGATGCAGTTTCGTAGCTTGCTGGCTGCAGCGATAACCTCAACAAACTGAGGCATCAGCTCGTCTTGAACAAACTTCCCCAACTGAATCCAAAGAGACCCAAAAGGAACTTTAGAGTTTGTATGTCACTATTATGACATACACACAAGATAAACATTCACATGCTATTTAAAACAGGTACCCAACACATCACTACAAAAAATAGAGGATAACATTACATTTAATTTCTTAGACGAAGTGGGCCTTCCTATTAACACCCTCTATGCTAGACGGATTAATAAATAAATTCACACCTCTTTGTGCAGACGGATCAGATCAGCCTTAGTCGTGGAGTTCCCCTTAATGAGACCTCTGATCCCCTCCTGCCTGGCATCCTGTGTAGTAGACGAAGAGAGAAATATTCCACATGCCATACCAATAGCACTGCATTTCGAGCCATAGCGTCACAGGATTCCAAACCCAAAAGATCGATTCAGAGAGAAGTTCAGAAGGGTGGTGGGAGATCTTGGTTCTTTGTCCTGCGTGCTTCCTCACCACAAGTCTCCTGAAGTCCAAGATGCTCTGCCACTGGTTCCGGAGGTTTCGAAGAGCCTCCTGGCGACTCCTTGCTTGCTGGTCATACTGCAGACAGCGGCCTCTGATGTAGTCTGTGGCCGCCGTTTGCATCTCACATTTGAGTTCAAGCTGAAACACAGAACTGGGAGGGAGAAGGACAATAACACATTAGAGAGGAAATATTAGGCCTATGGGACCCGAGAGCCATTTCGGTGTCTTCAGCTATAGTGAACGACGGTCGACAAAACTTTAGCTTTGAACAAAAGGGCCGTCCCACATTAACGAGACCAGTTCGAGCACATTGATTCTGTTCACACCTGTACTATCTGGGGACAGAGCAGGGGCTGTGCATGTACTCACAGTGCAGGGGATTGGACGTGGAGCTCATCCCCCAGAACAGACACCTCCTGCTCAGCCTCTCCCTGGTGGACCTGTAGTTGAGTCTGCAGCTTCTGGATCCTCAGGCGGGTCTGGGTCAACTCCATGTAATTGTTCCCAACGTCTTCCCACGCATCCTGCAATCACAGACACTTATCTTGAGGGAAAACGTTGGTAGCCCAGTGGTTTACGACAAGTTCTGACCATTTTTTTTTTAAATGCAACTTCAATTAATTTAAAGACTGTATAGAGTGTTAACGATCACCTGATCTTCCTTCACATTTGTCGCTCTTATTGTCAGTGCATGGTTAATCCTTAAAATGAACTCACTGAGAATGTGTAATTTGCAAGTGCAAGTGTTTTTCTGCATTCATATCGATGATGTATAATGTAGATAGATATAGCACCTGCAGTAAATGCTTAACAGGGGGCAACTCTTCTTCCTCTACCCCAGAGATGTCTAACAGTTGGTTGCTTTCATAGCGGAACCTAAAAACAGTAAAAAGTTTAGAGAGAAACAGAAACGGCAACAACACATTTTTCAATTACCATCCGTTTTAAATATTTATTAAACAGACGATTACGTCCGATTAATGTACCGAAGAGTGGACACATCCTGAGTGACGTCCAGAGAGGCCATCTTCTCCTCCAACTCTCTTTGCTGTCTGGAGGCTAAGAACTGCATCGCTGAAAGCACTTGGTTTGATGGATAAGAACTAAGCAGCGTCTACAAATATAAAAGAGAAAAACCATTAGAAAGAAAGCGAAGCAGTAGTCACGTGGCTCATAGCACTAATGCATACAAAATAAATGTATGGTAACATGCAAGGAATCTAGAACCCACACCTCTACGTTACTCAACCAATACTGGAAAACCACAGTCCTTTGTTCACGGGACATACTGTGGACCAGAGGAGAGGAGATTGATTTAGCACTGGGAAGAGATAAGTAAGAAAAAAAAGAATACATCAGCAAAATATGATGTCCTCCGCAGTTCTTACTGTGAGACAGCAGAGGGCGCCGTCTTCAGTTCACTCTCCTGAAGAGACTGGAAGAAGTCGACCCTCTGGTCACGAAGCTCTCTAACATCCCGCTGGGAAGAGAGGAAAAACAAGTTAGAAGGCAGACATAGAATCTATTAGAATAAAACATTCTGATTCATGGGAACAGTCCAGCGCTGTCGTACAGAGACGCGTTCGGCTAGATGTGGTTTGTTGTTAAAAGTCAGTAAATATACATTAAGAGCATTTTAAGACTTTGTCTACGAGAGCCAATTTGCACGTAAATGGTATGCATTAGGAAACCTTTTGGCTATGTATAAATTAAGTTGATCTTGGACTTGGCCATGATTTACCAGGACTTGGGCCTCCGCTGTAATGTTGGACCCATGTTGGTCTGCACGCGTGTTTGATGAGTCACTCCCAAACAATACTTCAACCTCAGCCTTCCTGCAATTTAAACACACACACACACACACACACACACACACACACACACACACACACACACACACACACACACACACACACACACACACACACACACACACACACACACACACACACACACACACACACACACCCCCCTATCATTTCTTGAACAGAATTTAAATGCACTGTAATTAGCTGCAGTGTTTTCTGTGAGTGGTAGCATGGTGCTCACTGACCTGGCCAACTGCTCTAGGGTCTTGCTGTGTCTACTGATCTTGAGGACGTCTTGGGTCAGAGTCTGCCGGTTCCCGGAGCAGCGCCGCCTGAAGGCCTGCAGCAGCAGCTCCCTGAGATTGGCCTCCTCCACCTGGGCCCAGGTACGGCCGATGGACAACTCTGTCAAACAGTACAACACACTCATCAAGGACACGTCGGACCGACTCAGAAACACAGACGGTAGAGGCTCAGAAGAGACTGTACTGAAGGGGCTTACGCTCAAGAAAATGAACTGCATTTCAAATTATAAAACTAAATATAATGGCTCATCACAATTTGACGAAATAACTTATTAGCCAGAAAAAAGGCTAACTATTGTAATAAAAATTAAGGTTCTCTTTCTACTGTTCATCGAGTTAGATGAAAACCTTACATTATTTGGAAGAACTAAGTAATTAGAGCAGGGGTCTCAAACTTGCAGCCCAGGGGCCAATTGAGGCCCGCGGGATGAAATATTGTGGCCCCCTACTTGACATCAAAGTTTAGTGTTAGTGTGGCCCGCGCGTTATTGTCAAACTCACATCTTTGCTGAGTCGCTTGCCACGCTTTTTTATCACTTGTGATAGGGTGACCACCGGGAAAGTCCCAATTTTGAGTTACGTGTCCCGGTTTCCACCAACCACTATATGAAAAAAAAAAAACTATATGTTTGCGATTACATAGCAAACGTGATCTAATGATAGCCCGATCATTAACTTAGATTGGGTCAGTTGTGCTACTTTTTTTTGTGGAATACTTGATGTGGCCCAGCCTGACCCAGACTCTTACCTCCAGCGGCCCCCAGGTAAGTTCAGTTTGAGACCCCTGAATTAGAGTGAAGGGAAGATACCGTCGTAGAATTTCCTCCATCATAAAGCATTACCCTCTGTCGCAAGCTGCTCTTCAGTGGCGCTGATCTGAGAGTCCAGGTGTCCGAGGTCCGCTTTCAGCTGCTCTATCTGTTCCTGGAGCTCGCGCCGCTTAGCAGACTCACTCTGTCCCTCCACCTGCTTCAGCTGAGCAGGTAATACATAGAAGCATAGAAAGGATGATTACAAAAATAAACAAATGTGCAACAAAGCCATTATGTGACAAACTTCGCTTAACACCTGGGAGAAATGCACATTCTGTAGCTTTGATGCAACTCCCTGTTGGATAAGAGTTTTGGTAAATTTGAGTATGTTGACTAAAATGACGACCAACAAAATCATTGGATGACTGAGCCTCTTTGTACATACCTCCTTGTCCTGAAGCACTTTGTACCTTGAAGAGAGGAATGTCAAGAAAATGTATGGTTGGAAATTAGAACGTCATGCATGGCAAAACATTCAACGTTATAGCCCAAATAAACATGTCATGGTTTTAATGACGGAAAGGATACCATTGAAGATTGCCACGCATGATCCGCACATTCCTGGAAAACAAATAAAAATAAAAGAGAAGACCTCAACTCCATTACTGACAGACACCTGCCAAAAAGTAAACAAGGCAGTAATCAGTACAGTAAGTAGTGAAGTAAACCAGTTGAAGACGTACCTCTGTTGATAAACATGTTGGACCATATATTTCCATATGGATGCGCCTGACCCCACACAGAGTCTGTATGATGATTCACATTATTAAAGATATTACTTTGATTTAATGGACTTGATGGAGACGAATCAAAAGGGAGCACTATCTTTATACTCACGTCTTGAAATAGCCGTCATTAGGAAGGCTCTGAGAAGGTAGATTAAACTCTTTGGTTGCCCATCTCTTCAATGCGTTCACAAGATTGCCGTCCCCCATTCTGGCAAACTAATGTCCAGTGTCCACCTAATATATTTTCGGGTAACGTTAACGTTTCCGTGCAGAAGGGTAGGACCGTTTGTTTACGGAAGCGTGTGTGCCTGCTGACGGTTACCTACTACATGTGGAAGACACACGGAAGTTGTGCTCATCTTTGTCGATTACATCGCCCCTGAGTTAGAATAAGTATGCTAGGAAAGTTTGATTCTTTGTTTTTGAAATGCAACGCAATTTGACACAACCGTATACGAAGTTTTAATTTCCCGCTTCACGACATTTCCGGTATTCATTTCCGGTACGGAACGAAAGGAGTCGGCAGCGCCGCCACCTGCTCAAACCTCGCCACTGCACCGGCTTACCTTGGCTATTTGTTACACAGAAAATTACGTAAACAGCGACCTATCAAACCAATCAACCAATAGCTACCAATCAAACCAGTCAATCGCACCTTTTACTCATAAATATTAAAAACTAAACTTACAGCAGTGCATTGGTATTTGGACTCTTAATCCTTGAGGCCATTTTACTTTAATTTGTTAATAAGTGTCAATGCCAAGTGGATCTGATATAATATTGAATTAAGCTTACTTTCATTTCATAGCCGCCATACTTAGGTGAATGTGGTACACATCAGCCAACCGAATCAATCGTTTACCACACATGTATGCCCCAATATGTCTCCATTCACAGCATCTGACCAGTCCACCAAGAATCTCTTCTGTGTATTATTTTAATCATTTAATCATGGCATGTACGTAAGGGCAAATGGTTCTTCCATGATTGATAACACTTTCAAAATCTCTTCCCAGATTTAATAATATGTCACGTTTTAAATAATTTCGACCTGAGCATAAAAAGTAGTAGCCTACACAGTAGTGTTGGTTTCAAAATCCAATATATCAGGGCAACAAGGCAATGAGTGTGTTGATTTTGTTTTACACACCAGAACAAAAATCGCAAGGTACCCCATAAGTGCATTTCAGAAGGCGTAAGGTAACTTATTAATACAATCAATATGAGGAGGGCACCAGTACACAGTTCAAATATAAATAATTGAAACTATTTGTATTGTAACCAAAATATGCCAATGAAAAAGTTGCTGCAATGATTGGAGAGGAGACCGCTCTGAATGTTCATCATTCACATCCACAGCCAATGTGTCTGTGTCATTTTGTTGGATTTAAAACAGTGTCCATTCGCTCAGTCGCTATTTATTTACTTGTCGTTACCGTATCCTGGTAAAGAGATTTAAAACGGATACAGATTCCTGCAACAAAAAAAAGTATAGATATTGGATTAAGCAGTTAGTAGAAATGAGATTTTTCATAATGTACAACGGTTGCTCATGCAAGGATACGCACTCACCTTGGTCGACCTTGTTTTGCTGAACACATTCCAGAAGCGAAGCGTTTCATCTCCAGCATCTGTAACGATGGCCTCACCATCGTGGGACATGGCCTGAATAAGACACAGAGATACTCATGCATCACATTACATTTACCTCACATCTGAAGACAAATGTGAGGTGAATGACAATGCGGCAAACGCATTGTAATTTGATCAATACTGTTAGAACTGCTCTAATGCATCCCAATGGGTTCATCGACAATATATATACCCTAACCCTAACCCTAACCAAGGGCTGGGTTGAGATAAGGCTGGTTCACGAAAGAGAGACAAGGGCTGGTATTCAACCAAGTAGTGCTGTTTCTGTGGTAAAAAATATTGTTTATGCTTTTCTTTATTTGTTTTGGGATGGGATATGTCATCTAAAAATCGACACCCAGGTGTGTGAGTAAAGGGTATATATATTAGTCTCAAAAGGGCATGTGCTGCAAATGTAAAACAGATGCTTGGAGACAGATGGGATATATTGGCAGATTAATTTATGTGTTTGGAGGAAAGGTTCTCTAATGCTGGTGTTTTTCCCCCCTAATGTATAACTAGCCTAAATTAATGGAATCATGTGGCTTTAAGGTGTACTAACAAAGACAACGGCCCCTGAAGATGACGCACCAAACACCCAACAACAGGAAAGACAAGCGAAATTATTGGAATTAGATTCTACTCAGAATGAAGAATATGGTTAAGGTGCTGTAAATGGAGTTGGATACCGACAGCTAGCTGTTGGTTATGACGTAACCTACGATGCCTTGAGGGTATTTTTGAAAGGAAGATGACGTCGACGTGTCAAATGAAAACACGGAAATGCCCTATTCATTGCCATGGAGACGCGTCTGGACACAGCGGCATTCAGCGGCATGTGGGAGGAAAATGTATTACTGCTATTTAATAATGTGCATTTTTTTTATCACTTCTCATTTATTTTATCTTATTTAGTAAAACATGCCAATATGTGAAACAAATTCGGTCAATTATTGTTTAAAATCAATCAATAATTATATAAAATATCGAAAAACAAATTCACCATTAATATTGTGTTTGCATTTATCATTTAAGAAACCACTGCAATGATAAGTAAAGTGTGGATGGTTTCTGGCATGTATAGGTCTAATATAGTAAAAGTTTGGCGAGGTTTCCCACATGTCATTGCTCAGAACAAAATACAGATGGCGCAATGCTTCTACTTTATTTTACCTTTGACCTGAATTATTTGAAAGCTTCATTTTCTTTACCATATAGATCAGTGTTATTCAATATTTTTTCAGGAGAGCCACACTGACAGGAAAAAGTCAACAGGAGAGCCATTTTTACCGCAAAGTATCAAAACCTATAAATCCAGTCATACACATAAGTATGCCTGCTTATTAATATGCCATCCCTGAAGCAGTGTTTCCCACAGAATTTTGTGAAACTGTGGGGGCATGCTCCACAGGAAGAAAATCTGGTACCATTTTACCTAGAATGCATTAATCTGGTGCACTTTGAGAGGAAAAGTAAGACTTGTGTGACTGTGTACTATTTTCTGGAATAATGTGGAGACACTGGGTCACATAACATGAAGATTAAGTTCTTACTTTTTATTAAAATATTTGTAAAAAATTAAATGAAACGATGAAATAAATATTATCAATCAAAACGAGTGTGTTCATAGAATACCCGCCTTCAATAAAAAATGTTTACCATTCAATGTCAAATGCATCAATCTGGTGCAGCCATATTAGTTTTTTAACAGATTTTATGTTATATATCTGCTTGTTTTGAATTTTCTTTTAAATATATGTATTCACTGCATGATCATATCACTGTATATTATTACTGCCATGCGAGCCGCGCTTGGCAAGCTGCGCAATGAATAACGATGATATAGATGATACTAAATAGACCAGTACAAACGTCAACATTATGTTTTTAATACGAATAGGTAGGGGTAGGACAATATTAGCCTACAGCCAACATTTCTTGATTGAAGAAAGAAAAAATGCCAAAAGCCAGAACGGTTGTTGTGCATATAGTTCTAAACGGAGAGCGAGCGGAATAAAGAGATATTTATTATGAAATGGATGGAAAAGGTCCAAAATATGTTGACGATGGTGATGATGATGGAAACTGTTTGATAATCTTTTTACTGAGGCAAGTGGTTGTTTTATGATATTTAGGATTTATTTTGGGATATTTGGATTTACTCAGCGATGCCTTGGGTGTCCCTCTATTTAGATTACAATATAACAAGATTACTCATTCATAACAATACAAAATAATGATTTGGTGTTAGTGTGTGTGTGTGTGTGTGTGTGTGTGTGTGTGTGTGTGTGTGTGTGTGTGTGTGTGTGTGTGTGTGTGTGTGTGTGTGTGTGTGTGTGCAAGCATGTATGCTTGCTTGTGTGTGTCTGTCTGTCTGTCTGTCTGTGTGTGTGTGTGTGTGTGTGTGTGTGTGTGTGTGTGTGTGTGTGTGTGTGTGTGTGTGTGTGTGTGTGTGTGTGTGTGTGTGTGTGTGTGTGTGTGTGTGTGTGTGTGTGTGTGTGTGTGTGTGTGTGTGTGTGTGTGTGTGTGTGTGTGTGTGTGTGTGTGTGTGTGTGTGTGTGGTATTTAAGTAGTAAGAATAGTAATATTTTCAGTATTCCTTATGATTTGACAGAAAATATGTGTTCATCGCATCGGTCAAATGAAGCTTGCCTCTGGGAACAAAAGATAGGGATCTGGCAAAAATATTAATAATTACAAGGACACATTAATTATGACCTTTTTCAAATCTATCACACACTCACAGAGACACACACAAGCATAGACAAAAAGAAACACACACACACACACACACACACACACACACACACACACACACACACACACACACACACACACACACCAACACCCACACGCACACACTGACACAAGCACACACACACACACACACACACACACACACACACACACACACACACACACACACACACACACACACACACACACACACACACACACACACACACACACACACACACACACACACACACACACACACACACATGCCTACTCACAAAACACTGGCGCCAGCAAGCAAATCCTCCCCTCACACTCCCACCCCCTTCACTGACCTCCAATTATGTCATGCGAAAAAGCTGTGTCCCATTGAAAAGCTCCCTTAATCAAACCCCATTAATTCCGGTCCTTTCCCTTATTATCTTCGGGGAGGAACGCATCTCTCCAATAAGACTGTTAACTCCTGCCGCGGCGCTGTTAGATCTCCATGTGTATGGGAGCGAAATAATAGATCACACAATTAATCACTTAGTCGTTAGCATCGTAATTGTTCCTAATGAAGACAATAAACTGCGGTGAGTTTAGGGGTTCCCTTCATTAATTGGGCTCGCCTAATTCTTTGGACAATTAAGCTGATAAACAAACAGTAGCGCTGAGGTCTGACATGAGTTTCTCCTGTGCGGGGCTGCGACCTGCGAGGGCCTGTGTTTGCTACTTACACTCTACTTAATTTTGTGAATGGTCAAACAAAGATTGGAGGGGACAGGCTAACACTGAAACTGTTTTTCAGCACGGAAAAATGTACATGCATCACAAATTGTAAGCGCTAATTCGCCTGCTGTTGAATACAAACCTGAATACTGAAACAATTCATTACTTTTACTTTTACTACCATCACTTTACTTATTCGCACGAATGGGTCTTGGCATTGCTTAAGTATTTATACCATCCATCTGTTAGCAAATAGGCCCTGGTTTTGATAGTAATCGCTTTCTTTGTGTGTGTGAAGACTGATGTGTCTTGAATCTAAAATAATAATCCAAGGCACCAGGATTAAATACCATGTTCCTGTATTTTACCCAAGCTCTCGTATTCATTCTAAGCATGTATTGTTTAACGCCATGAAGCATGTGGACAAAATTGATTTTCTCCACAATCCAGATGTCCAAAAGGTTAAAGGTTGTGGTTTTTTGAAGAGCACATATGTAACGCTTTGTCAAGAATGATGTTTCAAGAAGGAACAATGAAAGGGAACAAAGCTGGCCTCGTATACGATTTGTATAACTGCTGGGTAGAAGACAGGGGCTGGGCTACAACTTGATTGACATTTGGACTAAAACCTATCGTCAGTTTTAGCCTTTTGGACACTTTTTTATTTCACTCCTCCTTACAATGTCGATCAATTATATGCAGCATTTATCATGCCTTTATGCATTACGTGTTAAGTATAATTGTTATAATTCAATCATAAAATAAGAATAATTTGTTGTTTTGCCTAGATAAGAAATTCACCGGCACATATGTCATAGTATATACACAGCAGCCATCAGAGGAAGCACAAGTTATGTCCCAGTCGAGTCGTTTGGCTTGGATTCAAAATAAAACAAGGGATGGTTTCGCACAGCAGAGCGCAGCTCCCTAACAAAAGTATTTTCTGCCCCCTCGGTCTGCTGCTCTTTTTCCCATGATTTTCTTTGTGTCGCTCGCTGTGGCTCACCGCATGCCTAACCAGGCCCCTGGCTGTGGCTGCGGCCCTGTACCGGCCCCGGCCGGGCCCTGACAGACTGTCCGGTCGTCACTAAGTGTCTGTGCTGCTGGCCCGGCCCAGCAAGGCCCGGCCCGGCCGCTAATCCTTCTGCTGTCAGAGGAACCGGCTCTGAACTCATCCAACGCAGGAAAACGCTCTAATTGGGGGATTTTCTACATCATTACCTCCGATGAGCAGACACCCCACCAGCCTCTGCCACCCCTCTCTCACTCTCTCTCGCAATCTTTTTCTCTCTCTCTCTCTGTCTCTCCATGTTTCTCTCTCTCTCTCTCTCTCTCTCTCTCTCTCTCTCTCTCTCTCTCTCTCTCTCTCTCTCTCTCTCTCTCTCTCTCTCTCTCTCTCTCTCTCTCTCTCTCTCTCTCTCTCTCTCTCTCTCTCTCCTCTCTCTCTCTCTCTCTTTCTCTCTCATTTCTTTCACGTATTCTCTGCCTCTCTTTTCTTATCGTCCTTCTAGCTCGACCATCCTCTCCTCCCTGCATTCTTTCTTAATCTGTCATGGTTCTCATTCATCTTCAGTCCTACTCTCTCTCTCTCACTCTCTCTCTCTCTCCCTCCTTCTCTCTCTCTCTCTCTCTCTCTCTCTCTCTCTCTCTCTCTCTCTCTCTCTCTCTCTCTCTCTCTCTCTCTCTCTCTCTCTCTCTCTCTCTCTCTCTCTCTCTCTCTCTCTCTCTCTCTCTCTCTCTCTCTCTCTCTCTCTCTCTCTCTCTCTCTCTCTCTCTCTCCCTCTCTCTCTCTCTGTCCCTCCCGCTCCCTCTTTCCTTTTTTCTCCCTGTTTTCCTACTTCAGCCCTTCAGATCTGAGGAACATTGTTTTCCTCAGATCGTTGGGAACCCTTCGAGGGGATAGGACACACACTCCATTTGAATTATCTCTGTACATATGCGTACAAATCAGTACTAAATTCCAGATGGGTCATCGATAGTCTGTCGAACACATGGGGCTTACGGGGTGAACCCAACTAGCCGTTTGCACGGCAGGAGCTGGCCGGCCACACCGCTGTCCCAAGGCTCGACCTTTCTCCCGGGTTACCTTTGGTTGTCTATCCATATGTCTGTCCAGGCTTCCATCTGCTTAAGAAAGTGGTTCACACGCGGTGATGGCGGCTCATCAGTGACCATGTGCTACAGTGACCACGCCCGCCTGCCTGCCCGCCTGCCCCGGTCCTGTCCAGGGGCAATTAGTGAGCGGGGCCCTTCAGTCGGAGGCCCCCCCCCTGAGAAGCTCTGATTGATTGGAGTCTCATCTTCCTAACAGGCTGGCACCCTGCCACCAGCCCTGGAACAGGGGGAGGGAGAGCTGTGTTTTTGTGTGTGTGTGTGTGTGTGTGTGTGTGTGTGTGTGTGTGTGTGTGTGTGTGTGTGTGTGTGTGTGTGTGTGTGTGTGTGTGTGTGTGTGTGTGTGTGTGTGTGTGTGTGTGTGTGTGTGAGTGATGGTGAGTGTGTATGTGTGTATGGTTGATGATCAATGCTTGTGTGTGTGGGTGTGTGATGGTCAGTGTGAGTGTGTATGTATTCCTAACATACACACTCGATACACACGCCAACAAGTGTGATTGTGACGCACAGGGAGCAGATAAAACAGAAGAGCGGTATTCTATCAAACTATATTTATTTTTCGTAAGGATTCCATTTTCAAAAGGAATCCATCCAAAATCCATGATTTAGGCATCATCAAAATCAAACAAAACATGACAAAACTAGGACGAACAACCAAAAGAAAATAGCCACGCAGGAAAAGACTTCCTGTACATTTCCACAAAATACTTTTCTTATTTCTAGTGCATTTTCCTCCATCTCTAACATTTGGCTTATTCTCGTGTTGGAAAAAAACAGAAAGAAAACGTTTGTTCTTCTGCAAATAAAATGGATGAGATGCTGTCAAGAAGTCTAGAAAGAGCTCCTAAAAAAATCAAAAATAAATATGCACCACATAAGTGACGTGGACAAAGTTTGTGTTATTTTTTTGCCTTTCGTCGTTAAATGCGGGTCGTTCATAACAAAGGTGTTTCTACTGTGTACTGTTGACTTTGAACAAGTCATCTCTTTAAAGTGAAATAGTACAAGTAAAGATGGCTTAAAAAAAATATATGAGTATCTTTCAATTCAAATGCACTTTTTCAAGTCACTGGGGTTACTCAACGTGTGTGTGTGTCACTCGTTCATTTTCACTATTGTCCATCAGCAGATGCAGCAGTGCAAAAAACGTCTCACTACCCGAACACAAACCTGATAATTGTACTGCTCCATCGCTATGGCCTCTATATGAATCATACAGTGCAGTCAGACATTTGTTATTCTAGTCATTTCAGTCATCCAGTCATTTCTAAGAACAGTAATATAAACATTCTCAACAACAGACCCGCGGTGACCCCCGGTTTATAACCACTCTTGCAGTAGTGGAACCTCAACGTGACACAAAATAGGAAACGAAACAAACAAAAAATGTCCAAGACAAACTGGCCTATTTAGCAGAGCCTGCAACCGTTTCAACCCCCCCCCCCCCCCCACACCCCCAGCCGCCCCAATTTCCCCTTGAATCTCAGACAAAGAAGATGGGGTTGGGATCAATTGTGCTGAAGAAAGAACACACTATGTGGGGAGACACACCACGCAGAGTTCTCTATGTTGGTCGGCACGTACACACTCCCGTATACGCACACATCCACACCCAAACACCCCCACACCCACACCCACACCCACACCCACACACCCACACCACACCACACACACACACACACACACACACACACCGTGCCAGTAGGCTTTACCCTCCAGGAGCCACTAGAGCAAAAACTAAAGAAAAACAGTGACTTAACTCACAAATCCTCTTGCTGCCTCTCCTTCTTTTTCATAAGCCCATGATTGTGGAACTGCAATCAAATTTGCTTTGAAAAACAGAATGCGTGTTTCAGCTGTAGAAAGCATATTTCTGAAAGAATGCATATTTCCGCCCTTTAATTGTGCAGGAATGTTTTTTTGGTTCACTTTGGCCCTGTCTACTCTGAGCTGGTGTTTAATCGCTTGTCGTTGTGTCTGTCCTGAGATCAGCTATGGAACGGAGCACACCTCAACACATGGCACCACTATTTGAATCATTTAATGAATTCATTAATTTCACATTTCCGTGGCTGACGTGTGTAGCATTTTCACTAAACGCAAAGTGTTAATTTTAAAACAGTGTACTGATTGTTCAGAGCTACAGTTGGTGCTCAATGGAAAACATAACAGCTATAATAGTCACCCCCCCATTCCAAACATTACATGAACAATTCAGGTGCTTACTTATGCAGCAAATAATCTTATTGTTAATAAACTATTAAAAATGAATCCCACAAAAAGTCCAAAGTCTTGTCATCTCCCAATATTCAAAATACTCCTTGTATGAGATTGAAACTTGCAAATTAGTTTGTGCTTTTCTTATCTGACCAGTATTATTTTAGCAAGTTTATTCCTGTTTTGGCATCTTTCATTTTTGATTATCAATTGAATGTTTTCCTCGCTCGTTACTGTTAATACATAGGATGTGCTGTGGATTTCTTGATTAGGCAAAACTAATTATTCTTATTCTATGATTGAATTATAACATTTATACGTAACACATAATAAATATAGGTATTATTATAATGACCAATATACAGTATATAATGTTATTATTATTTATTATTTTATTATCTTTGCAATGGGAAAGGGGGGGGGCTGTCAACATGCTTTGTAGGTGCTGGTCACTGAATACCTTGTGGAGCCATTATCTGGAAAAAGAAATGAAATCGAAAATCAATGGGAAGCATTGTTAAAATGAAGTCTGGAAAATAAATCAGATTCAACCGGTTATCAAAGAGAAGGGAGCATGTAACCAACTGCCCCATGGGTTGTAGTCAGACCACTCTAATGTCTTGATCACTAGGGTCATGCGCTGGTTTAGCCACTGGTAGTTTACGATCTAGGAATGCTGTAAAGTCTTGAGATGAGAAAGAGGATTGTGCTTCGTACACATCAAAATATCCACGTCATGTTCAAAAAAAAACAACCCAAATCCATCTTCCGTTCCTTCCTTCCTTCCTTTTATTGTACCACTGGGTCACAGATGTCTTTTTTTCACCGGGCGGCCTCTCTCGACCGAGGGAAGCAGCGGCGGACGCACTCTCCTCCTCCTCCTCCTCCTCTCCTAATCAGCCAGCCACGCGGGCTGCCCGCCTGCTAGTCACATGGGCTGCCAGGTCTTGTCCATGGACTGGATGTGTTCCTTGGCCTTCATCCTCAGCACGGCGATGCTGGAGCTCCGCTGGTCCACGTCCTCCAGGGGGTACTTCTCAGAGTAGGGCGCGGGGCACTGGTACGGTGGGGGGCCCATGTTCTGCATCCCCTGGCCCATGGAGGGATGGCCGTGGGGGTGGGGGTGGGAGTGGGGGTGAGGAGGGTGAGGAGGTGCGTTGAGGAAGCTGTGAGGCCCCTGGTACGCCGTCTGGAGGCCCTGGCCGGGGCCCATGAAGCCGGGGATGGTGTGGACGGGCGTGGCGCTGGTGAGAGGGGACGTCAGCCACGGGGTCCAGGGGCAGGGAGCTGCTCATGGGGCCCATGTTGGAGTGCATGGCCGGAGGCCGGTTGAAGGAGAGCATGGGCGAGTCGTGCAGCTTCATGGTGCTGGCGTCCATCTTCTCCTGCCGGCGCCATTTGGCTCTGCGGTTCTGGAACCACACCTGAGGGGAGACAGGTGGTACTTCAGTAAAGAGAGCTGGTGGTTTTATTCTTCAATAATGTCAATTCAAGTGAGGTACAACTGATTTGGCGACAATGCGACCCTATCGTGTTTGTGTTTGTTTTGGTGTGATTTGCTGTTTTTTTTCATCCCATTTAATGTCGTGTTTCACCTCATTTTTCGAGCACTCTGCAATGATACATGCCATTCATATAATTAGGGGTCGGCTTAGCTTAGGAGGTAGCGCAGTTGTCTTGTAAAAGAAAGGTTGCTAGTTCGATCCCCAGCTCCTCCTAGCTGAGTGTTGATGTGTCCCTGAGCAAGACACTTAACCCTAACTGCTCCTGACGAGCTGGCTGTCGCCTTGCATGGTTGACTCGGCCGTCGGGGTGTCAATGTGTGTATTAACCGATGTAAGTCGCTTTGGATAAAAGCGTCCGCCGAATGCCCTAAATGTAAATCAAACCAGTCGATGACTGGGTTGTATCCCTGATCAAAACAACGAGCTGATCTTTGCTTCCGGCTCGTTTTGGTGACCTATACCACCAATGTCACTCTCCCATCGCACCGTAGGAGGGAGAAGAAGGTGACGTGACGCCTACCTGCACCCTGACCTCCGGCAGGTTGACCTTCATGGCCAGCTCCTCGCGGCTGTACACGTCGGGGTAGTGGGACTTCTCGAAGGCGCGCTCCAGCTCGTGCAGCTGGTAGGTGGTGAAGGTGGTGCGGTTGCGGCGGTGCTTCTTCTTGGGCTGCTCGTCCTTGCAGAGGTCGGGGGACTTGGCGTCGGCGTCCTCGTCGCTCTCCAGGCCGCTCCTCAGCTCGCCGGGGTCCCGGCCGCTCTTGGTGCCCAGCAGGACCATGTCTGTAGGGAACACAGTGGGGAGAAGCAGGGGGGAGGAGGGGAGGAGGAGAAGCAGGGGGAGGAGGGGAGGAGGAGAAGCAGGGGGAGGAGGGGAGGAGGAGAAGCAGGGGGAGGAGGTGAAACAGGAGTCGGTTGCATGTGAGGCCCTGTTTGCTGAGGAATGTTCCAGGGATGGAACATTATTAAATAAATCTAGCGATTTAATTAATCAACTACTCTGTACATTAATGCAATTCCAGTTCACTGACACACCATTTGGTTAGCCCTGCAAAGCATTTCATTGCTAGGTTTTCTATTAACAATACTGCAATCTGCATTCTGTATTCCACCTAGTGGAAAGAGCCAAGGTACTTGACCTCGATACATTGTGTAGCCATGAAAGAAACGAAGTAAACCCAAACGCTGATTCTTGTTTGAGTGCGGATCACTGTCCCACTACACAACAGTAATAGCAATAGCCTTTTTTTTTTGCATCACGTGGCAAAGGGAGAACTCCCTTTCATCACAAGACATCAGACGAAAAGACTGGCCATATGTTTTAGAACGATATGATTGTCATTACTTTGCCCCAATCATTGAAGTCACAATGCGTGTAAGCAAGAAGCAAAAGCGCGTAACGTTTCAGCGGTCTCTCTCTGTGCCCTGACAGAAACAGTTGTGGCTTCAACATAAGAGATGGCGCAGTGGGGGGGATTGGGGTGGGGGGGTGGGGGGTGGGGGTCAGTTTATCCATCTCTCATTAGGCTACAGTGACAAAGCCTATAGGATCCCACAATGGGACCGGGTCAGCCTTGGTTCAGCGACCAGCTCTTCAGTCTGTCAGCCCGTCACAAGCACGGCGCCTACGACGGCCTTCTGTTTAGCAGCCAGCACCCTTTAGTCTCAACGCAGAGGAGACAAGGGACCCCCCCCCCCACCCCCCTGTTCGTTACTAAAGGGGTCACCTAATTCACTTACGTACACACGAGGGAAACGTCATTGCTATTGTGATGTTTACGTTGATGTCCTTGGACGGTCAGCTTTTGACTTTTAGGGTGCTCTCCTGTCATGACTTTGTGAGCAAAGACTTGAATGTCTTTAAAGTAAATAACAAGAGGTTTGAGTGTTTTTTGCCCGAACCCTCTTAAAGCACCTAGCGGTGTATGAATGTGAACATAGATACAGATTAAAGACGAGGAAAGGGATTCTGTCACTGAATGATATTAATAATAACAGCACCACAGTGTTGTAAAATCTAATCTTCACAGAAGATTACCGGAATTCCACAAGGGGATGGGATTTGGATTTGGGACATTGCTCGTAACCTCAGCCCCCCCCCGACACCATATTGTTCTTTTTATTTCTTTTTGATATTTAGTTTGGGAGAAAAAAAGGTATATATATATATTAACAAGTCCTTTTCTTATACTGGTGGTGTTTACCTAACCTTTTTGAAAGCACAGGGCAAAAAACTAATTCTAATTCCTTGGATTTAACATATACGTGTTGGGAAAGGGTAAAAAGTCGACATTAATCACCTAGACACAAGAAAAAGCACCGCCTATCGAAAACCATACCGATGCTAGGCTAGCAGTAGCATCGAGTATAGCCGTCCCCGCTCCCAGCCAACTGTACCGTGGTAGGGCTGCTGCTGCTCGGGGCTGCCCTCCCCCAGGGAGGAGAGGTGGCCCCCGTAGGGGAGGTGGTTGGAGGAGGGCTCCTGGAGCCTCACCGCCTCCACCAGGCCCTCCACGGCCAGCCTGTGGAGGCCCAGGTTCCCCCCCGTGGAGCTGAGCAGGGACTCCTGGTCCCTGCTGAAGCCCAGGATGACGTCGATGCTGTGGACGCGGCCCCCCGCTGCGGCCCCCCCGCCCTTCCCGATCTCGTGGAAGTTGCTGGGGGAGAGGCAGCTGTCGTCCCCCGCGCTCATGGTGTCCAGGGAGAGATGCATCCGAGTGGTCTGGGCCTCTCAGCCCCGGTCCTGCTGGGGTGAGAGGGTGAGGCGAGAGGGGGGTGAATGGGTGAGGGGGAGTAGGGTTGGAGAGGGGCGAGGCGAGAGGGGTATGGGTGAGGGGGAGAGGGGAGGCGAGAGGGGGGTGAAAGGTGAGGAGAGGGGGTGAATGAGTGAGGCAGGGGGGGTGTGGTGAGGGGGAGAGGGGGTTGGAGAGGGGTGAGACGGGGTGGGAAGGAGGTGAGGGGGTGAGAGGGTGAGGAAGAGGGGCGGTGAAAGGTGGAAGGGGTGAGGGAGAGGGGTTGAGAGGGGGTGAGAGGGTGAGGCAAGTGAAAGGGTGAGGGGAGAGAGGGGTGAGAGGGGGTGAGAGGGGGTGAGAGGGTTAGGGGAGAGAGAGGGTGCGAGAGTTAGGATAGTGAGAAGGTGTGAGTGTAAGGGAAGAGGGGGGAGAGGGTTAGGGAAGAGAGAGGGTGAGAGGGTTAGGGAATAAAAGTTGAGTGTGTAAGGATACAAGAAGTGAGAGGGTTAGGGCAGAGAGGATGAGAGGGTTAGGGTCGAGAGAGGGTGAGAGTGTACAGAGAGAGGGGGTGAGAGGGTTAGGGAAGAGAGAGGGTTAGAGAGTTAGGGTATGGATGGTGACAGGTTTAGTTTGTTTCATTTTTATTATTAATAACTACACAACAGCAGTGTTCTTTTTAGTGTATAAGTTGAGAGCTGTAATAGCAGATTTTAATCACTGCATTAATTAACAACAACCCACAACTCAACCAACAACCAGTTTTTGTTTGATTTTGTATCACAAACCAGAATGCATACAGAACAATAATATTAAATATCGCTGTATATGCCAATATGATCCACTGACAATAATCCATTTGGTTAATTAACTCAAATCAGTAAAAATCCCATTAAAACATATCGATACCTCTAAACGATTAAGTTCCCTCCTATTGTACACTATTTAGAGAGTATATTTATTTTAGGATCTCATTACAATATAATTAATACACACATTAATTTACTGATGCAGACATTCCCTTAACTTCTTGTACCAATTCTTACAGGAATTCTTGTGGTTTAATTTTCTTAATTTTAACTGTATTTGCTGCACTTTTTCCCCCCCATACATAATGTTTATATGCTAGCAGGATATTTGTATGTAAAAAATAAAAAAAAACATGGAACCATTATGTGAATTGTTGTTTACTATTTGGAAAAACAACCAATTAAAAGAGACATTTTAAGTAATACTATTATACTAAGTATTGTCCAAATACTGTAGTTGACTTTTAATGTTATTGGAAAACTTAAAAAATATATATATATTTCATACGATATGAAAAATGATATGAAAAAGACTAATACACATTAAATATTAAACCAATGCAATCTCAATCCAAAGGACCGCAGTGCTTTGGTCACCGGGAGCCTACCTCAGTGACGTGCTGAGCGGTTCAAGTCCCCGAGGGCGAGTATTCCACCTGTTCTTCTGAGCCGCTTTCTCGCCAACTCCTGAGTTTCCACCGCTAAAACTCCAAGACCCGTCACAACCTCCACTAAACCACGGTTAGAACATCATACCTCTCTCTCTCTCTCTCTCTCTCACTATTAGTCACTATTCCAGTCCTCAGAAAAAACAAAAAAATGAACTTGAAAGAAAGCCACAAGTAGCTGTACGTTTCACCCTCTGGTTCAAACTGTAGCAGAGGTTAGGGAGAGTGCGGGCAAGAGACTGGGGTCAGAGCGAGAGAGAGAGAGAGTGACTGGGACCCAGAGGGAAAAGAGAGAGAGGGAGGGGGGGGGAGAGGGGAAGAGAGAGAGGGAGGTAGAGCGAGGTAGAGAATGCTTGTTGTGTAGTAAAACAAGGAGGGGATTAGTGGAGGTTTATTAATTAGAATCCTTCCTCTCTAAGAATGACTGGCAGTTGTTTTCTTGGTGCAGTAATTGTTTTAAAAGGTCTGTTTTACCTTCACTTCCATTGGAGGAAGCCAGCGATAACTCAGCCGGAAAGGACTTGCCTTTATAAATGCGTTACTCGAGAGACAAAAGACCCACTGAAAGTTAACATTAATCCAGACCTCATTTCCATGTGTGACATCAAAATAAACTTTGTAGCGAAGAGAATAAGGATATATCAATGTTAATTCATGATTTTCTTTCTATTCAGCGTATTAAATATGATGTTGTTTGATGTTTTATTTGACAATATGAAACCATGCTTTCATTTAGTGTAATTTTATGGGTTGCGATTAAGGTGTGAAACAGGAAGAATTTAGCCATTGAGGCCCCTAACCTCATTAATATATATTGTACTACCAGCCTCAAGGCTTAAAATAAAAGTTATCATTGTGAAACATTTATCATATTGCATAATATCATCATCTTTCATCATAATAGAATAATTGATAATTGTGTGTGTGCGTGTGCGTGTGTGTGTATGTGTGTGGGGGTTTGTGTATTTCTACAACATGCTGAACAAGCCAACAAGTGTGTATCTGGTGCACAGGGAGCAGATAAAACAGAAGAGCGGTATTCTATCAATCTATAACACATTTTTTCAAAGGAATCCATCCAAAATCATCACCGAATCAATTGGGACACCCAACCGAAGAAAATAGCTAAACAGGAAAAACATCCTGTACATTTTCTGTGTGTGTGTGTGTGTGTGTGTGTGTGTGTGTGTGTGTGTGTGTGTGTGTGTGTGTGTGTGTGTGTGTGTGTGTGTGTGTGTGTGTGTGTGTGTGTGCGTGTGTGTGTGCGTGTGCGTGCGCATGCGTGCGTCAGGAGTCAGCGGAGGTATCTTAGCTTCCTCAGGGCTTAAGAGGTGAGTGTCACACAGCTCAGCCGTGTCTCCACTGACGGTGAGGAGATTTTCCTGTGACCTCAATGAAAAAAACGAGATAAAAGTGGACGATAGAATAGAAGACCATCACTGGTCAAATAAGAGGAATGAAATTGTCAGCAAAGGATTGTTGACTGAAGGTACCCTGACAGAGCAATCGCAGTAAAGTAAGGAATATTGTTGCATTGCTTTACTACTCAGGGAGAAGAGAAATGTTGTCAGAAGGTGTCTGGTTTCGATCTCCTCACAGCTATGAGTGTGGGGGTTGTGTCAATGAGCAAGGCAGCTAACCTCTTAACTGCTCACAATGAGCAGGCTTTTGCCTTGCAAGGTTCATAACACCCTCAGTGTAATGTAAGGAGCCAATTCATAAGGCGTTCATTTCTAAAGCGCGATTGGCCACAGGTTAGAAAAGCGCTGTATAAATACGGTCCATTTGCCATTCAGCCTGGACCCAGGCACCTAGGCATGGAAGGCCTCGCGCAATGAGTGTAAGACCAAGGTAAGCCTGATCCAGGTGGAGTTATAGTGTCCTGCACGCTTAGAAGCCTTTGCTTACAAACAATAAAGCTAAAGGCCTGCTATCAGTGTACAGTTTAAAGTGTGATAAACACAGATGCTATGGGCTTTAATGCCATCGTGCTCATTCCTACACCTCATACGTGAACCATAGGGATTACAAGAAAGTAGAAATACACTATGGTTTACTTTAACAAGTCGATTGTGTCTGTCTACTTAACATAACACTGCTCACTTTGATTAGAGTCAACAGTTGATGATAGTCAAAAGTTGTTCCATTGAGGCCAACACATCTAAACTTTACATCCAGTAATTTTTAAATCAGATAGAAGGGAAATATTAAACAGCAGAGCAAAACTGCACCCTGGGCCGTAAAACACATTTCTGTTCAACCGTTTCTTACTTATTTAGATTTCTTTATTTAAAAAGGGACAGCGCACATTAACAAACATGAGCACCAGAGTTCAACATCTAAACGTGCCAGACGTAGCCATGCAGGCTCATTTTTCACCCGTAGTTTGACGGCAGCAGTGCGACAGCAAAGCAACCCGTCCCTGCCAACAGGCTTAGGGAACAATGATTGTATGTAAACTGATCAATTAGCCTCTCATGATTCTGCTAATACATTTTCGTCCTTCCACAGTTGTTTTCCCATTACCGTAATTGAGCATAGATTGGTTAAGAAGGAACAGTGCACTGACCAAGCTGCTTAGTTTTATCAGATGACGACCTAAGTCCCGCAGATCCTATTAGAGACAAGAGCAGCTAATGCGTAAACGCTGTGTCAGCTTACTGAGGGGGGGGGGGGGGGAGAGAGAGAGAGAGACAGGGAGACGGAGAGAGAGAGACAGGGAGACAGAGAGAGAGAGAGACAGAGAGAGAGAGAGAGAGAGAGAGAGAGAGAGAGAGACTGAGAGACAGAGAGAGAGAGAGAGACAGAGAGACAGAGACAGAGACAGACAGAGAGACAGAGAGACAGAGACAGACAGAGAGACAGAGAGATAGAGAGACAGAGACAGAGACACACAGAGAGACAGAGAGACAGAGACAGAGCCAGAGAGAGACAGAGACAGAGAGAGAGAGAGAGAGAGAGAGGGAGAGAGAGAGAGAGAGAGGGAGAGAGAGAGAGAGAGAGAGAGAGAGACAGAGAGAGAGAGACAGGGAGACGGAGAGAGAGAGAAGAGAGAGAGAGAGAGAGAGAGAGAGAGAGAGAGAGAGAGAGAGAGAGAGAGAGAGAGAGAGAGACAGGGAGACAGAGAGAGCACGAGCAAGTGGGAGAGAGAGGGAAAAATAAGGTAGATCATGTGATTACCTCTCATGTCTCGAGCTCTCTTGTTGTGTGCTCTGTGTTACACATAAAGCTCCTGACTCTCACCGTTTGTAAATTAAACTGTAAAACGCATTCCTAATTTGTCATCCATCTTCCGACAACTCACTCGAGATAAGTCCAGAGATCCCCCCTCCCCCCCGGCGGAGAGTCCAACACAAGAGAGGGTCCACCCGTGGTTATTTCTGTTTTGATTGATTATTAAAAAGCCTCTACTCTTTGCCCTAACTCTATGTATCTCTGATGGCACTGACACGGCCCCATGAAGCCATGACCAGAGCGCTGTCCTCGTGCTGACCCCTCGAGCCCGTCCCGACCGGCCTACCTCTTGAAACAGGACGTCATCAGCTAAATGTACTTGTCGTCCTCCTAGGCCTTGTTTAACCTTTGACCAGTATGGGGGTGCCCTGTGGCTCACCGGGTAGAGGGCGTACCATTAAGGCCCAGTCCTGATCGCAGCGACCCGGGTTCGATTCCTGCCCGTGGTCCTTTGTAGCATGACCTTTCTATCTCCCATACAGTCCTATCTCACTCCTCCAAAAAGTGTTCATCGCCCCCTCTATAATATAGTATATAACCTATAGTGTCTCAGCCCTCGTTATAGTGTATGCGGGCAGGGCGATGGATGAAGGGGTGACGGTTTCTTGTGGTGGATGTGTTGGTTTGTGAATGGGGAGGTTTCCCATTGTTTTCTCGTGCGCAAAAAAAGAAGACTTCAAGTGTACACTTTATGTTAACTAAGATTCTAGCTTCAGGGGCACCTTAAGAGGCTGGGATGGGAGTCCTTCGCAGGGGGGGAAAGATCTTCCCAGCGGGGGACAGATCTCCTTAGCGTGTGGCTCTGGGACGACTGACAGCTGTTTCTCTTGAGGAATCTCAAGAATACCTTCTCAGGTCCAACACTGACCCTTAAGTACACACACACACACACACACACACACACACACACACACACACACACACACACACACACACACACACACACACACACACACACACACACACACACACACACACACACACACGTTATCTTTCAGACCCAGCGTCAGCCTAACAAGACAAATGTTGAGTCGATATGAAGGAATACGAAGGAATACCAACACAGCAGATCATCTCCACGGCTCATTCAACTCCATGACTTTGCATGGCATTGCAGCTCTGAGATCGTCTCATTCAATGATTGCCTCATGTAAACATTTGATTGGGAGGAGGAGGAAGAGAAAGAGGAGGAAAAGGAGGAGGAGGAAGAAGAAGATGAGGATGAAAACATCGTGCCGTCCATTGGATGTTAGGACAAAGAGTACGTGGGTCAATAAGTGTCCTTATGGGGACAACATGGTCCGATGGTTCAATGCCTCCCATGCCTTGTTACAATGTATATACCGTATGTTCTTCTAAACATAGACATGCACATCTTCTGGTATGTACCGGTATGTATTGTTTACCGGCGCAGAACAGAGATCGGCCGGTCTGGTCCCTCTGCGTTGTACTGCCATGCCCCAACTAAAGACGGACAGAGACCTGCCTGTCATACAAAAACTCATCTGTTTCTGTAATCCTTCCAATGACAAAGTCGTCCTCAGCCCCCTTCCCTACTCATTAGTGACCCGGAGCCGGTCCAGGAGGACACTTCAACGTGGGCACTAACGGGGGCTACCCAAGGCAGGATCAAAGATCACAACAACAGGCCATCCCCTGGGGAGAAAATCAAAAAGACATGTACTGTGCTTAGCGAGATTTAAATCTAGGAACATCTTTAATTTCCTCTCAGTATGTGACAGGAATCACAAAAGGCTTTCTAGCCCTCTTAACTGGTGTACATATGCATGCATTCATCCACACAAATGGAAAAACATCTCAACATCTCAAGATTGCATCTTGGCGTGGGACATTCCTAATTTCCCTGGGTCAGCTGTGAGTAACCCAAAGTAATTTCTCTCTTTGAAGAAGCGTTATTCGATTTAAATGGTCTGAATCAAAACCCATCCCCCCCCCCCCCACCCCACAAACACACACAAACCAGATGGATAGGGATCTGATTTGACTTAACATTATTAATCAGTGTATGGGCCAGCCGTTACAGCTGGGGAATAGTATTCAAAGGCCACAACAGCACTATGCTTTGTTAAAAACATTATTCAGGGAAATGGAGCACGTTCAAGCACATTCCTTTGTCGTGTCGTGTTTTTCTCTGTCTTATCCATTCCCTCTAATTTGTTTCATCCTCTTTAAAGTGAATCGTTTGGACTCGTATCCGCATGAACATTTGTATGCATGTTTGTAACTCGAGCCTTCAAGAAATGACCCAGAACCATTTCTACTTAGAGTTAGGGTTAGGGTTAGGGTTAGGGTTTAGGGTTAGGGTTAGGGTTTAGGGTTAGGGTCCAAGAGAGTCCAAAGCATCACAGTGTTGACCATTCCATCACCTTCATCGAGGTATTGGAATAAGAGTCTGCTGTCCTTCATCAAGGGCAGCAGACTCTTAAAAAGCACCTGCACTTAATCGCATGACCATTAGGAAGTAATTCATCGGCCTTTAAAAGGACACCACCTGAGGCGATCAGAAGGCATATACAGTATGGTTTGAGCTCTTTTCGCCCAAATAAGTCGATGCTTTCTGACCTCGGGCCGCAAAGTGCCCTAAAGAACCCACTGAGAGCACTACAACCCATGGGGGACCACACGTGTACAGACAGACCGGAAGACAGTCCATGCAGAGCTGTGCTCTAAGTCCCATAATCCCTCCCCCTCCCTACTTACGCAGAGATAGGTTCACTCTCACATACATGTACAACACATATGAACTAAAATAACCCCACAGACATGCATACCAAACTAAACCATCCCTGTCGCATGGAAACAATCTGACAACAACCTTTCAAAACGTGTCAACTATCATGTCAACGAGTGGTACATACAATGGTTTCTTATTTGGCATAACTTTACTTGAGGTGGAACAATCGTCCGTGGAAATCATACTATTTAGCTAACCTCACCTGCCCTCATTATGGACACGAATCAATGTAAATTGGTTTAGCTAACGCAATAAAACTGTTTAGTTGTAATCCTGCCGTCTATTATCAACAGTCCTACAGGCGTACACACTGCTACGAATAATTGCAGCAGTAGACAGACCAGCTAAGTCTGTCAGGAGATAAGTATCTAGTGACGAACTTGACCAGAAGGCCTGGTCAACTTAAGCCTTCCCCTCACGCTTTGCCAGAGTGAGTGTGGTGTCCATGTACAAAAATAACTTAATTGTAACATCGCCAGCTCTGCTTGTGTACAGGTCAGCGAGTCAGGAAGTTCAAGATGGTTCAAGTTAATAGTTCGCCAGGTTCAATGTTTCTAAGAAATAAAATAAAAGCAATTGCTCTGAAGATATGAGAATTGCCCTGATATTTCTGTTATGTGTTTTCCAATGGTTAACTGCTAAAGGCTTTTTTTCCCCCATAGAAATAATGGGATTTGAGAGATCAATGCAGGAAAGAAAAGAAACACTTCTGATAGCTGAAACCTATGATTAGGACCAGAGCTCTTAAGAGATATGTAGTGTTCCTTAAAGTAAAATGGCTTTAACTCTCACTACGTCTAATCAAATAGAATCATTCAATCTTATTCTATGCATGGTAAATATATATGCAGACATAGCAGACAACGCAGATGGGGAAAAATTAGTGATGAAAAAATACATCAAGTGAGGAAGTGCCTTCAACGTCTCTACATGACATGACCACTTCTGTTCTTGTTTTGGGAAGTATACCTTCCTGTAGGACGAATGGAGGAGGGGCAGCACATTTTATACTCTTTACCGCCACCTTCTGGTCATTGTGGTCGCCATCGTCAACCTGCTACTCTGGACAACAATTATGATACGTGTATTTACGCTGTATGTGTCCTTTGAGATTTATGAGATATTAGAAAGTATTCTGGCTCGGTATCAGAAAACACTTAAGTTTCGAAAAACGTAGAAGCTGAACAAGAGTGCGGTCGTTTTTTCTTGCAACTAAATCCAACCGCGACACTAGATTACCAACGTGCCTATGCTCACATGAAAGATCAGAGGGATCCAACACTGTCCATTAATTGTCATATCTTATGACAATGTCGTATTTTTGTCGTTATATATATATATATATATATGTATTTTCAATTGATCAAAAATTCAGTATTTGAAAAAAAATCCAACAGATATCTGATTTAAAAGTATTTATTTCTCCTTAATTGTAGGTAGCACTACAAAGACATTCAAATAACATAATGGCAACGAGCACACTTCAACAATACAAAATCCATTACGACAACCCTCAATGAACCGGTGAACAATGTTCCAGAGAAAAGGAAAAAAAAAAAATGGACCTAAAACTCATACAAATCCGTCAAAAGGCTTGTGCAATTCACCCAACTTACATTGTGAAATAAGATCCTTAAAATATTGCATTGATATATTAACAACTTTCTGAGTCAAAAAATGTCTTGGCCTGTAGTACTTAAAATCTAATCTCTAAAACAAAATTCAGGCACAAGGAAACAAGCCAACAACGACTAACCCGTTGGACATTACAGTAGATGGATTCAGTCATACGTTTGTCTTCTGCCTAAAGTGTCTCCACTGTGGACCACCGTGTAAAGTAAGGATCGTTAGATTCAGTCAAAAGATGGCAACGTGGCCACGTATAGTAACATTGTCCTTTCATAAGTGCTTCATTGCCCCCGCATGCTTAACTGTGCAATATAAGACTCAATCAGAGACGTTTCCGTCCCTCACCAAAAGCTTTTGTGTATGGTTGCGCAAATTGATTGCGCGCGCGCGCGACAGAATGGATCCCGCAGGTTTGACACGCCTAAAAAAAGGCCAGTTGAACGCGCTCCAAATCAACAGGCCCTCATGATTAATGTTCCGTCTCTCCATCCAGGAAGTTTGCCTGCTTGTGAGACCGTCTACCCAGACATCCGTCCCCACCCCAACACAGCAGAACCCAAACAGCATTTTTAAACCCTCAACCGTCCCTCTCCGATCTGCAGACGTGACACCCTGTCTGGGCGCGGCTTCTTCTTCTGCTCGCGGGTGGACAGTTGGGAGGAGGTGGTGCTTGGTTTGAAAATACATAATAAATGGAACTACGTTATCTTCAGTCATGGTGTTTGCGGCAAAAGGGAAAAAAAAAAAAAAGTTGAGGTTATAAAGTTTTGCGTGCAACATAAAAAATGCCGGTGAGCTCCACTGTGTTGGGGCGTGGTGGCAGAGAGCTTAATCTGAGGACCTACAGGAGAACCGCAGAGGAACTACCTGGATGGATGGAAGGCCAGTAGGGTTAGTGGGGAACACGTCTACATGAGGGTATACTGGCCACGTAGAGGTGTTGCTGGGGGGGGGGGGGGGGGGGGCTGTATGGAGAGCTAGCTGGAGGGTATGACACCGGCCTTTGGCTGGATCTCAGCAGATCCTTTGTCGTTTGACTTCTGGAGATGAACGTGGCGAGCAGCGACCTTGGCTTACTTTGCCCCTGATTTCCCGTGTTAGCGTGTCATTTCCTGTATATTAGGCACCATATAGTATAGTATGCAGCCGATGCACACACTGATTCTTCTCGGGTCGTAAAAAAAAAAAGACAAACTAATGTTTCTAAGAAACAATTCCTAAACAATCTTTTTAATCAAACCTCTAAACAGTATAGAATGTCTCACGACAATGCTGAAAGAGGCTGTTCGTTTTAGGGTCGAATGAGAAATGCGAGTGGTCTGGGCGGCGATACAGAATAAACCTCTTCTTTTGAGAAAAGCTCTAGGCAATAGCTAAAGAAATAAAAAAAATAATATATTAATATAGGGGTCGGTTAACAGTGGCTGGTACACCCGTCGTAATGCAGTAGCTGGGGCCGGGTTGTGATGCCGGGGATTCAAGAAATGGAATGACGCAATCATTAGCTCCCCCGGGAACCCCTCAACAGAGCCCCGACGCTAGCAGTGGTTTTCAACAGGATTCAATACAGTACTTCTGGAGCGTCGACCGCAAATCACAGTACAGGTCCGGCACCTCCCTCCCTCCCCCCCACCCCCACCCCCACCCTCCCTCCCTCCCTCCACACTCCTATCCTCTCACTTTAAGGGCACATACACACACACACAAAGGAAAGGAAAAGGAAAAAAAAACGTTTCCGTTATAATATGTATACCTGTGTTTTAGGGTTATTCTGTTGTCGTTTAAGATAGTAAAGAAGGTTAGAGTTGCGACATTCTACGAGTGCCTCTCCAGGGGTCACCGGGCATCCCCCCCCCCCCCCCCCACCCCCCGGGGTCAAGCTTCTTCGTCGTCGGGGGCGATGGCCGCCTCCTCCTTTTTGTCTTTTTTACCCTCGCCCTCCCCGTCGCCCTCCCCGCCGTCGCTGGCGTCTCTCCGGCGCTTGCGGTTGCGCGCGCTGGCCTTGGACGCCGGAAGGGATTCCATGCCCAGCACCTTGTGGATCTGACGGAAGGCCAGCAGACGCAGTGCGTGCTGGGGGGGGGGGGGGGGGGAACCGGGCGAGAGGAGGGTCAGAAACTTTGTCATATTAATGCGTTTTCTGGTTTCCATTATCTGGGAGCAAGCCGTCCATTTCTTCTTCTTATCCGTCTTTATTATAGTGTAGAGAATACTAACACACGCCCGTTTCAGACGGATCGATAGAATCCACCAGAATATCTACACGGTATAGAGCCGGTGATAGCATTCGAATATGCGTACATATAGAGCGCAATGGAGCGGTTCACGGGAGGCTCGAGGGACATACCTGTGCGCTGGCGGTAATCTCTTCCCTGGCCTGCCTGGTCATACTGGACAAGGCGTCGGTGGGCTCCTTCTCACAGGGGTCCAGCAGCCCTGGGCCTCCTGGCAACACAGACACGCCAGGTGGAACGTTAGGAGCCGACGCGAGCACTTCATCCACGACACGTTAGGCGGAATTAGATTGGACTACTACCATTACTTTGGAGCGTTTTTATAAATGGTTAATGGACTGCATTTATATAGCGCTTTTACCCAACGCGCTTTACAATATTGCCTAACATACACCCCTCCATGCACCCATTCACACACCGACGGCGGAGTTAGCCATGCAAAGGCAAGTTTGATTTGACGACGATTACTTTGAGTGTTTTATTTTTAAGGAGCGGGTAGGGTTTAGGCAGCTTGCTCAAGGTTGCCTACAGCGAGACTTTAGATTCAACCCATCAACACCGGCATTCCTTTTTCCACCCCCCCCCCATCGCTGTTCTTTAATTGGGGTTCATCCTGCCGTCGAAGAGCCCGCCGCTCTTAGTGCATCTCGACACGAGCCTTCTCCGTGGACCCACCTGGCTGCAGGATGCCCGTGGAGACGCACTCGAGCACCCGGCGCATGGCCTCCCCGGGACTGAGGGGGCCCGGGGCACTGCTGATCACCTTCTCCACCAACAGCTCCATGGCCTGCAGGGAGGGACACACACACACACACACACACACACACACACACCATCTACACCACCACGCTCCAACCCACACGAGCACACACACACACACACACACACACACACACACAGTTAGGCAGAGGGCAAACTAGGATTCCACCACGCCTAACCTTATGCCTGGACTCTCCTTATGGTTAACCGGCCAGCACCCATTTAAAATGTTTTGCCTGTATTGTCAATTATGGCACCCATTGCACCCCTGAACATCCCTGGAAGGACAGAACCTCCACTTTCTCTTTCCTTGCTAAAGAGAGATTTTTCCTTGCACTCTGGGGGAGCTAGGGTCAGTGTGTTGTCATACATCACTACACGCTAAGCCCTTTGAGACTGTACCCGTGATTCAAGGATATAGAAATAAAATTGAATGGAGAGAGACGCACAATGTTATCCGACGGATGACCATCGGTTAACGTACGCCGACAGATAAGAAGCAGCACATATCGAGGACAGCGCGCTGGACCTACCCAGGCGGGCATGGCGCCCCAGGTGGCCTCTCGCTGGCAGAGGTCTCTCAGCACCCTGATGATGATCACACAGGACTGCAGGCCGTTGGCGCGGGCCTGCGGAGTAGAGGGAACCACTTTGGAATAACAATTGCGTTTTTTCTGCTCGCCATCGGTCAATCTCTTCCTCTGATTGGTCTTTAGTATATTGTAGAGAATATTAACACATGCCTGTTTCCAGACAGATAGAATCCACCAAAATATACATAGTATATGGCGCGTTGATAACATTTGAATTGGATCATCTCAGCACAAACAAAGTGGACTGTGGAGAACTAATGATCCGTTTACCTGGAACCACTTGGCGTGTCTTAGGGCCGCCAGGTAGTCTAAGCACCTCTTCCTGTCGAGTACGTCCGCGGGGTCCTTGTCGGCCACGCCTAAAAGACAGAACGGGGGGATAAAACGGTTGATGACTCATGGACGACCGCTCATCGGGGGAAACAGCCATGTGGATCACTCAGGAGAGGACTATGGTCGTTGGAACCGCATTCACTGAGCAGGGACGAGAGTACTGAACCCTTTCTAGCGCCGTCGGTTCTCTGGGTGTGCGTTTGTTTCCATTAGGCGGGATGTGAAAAAGAAAAATGTAACAAAAATACTAAATAGGGTGCAAGAAAAGATTTGGTCCGAGCCTACAACCAACAAGACAACCATTGGGCCCAGGTTTAGAAACATTGTTTGGCTATAGGTCTTCCGCACTCAATCCTTAGAGCCACGTGCGGTTTGTGTTCAAGTGAAATATTGATAATGCTGAATATTGCAACATAAAATAGTATATTTTTGCCAAACACAGTTTAGGACTCAAATCCCTGGTTGATTAGGGTAGAAGCCTCTTATGTGTGTCAGTTTATTATAAACGGTCAACATCAAGCGATTAACATTCAAAGAATAGAACATTGCGGTTAATATATCACATCTATTTGCAACCTTGGTCAAAACTGTAAAACTGAGGATTGTATCATTAAGTACATACAAAAATAAAAAGCAAAGTTATCTACAATAATTACATTATTATTATTATTATTATGAGTAGAACAGAAACCTGTTCCATGCGGCAAAAGTTCAAGACCATCACGCGTCCCCTCTAAATAAGGTCATTTGTGTTGTTGATCATGTTAAACGGTCATGGGATAAGGATAAGTCTATGGGCTTTACACACAGTTCTGTGCCTCTGGCTGGCACAACAGCATGACACTGTAGGTTTGGCACAGAGACATACATACAAATCAAAAAAGGCCACTTTTCTGTAATCCACACCAACATCTTCACTTAAAGCCACCCAGCACCATGCATCATGCCGGTGAGCCATGGCCTCTCCCTTGTGTAAACTGACCTTTACAGGTTTTCCGTGCCCCACAGCACGATTTAACAGGCTGTGGGGCCTTTCAATATTTGCCAGTGTGGACTTCAGAACAGCCAATAGAATGCCTAGGTCTGTTGATCGACGAGTGAAGGGACTGGTCAACAAACCCAGACAAAAACAGTTTGACGTAAAGAATAACTTAGGCCGGAGAAAACATTTCTACCATGTTTTCCATAGGGGTAAACAAAAAAAACACTGAAACAGGGACATACATGGAGTTAGGTGGAGGAGTGTTGCAACTCAAAGACACATTGCACCAACACCTTAAAAGTGAGGTTTTAGTCAAATAAAGAAAAGAAAACAAGGCTTCATAGTAGTCATCTCCACTTAATGCATCTATATTACGCTTCACTGAGCTTTGCGAGCGGTGTAGCCATAGCAACACTCCATCACCTGTTGGGATAGGAGAATGATGCCACTTTAAACGGCAGGGATGAGAAACTGAGGTGAAGGGGGGGGGGGGGGGGGGAGTGGCGAGGGGGGTACCCCATGTGTTATGTGAGATGCAGTAGGAGGAGGGGGATCAGAATACAAGCAGTATCCAAAATGGAGCGTACTCATCCCCGTGTGTGATCAGAGCCCTCTGGAGCACGTGGTATCTTCCCCGCGTGTGTTCGGAGGTTCAACACGACTCGCAGGCAGGGGAAGGTCGGAGGGGTTTAGAGCTTTAAATGCTGAAGAAAATCAATAAAAACTGGGGTTGGGGGTGTCGTATAACTTGAAACAATGGGGGTGGGGGGGGGGGGGGGGAGAGACAAAAACAGTGGGACAAATGAATGGGTGAATCCCCCCCCTTTTCCTGGAAGAAGCCTCGAGAAGGACCACGTACACCTACGGCGTGTTTAACTCGAACCAGGGAATGGCAGTTCGGTTCCGAAACACGCATTGGATCAGGGGGGGGGGCACTCTTTAGTTCTGGGTTTGATTTCACATCGGGACACACAGCAGTCTACACACAAGCGCCGACAAGAGACTTTGTTTACTTTTTTTTTTTTGCTTTTTTTTTTTCTCCAGTCTGTCTCGCTAGCGAGAGCTGGGGGCTCCTCTGACCTTTCTCCGCCGCCTCGCCCGCTGCCTGCTTGTCCCGGTCGGCGGCGGGGTCCTCCCTCATCAGCGGCGAGGTGAGAGATATGGTCACCTGCATTTTGGGCTCCTTGCTCGAAAATATCACGATGCTGGCCTCGTCAGGGTGAGCCTGCACCTCATACTGATGTTCAGAAAAGGTCTGCCGGTTGAAAAGACACGGGGGATTACGCACTACAGAGGAGACGGGGTGAGTTGGGCTGGGGGGGGCTTTTTTTTATTTATTTTTTATATTTTTATAAAATACCGAAATACATGAAGACATAGAAAATTGCCGGGGTCAAATTTTGTCGGGGCATCAATTGAGAAGAACATGGTTTAACCTCCAGACAAAGATTATTTAGAAGATATTCTATTCATATAGTCAAAGGCATAGGGGGGGGGGGGGTAATCACCAATTAAGACTAATAAGGTGAAGGGAGTGTTTTAGGGAGACATTAGAATGACCCCAGTCTCGCTCTGTAGGAGGATGGTGCCTTACCAAGCAGCTGATCTAAAGATCAGTTAAAAGCACGCAAAAACATCCATGGAGCTGGAGGAAGGAGGGTTTAGTACACATCATCAAAACCATCAGCTGTCGAGAGTCATAGAGGGTCATAGGTTTCCCACCCTTTCCTGGACCTCTCCAGGATACGGAAATACCAGTGAAAAAGTGAATGCGTGCGGCTATCCAATGGCTAGGACGGTTGAATTGGTTTGTGGACATGGACAACTCCGTCACAAGGACACTGCAAATCAAGGCCATGAATCCGTTAACCCCTGGATAATCAAAGCCTAGAGGTGAACTACCAACAGTGTTACACAACACGTGTAATAATACCTCATAAGAATGTTGAATTAACCAAAGAATATAGCAATATATTACATAATATATAATGTATCACCCTGTTCTCCCTTGTTGAATCAGGAGTACATCTTGCGAGGGAGATCATTTCATGTATTGTTTCAGGCTTTGGGAGAAGTTGAACATGTTCACGAGCGCCTATTCAAACGTCCCAATTCATCGGTAAAACAACAAAAACAATACAAAAACGGAATTTAGATATTCAGTCACAGATAGTGAAAGGAAAGGATAAACAAAGTCAAGCGATGACACATTTGACTGCATCTGTCAGTTTTCCATGATCTAGAAGGTTAGGACTACATAGTGCACTGGGAAAAAACAAACTGCTCATCCTTAATAATAGCAGTATCTTTCTTCCAGTGCACTGACGGTACAGGATACCAGGGATTTAAGCAGTGAGGTTTTCCTCCATCACTGCCTCCACGTTCTAACCCTCACACCCCAGAGTGGTCCACCAGATCCTTATCCTTACATGTCGTTTCTAGATTCTATTCAAGATTCCAGCGCAAACGTCGCAGGTGACCGCGCGCTTACAAAGCCTCACCCACGGTACCGACGGGAACCCTAACCAAGCCTCGGCATGAGGACCCCCGTGAGACGAAGACGATGAGGAAGAGGGGGGCGACTCACGGCTAGCTCCTTGGGCAGCTGGACCACGATGCTCTGCAGCAGGGCCGCCGTGGGCTTCTTGGCGGTGAGCAGGATGAGCTCCACGTTGCGGTCCCCGTGAAGCAGCGAGGCCCTTGGCCAGGATGCCCACTCTCATCACCCCTTTGAGCAGCCGCCCGGGGCTCTCCGCACTGATGGCCGGCAGGGGGACGGGACGAAGGGGGACGGGACAGAGGGGGACGGGACGGAGGGGGGAGGGGTTCAGAAGGAGTGTGAGTGGAATTTGTGTTGATCAGCCATTGGCTGTGAATACAACGTAACCTTTTGCAGCTGGGACTGTGTTTTGATAAATATCCCCAGAGACATGACTTTCGCCCCGAAACCATTCCTCACCGCGACAGCTTTACAAGCACAATGCCTAAAGCTAAAAACGGCACAACAACAACAACAACACAATTCAGTGGGTTGGGAGACAACACATGAAGAATCTGGTGTGTGTTTCCACGCCAGGTGTGCGAGGGTCAAAGCGGGTCAGGGTTTTGCACACCACTGATTCGGTAGAGTCTTAACCCATTTAGGCCTAAAACGCCTGGAAAAAATGTCTGTAAAACCTATGGGAGATTTTAAAATGACCCCCTAAAACCTGAAGTTTTTCTGGAAATTCAACAGAAGTGTCAACGCCTACTAAATAATTGATTTCTCAGCCTCTGTAGCAGATAGAAATGAAATTCAAAAAGTATTTGAGAGCTTATACCTGAGGCTTTCATGTGAAGTTGTGTTTATTTTTCCAAACCGGGTCAGCAATAAAATCATCCAAATCGCTTCTTCGCTTCGCTTATTTTCTGAGGTCCCTCCGCTTACACCTCCTCTTCCGGCCATGTTTTCACAAAGTTCTTGAAAAGTCTGGAAAAGTCCCATGGTGCATTGCGACATTCCCACACGTATTCTGATGCGTTTCATTGGCCAAGAGACCAGAAATAGGTGGAAAAAACTACAAAGACTACAAAATGACGTATCCGCTTTCCCGGTTTGAAAGGTAGAACGACGCAACAGCGCCCCCGGTTTTAATGGTAGAAATGCGGTAATGCTCTCCCGGTCTAAATGGGTTAAAGATGGAGGATCTCACCTCTTCTCCTCTCCTTCCTCAGTGGGAGTTGGACTGGGAGCGGGAGCCGGAGCGGGTGGTGCAGGCACCGGGGCCTCCTGCTCCAGCAGGGAGTCAGACACCAGCTTGAGGGCTCTCTCCGAGTGGGAGACGATCCTTTGGACGGCCTGGAGCTCCTCCTCCACGGGGTAGATGGTGGAGTGCTTCGCCATGATGTGCCGGTCGTCCGGAGAGTCCGGCCGACGCACACACGTCTTGAGGAGGGCGATAACAACAGTTCATGAGGCTCTTGCTAGGTTTTATGCCCTGGCACTTAATGTACGCACATATTGTATGTTGTACGTCCTGGCACTTAATGAACGTATTTATTGTATGTTGTACATCCTTGCGCTTAAACTTAGTACTTAGCATTGTGTAGCATCTTTTGTTTTATACGGGGGAATGGGTTACCCTAACAGTTGGTTCTATGAACATCCTGATTGCACCGACAGTGCTAGATTGTTTGATTCGTCTGAAAAATGACCTTATTGTAGGCTGCTTCGGATCAAGCTTGTCTGCTTAATGCCCTGAATGTAAATCTGGCAGGTCGGGATAGTCTAGTGGTTATGGTGTGGTCAGCTCCTAGCTAAGAGGTTCCAACCCAAAAGGTCTGCGTTCTACATGCAGGCCACCTTGGACAATAATCAACAAAGTGGTCAAATGGAAACTGACATTATGAGGCCAGCAAATGAGCAGATGATTCCCATTACCGAATTCATAAATGAACCAAGGATCACCTCTGCCTGACCTTTTAAAAGCGATTATTATTATTGTGCTCCTGCCTTAGTAGCACGAGGATTCGTCCAAAAAGCTAAACCAACCCAAGGCCAACCAGTCAGTTATGATCGACTCCTCTGTGCTGCCATGACCTGGAAGACGGTAGCCGTGAACAGAGACGGGAGTGGACCCTCACCAGGAGCGGCGGCACCGGCATGCCGGGACGACTCATCAGAGGGGGCGGGGTCAACCTGCGCCTCTGCTCCCCCCAGTACATCTGCTCCTCCTCCATCCTCCTCCAGTACATGTCCTCCTCATAACGCCTGCAGGAGGAGGAAGAGGAAGAGGTCAGTGGTGCACACCTCACCTCCACACATTACGTTGTCATGGTAATAGTGTACACCACCACGAGTGATGGGGCATCAGACCTTGAGCCTCTGCGTACGCCTAATCTACTATAACATCGTAGTTTGTAATGAGTTGAAGATCAGTAAGTGATTATGGTGTACAGGGTTTCCCACAGGAAGGGGCAGGGGCGTGGTGCACTCTTTTACAGGTGGACCATTTACGCTTATTATCAGGCATGCAGCCTGATCTATAAACAGAGGCTGAACGAAGTTTAGATCATTTTATACTTCTGTATAATACTTAGAATTAAAAAAAGTAACTATGTTGCGAGGGTGATTAGCCGTTACAGGCCGTTTTGAAAATCGGCCCCTTATGACATCACAAGTGGGCGTGTGATGCCACATAGATGTGTGCTGGATAGATCCGTCTACCAGCCAGTGGACGGTAGCAAACGTTGCTCATCTATCCGTCACACATCTACGCGGACACGCCCACTTGTGATGTCACAAGGGGCCGATTTTCAAAATGGCTGGTAGGGGCTACTCCCACCAACACCTGGTGGCATGTCATGGGACCTTTAAGGCGGCAGGCGCATGTTGCTTTGGCGACACACGCCCCCCCCCCCCCCCCTCGGCCCGCGACCCGGACCTCATCTCCAGGTGCCAGCGCTGCTCGTCGTCCCGCTGCCGCTTCAGCACAGCCTTCTGCTTCTGCTTCCTCAGCTTGCCCTCCTGCAGCTTCCTGGCCCGGTTGCTGGGCTTGATCTCCACCGGCAGCTCGGGGTTCACCTTCTTCTGCAAGAACCAGCGGGGCCGGGTCAGACTAGGGCATCACTCGCCCGTCCACGGGGGACACAGTCTGCTGCTTTGATCGGGGAGCGGAGGGCACTACTGGGAGCGCATAGTTTCCATCTCAGAAGGTCTTTACTTACTTTGTATTGGAGCCGGTGCCGACGCCCCTTTAAGTGCATGTCCTTGGCGTTGGGGTCATTAAAGCTGCATTCACAGAGTTTACAGTGGAAGCGAATCACCTTGCCCTCATCGTTGCACACCTGGGAACAGACATTCAGTTGAACGCCCCATAAACGCCCGGACTCACAAACATTATGCAAGGAAATATTCAGAGGATGAATCCGTTCATCCGCCCCATGTCGGCCTAGTTCCAGAGTATCATTCATCACCGTTAAGACATAAACCCTTAAGTCTATGGATGGTCATACCCCAAGACCACATCAACATCCATATTATGTTAATCACTGTGGTTATGCATTGTACAGATCGTCATGGTTCCTCCCACCTCCTCCACATAGTCCGGTCCCACTGGCTGGACGTCGCTCGGGCCTCCGGCTCGGTCGCTGTCGTCGTCCTCGCTCAGCGGGTCCTTGGGCCGGGCCGCCGCCGCCTTGGGCTTGGGCTCCTCCGCCTTGGGGGCAGGGGCCGCGGCAGGCGCGGGGGCCGTGGCGGCCTTACTGGCTGTGAGGATGGGCAACATGACGAGCGTTAAAAAGATCTCGTAGTTAGAATTTGTGGCTCAGAAGCTTTGTTTTTTTTGTTTTTTTTACATTTTTAATATTTTAGTGTTTGTCTATTTTTAAGAAATAATAAAATCCATTAAAATCGATAATCGTATTTGATTTAAAAGAATCTGAGATTACATTTTTAGGCCAAATCACCCAGCCCTACTTCACTGGTATGCGATGTAAACATAACATTTATTGGAAAGATTTAGCCTTTTTAAATTCTTACAAAAAATTGGCGCGCATTTTACTGACAGGTTTCGACCCCATAGTGACATCACACGTGGGCGGGACCACCCGGAGGAACGACAGACAGAACCGCCTCCCAGTTGGTACAGTCCACTGTGGAGGCTGGTGGGTCCATCCAACCGTTCCATCCATCTGGGTGGCCACCCACCCGACACATCTGCAATCCACCCATCCGCTCCAGTGACTTACAAACAGCGACTCTAGGAGCGGCCGTCTTCTTTGCGTGGGTGGCTGTCGCTTTCGCAGCGGCGTTCGCTGCAGCTGGCTTGGCTCCCGATGACAGGAGCTGTGCGGCTGCTGCTGATGGCGTTGAGGAGAAGGAGGAGGAGGAGGAGGAGAGGGCGGAGGCGGAAGCGGAGGTGGTGGTGGCGGTGGAGGACTTCCCCGCCGACGTGGTGGTATAAACTGGAGCAGAGTTCACCAGCACCGGCTCCGTGGAGGGGATGGGCTTGCCCAGCTTGGTGTGGAGTTTCACCACCTTTCCAAGGTTGACGGAGAGAGGGGAGGGGGGGAGATGCAATCACGCAAAGGCCACGCAAAGGACTCGAACCCGGCTCTCCCCCCGAGGGAGGTGTCATTCCATGGCCTGGGCAGTTTGGAGGACTGCCACGCTAGTTTCCATAACCGTTTCCAAGTGTAAGAGGAGCGCTTTGTCAGAGCGGCAGGTCACACTATTGGTCTAAACAACTCTACATACAATACTATTCGATTGGCTGTTAAATGTGGGTCAACTGGAGAGTACATATAGAAGGCGCAATACTGTCAAATAGTAGGGAATGCATGCTAACCCTGGGCCAAATGGAAGGAAGAAACATAGGCACAAAGAGCAACAGAATAAGAATAGATTACTTGCCACCAAACTGCATTTAGCAGGGTTGAATAGATCTGTCGTGTCTGGTAGAGGAACCTGCCTAGCCTGCCGCGCACGCCTGCCGTGCACACCAACCCCCCCCCCATCCTCAAACAGAGTAAACCGGTTGATTGACCGTCCGCCGTTAGACGACAGCGGTTAGCAACATAGCTCTGCTTACCTTCTGGTGTTTGGCCCCGCGTATATGAGCGGCGTAGGCGTCCACGCCCGTGCAGGAGACGTCGCACAGCTCGCAGCGTAGCTGGGTCTGGACCCCCCGGGGCCCGTTGGGGGCCCCCGCCTGGCCCCCGGACTTCAGGGCGGCCTCCTTCTTCTTGTGCTTCTGCCCCTCCAGATGCTCCTTGTAGGTCTGGGGCCGGAGAAATGAACAACAACTTGACGAGGTCGGAGGGGGACTTGGAACACGAGTGGATTATAGGAGCCAAGTGCTTCACACCAAAAGGGTAATACGGTCATTTTTTTGTATATAGAACATATTATAACAATGTAAACGGTTCACTGTTCTGGAGTGAATAGAACAATTATAAAACCCAATCAATTCTGCAGTCAAGCAGCTTGCATAACAATTCAATGCACTTCTTCAGATTCCAACAAACAGCTTTATAAATTCCATAAGGGCACCAGTTGGCGGCCTGCACACTTGTCCCGCTACATTCTAGTCCAGTCGGTCAGTCTATCGGTCAAGATGCTCTGAAGACACCCCTCACCTGAGGGCCAGCACAGCTGATCTTGCAGATGTCACAGTAGTGCAGCTGCGGTTGCTTGGGGGGCCCTTTGGGCTTCTGCAGCTTGTTCTGGTGGAACATGGGCTTCTTGTAGGCGTTGGCCGCCGGGGCCGTCACCATGTGGCTGCCCGCGTTGCTCCACGAGGCGCTGGTCAGCTGCTTGGGGGGCTGCTGGATGGCGGGCGGCTGGGGCAGGGGCAGGGGCTGCGAGAGGGTCTGCTGGGGAGGCTGGTAGTAGGAGGGGCTGGCCGTGGAGGTGTAGCCTGTGGAATCATAGCTGGAGTAGCTGAGGCCTGAGAGAGGGCCGGGACGCGCAGGCCGAGAAAAGGGAGAGGAAGGGAAGAACTTAAGTGGGGCTACGAGGGGAGCAGAACAGTGAAGGTTTGTTGTGTTGTCGCTGTAGGCAACGTGTTCTGCTAACAGAGCAGCCTGTCCGCTGTTGATACCTCTGTTTCTGACTGCCACAGTGATTAAAGCTTCAAGCATATTTCTTTCGTTTGTTTTGATAGGGCTGATAAAGATTTTACCGGAAAAATAAGACCAGTCTTTATTAACAGATTGGCAGTCGATCCGCGCGGCTAAAATAGCCTAGAAGAGACGAAAGTGCTGCATCATACATGAGCCCCAGGGACACTCTGACACCTGTGTCGGAAACCTGACTAGTCAAGTGAATCCATTTTCTCAAAAAGCTAACTTCCCCTGTAACTGAACATTGCTCGTGGAGAATAAATCTACCGTCCACAAACCAACAGTACTAAACGGACCCATTGTCCTTCCCCCTAACCATCCATCACATCACGGTTGTCCCGGCAACCACGTGCCCGGCGACCACGTGCCCGGCGACCACGTGTCCCGGCGACCACGTGCCCCGGCGACCACCTGCCCCGGCGACCACGTGCCCCGGTGACCACGTGGAGCACCCTCTCACCAGAGTAGGAGGTGGCGGCCGCGGCCGAGCTGAAGACGGAGCCCGGGGCGTAGGAAGAGATGGGTGTGGGCGGCTGCTGGACGCTGGTGGAGACCGGGTAGATGTTGTAGCTGGCGGACACGGCGCTGGCGGGGGCCAGGGGCTTCAGGGCCGTCACCTGCCTCTGGGGAGGCGGCGGCTGGCTGTACACCGTGGTGGGGGCCGCGCTGTAGCCGCTCTTCACCGCGACTGCCACAGAAGAAGGGGTGGGTTGAACAGAGGCTGAAGAGAAGGGCTGGGAGATCTCTGGCTACTTTTGACAAAGTTTGCCGGATGACCTGATTTCAGAAACAGGTCGTTAAGGAGCAGGTGTAGGGGTTAGGCATCTCGCTCGAGGACGCTTACATGTGGGCAGTGGACACTAGGGATCGTACCCCAAAACTTTTGGGCTGGAGGTCCGAGACCCTAACCACCACTAGACCATCAAACACCCTTTGAGCATATTTATTATTTCCCAATTGGTCATTTGTGCATTAACAGACACACAATAATGAATATTTCTGGAAATGGCCCAAAAGTCGTGTCTATATAACGACATTATGAGTTTAACCCAAACATAGTTAGCAGCCTAGCTAGCACTAATGTAATGCATGTAACGTCTTAAAAGTACACAGGCTTCACTCATGAGACGTAGGTTTTGGCATAAACACACCAGAAATGTTCCATTCAGAGCCTCCCAGCTATGCCAAGATCACAGCGAATATATGACGACGTCTATAAAAAGGGTGATGTATCACGCCCGGGCACTTTTAGAGAAAAATGAAGTGGTGAGGTCAAGGTTACGGCAAGGACAAGTGCATCCGAGTGGGCTGTCACAGAGTGTGATCCAAGAGAGAATATACTCTGGGACTGCCCTTCAGCGAGTTAACGACAAAGGCAAACGCAAAAGGCAGATGCTGTTTGGGCCTCGTACACGTGTGACTATTTCCAGATCAGGACCAATTAGCACGGAACCACAAGCTACACGATATGCTCCGGTAAGTGTGAACCGACTGGCGGTTAACACGTACGCTAAAAATAAAAACGTTGTATTGACATAGGGGCTGGACTCACTGGTCTGGTAATAGCTCTCGGCGGGCGTCCTCTGAGCCGGGGCTATACTGGTCTGGTAGTACTGCGGCTTTGTCTCGTAGCTTGTGACTGGCGGCGGTCTCCCGTAGCTGTAGTTGTCCTGTAAACATCACCAGAGAATGAACCGCGCGTTCGATGCTCTGACGGGAAATACCGACCAGCAATAGAACGGTTCCGTCAAACAGCTTTTATGTCTCGTCAATTTTGTTTGTATCCTGGATTGACACATGGACAGCAAACGACATTTGCTGAAGCGCTGACTGATCTCTCACGTCCTCACAAACTAAAGGATCAGGCAGTTTCAAAGCAGCTAGTCAATTTCGGGGAATACCATAATAATAACACAAAAACAATTCATCAGTACACACAAAGAAAGCTTTTACAAAATGGGCAGACGTTAAAACGAGAGCGAGGCGAAAAAACCACCAGACTCACTGTGTCCGTGTAGACCTGGTACGTCTGCGGTGCGGTCACGGGCTGAGGGGGCACGGGGGGCTCCGGCTGCCTGTACGCATACTCGGGCGGCGCCTGGTGGGTCTGGTAGGCGGAGTACGGGGCCGAGGCCACCGGCCTGGCCGCCTGGACCGGGGCTGCGGAGTAGGAGGCGGTCACTGCGTGGGCCACCGCCGGGGCCTGCTGCACCGTGTAGGCGGCCGTGGAGGGGTGGGTGTAGGCCGGAGGAGGCTGGGCACTGGTGGGAGGGGGGGGGGGGGGGGGGGGGGGAGTGAGAGTCAAGAGTTTGGAAGCACTTGCATGAGAGCTGGATTCACCTCGCATTGCTAACAGAAACCAATATGACGGTGCGGACGTTAATGGGAGATTTATAATAAGCGGGTTCTCGTTGCGCTGGCACGACTTGAAAATCGCATTGAGGGATTTTCCAGTGCAGCTTCTCAGGGAAATCCGAGGAAACACACTTTGAGATACAAATTGTGCTAGTGCATGTTTTTTTCCACTATGTGCTGCAAGTACTCTTCCTGAACTATTTGTCAGCATTGCAGCGGAATCTGGCCTACATATTACTTTCACCTGAGCAATAAAGTCACCTTTGAAAAGCTTGCGTCACCAGTGCATTTTGTGCCAGCTCTGCAAAATCGGAATAATTCTGCTCTAGCTCAGATTGTTTGGGTGCACGTGCTGCCAATAAACATTCAGCAAACTTTCTCTCAGGGATTGTTCAAGACTTTGACAAGATATGTAAATATATGATCATGCATCGAATATAATTTCATAAACCTTAATAAAAAAGGTGAACAATGTTTCATTCTGGAGTTTTTCATTGTCCTCGCATTAATGTAAATGATACAGTCGACGTGTGTCAATGTACAATGTACGACGTACATGCCTAAAGTTGAAAATATAATCGAATCAAACACATATTTAGGGAGACGGTGCCAAAATCACCGGACTGAGGGTGCCATGCAAAAATTCTAAACTTTGCACTAATGCCTGGTGGAGCAATAGCCTCAAAGCAATTGCCAAATTGCCAAAGTATAATAAATCAAGGTCAAGTTTTGACAAGATGTCAAAAGTTTGACAACAATCACTGCAGCACATGTCGAAAGCCGGGCATGGTTTTGCAAACAAGCTGCCGTTAACTCGTTAACGATAAGCCACTTGATCAATTATACTCATTCCTGATCCGCATTAAAGAACATTGTGTGCAGTGAAGCCAAATTAACAGTTGCCGGGTGGTAATGACTCTTCTGGACAATCGGATAATGCTTAAGTGCATGGTAACACGGTTGTTTGTTGCAATGAATCGGACACCCGTGGTTACACAGATGTATACTCATAAAATACAAATTGTGCAATGATTGTGCATTTGTCATTTTATGACAAATGGCATGTTTGACAGATGACAATATTCAAATTCAGCACCCTCTTGGACATCGGCATTTCGTACAGGAACGAAAAGATGTCTAAATATGTAGACATCCACACACTTAACATTGGAGTAAGGTATACACTCAATTCACTGGCTTGTCATCCAAAAAGTTACAATATTAAGGCTGGCGCCCGGCTAGTCTCGTACGTGCTGCTGGCCTGTAGCTAAAACTAGCCCACCTTGCTAGCCAAGTAGCCTTACCACTACATAGCTACGCAGTGAAAACAGCAGAAATAACAGCGGAGTTGCAATGAAAAACTAAGAATGGATTTGGCAGAGCAGGGGTAAACTGCCACACACCATGCAACTAGAGAAATACCTGTATTGCGGACCGGCGGCACCATGTGTGAAGCCATAATAATTGCTTGCAGCCATCTTGGCATCTCCGGTGTGCTACAGTGATGCCTATCCCAACGCAGGTCACGTGGGTCTGTCCACCAACCTCGTACGCGGGGCGCCGATGCCAATACCTGCGACCATGGTGACATAACCACCCCTTGAATCAACCACCAAAAGCAATAGAAAAAGGCATTTCATAAAATACTAAGACCTTGTGAATGCATGGTTTATCTTGCACACATCATTTCAAATAGGGCCAATCACTGTTCGGAACATCACTTCTGAAAATATTTCATATCTGATCTTCATTTATTATGATCAACAATAACCATTTCCTCGGGTGTGCGTGTGTGGACAGTGCTTTATGTCAATCGAAATAATTCACATTGAGCCTACTCCGTGGGCAGAATCCTCACCACCGGGGGGGAAGTTATTTTGCAGCTGGGTAGAAAACAGAAGAGGTCTTGACAGAGCGGCAATGGGTGGCGCACGGCTTGTGATGGGAGCTTTGCGATTGGACGACTCAAGGCTGGAAATGCAATGAGGTAACCTCGTTTGAATAATTAAAAGCGCGTGCATCTCCGTGCGTGTGTTTTTGGTGTTGCTGCACGCGAGTGGAGAGATGGGGGGAGGAGGGGGGGGGGGGTGAAGAGGTGCGTGAAAGTGCATAGAGTCAAAAGGATCGAGGTGAAGAAAGATAAAGCACGAGACGCCCCTAAGGAAAGTGTGAGATGCTGTTGCCAGGGAACAGCGGCCACACAGAGGACCACTGAAACGACCAGGATTATCTAATGAAGTAAAGGCGCCGAGGGATTTACCCGTGTTTTACATGATGTTTTCAACGGATAAACAAGCTGGCTTCGTCGCCGAAGTTGCAGCATTGCGTAGATTGCTCTTATTCCAATTCCTGATTTCCGTTTTCATTTAGGTAAAATAGCTTAGATGATCAGTTTGGGCAACTAAGGCTACTCCAAGAGCAGGAGGCAGAGACTGTGATGCCAAAGCAGATGGGTTGCAATTAAAGGAATTCTGTGTCCCTCGAGCCTATGGAATTCTGAGCAAGGACGGAGTCTCGTCTGACAGCACATCCTTCTCAGGCAGTCTTGCACCTTCTCTCTCCCTCTCCCTCTCTCTCTCTCTCTCTCTCTCTCTCTCTCTCTCTCTCTCTCCTCTCTCTCTCTCTCTCTCTCTCTCTCTCTCTCTCTCTCTCTCTCTCTCTCTCTCTCTCTCTCTCTCTCTCTCTCTCTCTCTCTCCCTTCCAATGTAGAGTGGGAGAGGAGGGAGTAGGCCAGTACAGAGGTGGCCCTGTCTTGAGACACCTGCTGCTGGCTGACACCAAGGAGTCTGTCAGTGAGGCTGCGTCGTGAAAGAGTGGCCGAGCGGGATGAGGGGAGGGGGGGATTTCTATTTGACCCATACGATGCTGCACTGGGATTGAAGGATTAAGATTTCCCCTCACTCCACGCATTGCCTCTGTGAGCGGGGAGGGAGGAAGGACTCGCAACAGCTATTCAAGGAATCTCTCCCAGCTCAAGTAAGTGTGCTATCATTATGACTGCTAGGTGCCCTTCTTATCCCTTCTCACATCACAATGATTTGAATGCCTGGCTGATTCGGGGGCTGGCATGGCTGTATTGTGCAGCAGAACATAGATTTCTCTGTTGGAATTTAAAATGGAAGAGCTGTGAAGCCATTTTACACAGTGGGTACCGTTAGTGAATAGTCAGTCATTTCTAAGTATTATTTCATATTTAAATGCGGATGCATTATAATGTATTATTTTGGATCCTGATTGTTTTTGGTTTGTATCACCAATATGTGCATGCATTGTCTAATTAATTTGTAAAAATTGGTTTGTACTACTATCACAGTCTTTGACATTCTAATAGGTCACTGTGTGCATTAAGGGTGGCTGTGGTTTAAGGACAATAAGAAGCAACCCAGTTTTAAGGGTGTACACCTTCGCTAGTAGAAGTCTACAAAGCCTCCTCTCTAGTGGTATTGCTTATCGTTGGCCAATCAATGGCTTTGTTGATTTTACACATGAATTAAGCACCCGGCTGTAGGTAATAACAAAGTATTCCTGTTCACCTGTAATGCCTGTTGAGGAATTTCTGAATCAGAATCGAGAGCAGAAGGCTGAAGTCTGTTTAAAGAATATATAGAGACAAGGCATATTAGGAACAACGTTTTCACAGAGATTTCCTGTTTTTACACAACAAGTGGTTTGTCGCTATAGCATCCATGTAAACAGTCTGTTTTGGTTGGGGGAGTCAGGAGTCGTTATAGCATTGTAGCTTGTGACCGCAAATCATCCGGAATCCGGGGCATCAAGGAGTCAGCGCCAAAGTCAAGCCAGAGGGAATTTGCAGCCGGGCCAGCGGAGGATTAGGTATAGGAGAGGTCCGCTCTTTCATTGGCCGTCTCGATAACAGTGGGTTTCGTCCAGAGAGAGAAGGGGGACACGATCAGACCAGTCAGCCCCATGACTCTCACATGGGGAGGATCAACCTTCCTGGATGACCTCATTGCAGCTCCTTACTCTCACCATGATGGGAGGTGGATGAATTGGAGGAAAATTACATCGTTCATGTTGATGATGATTGCCGGTGGAGGTAATGCAAGAGCGCAGGCTCTAATTAAACCACAGGTAGGCTTGTCTCCCTCCAGGTGATCATCCATCATCGTTGGCCCAGTTTAATCGAAATCAGCGGTTCTAGAACTATTTTTACATAATGTACCCCCATAAAGATATTTGATAGGGGGTTAAGAAACAAAATTAGGCCTTTCATCTCACCTCTTGTCTATATCTATATATAGATCTATAGATATAGACACACACACATATATATATCTATATATAAATATATAGATATATATAGAGAAGAGGTGAGATGAAAAGCCTTATTTTGTGAATAAGTATGGATACATTCTATTATGTATTCTATATATATTATTTATACACCCCCTGCTATTCTTCAAAGTACCCCTAGGGGCATGTGTTCCCCCGTTGGAGAAACACTCCTCAGTAATGCTGGCACTGTGTTGATCCATCCAGACCCTCTGCTCTCCTCCTCTCCACCCCCAAAGGAATGGGCACCACCGAGGCTCGGCTGAGCATGGAGCACATGGAGGTAAAAGACGAGTGGCAGGATGAAGACTTCCCAAAGTGGGTTTCTTTTATTTCCCCCATCCCCCCCCCCCCCCCCAATATCATAATCATCTCTTCAATACTCACAAATCCTGGTCCAAGATCCAAAGCGCTCCATTGAGGGAAATGTTATGTGCCCGCCACCAGAGTACATCTGCATGGTGGACTTACCTGTGAAATAGGCACACTTGTGCTAGAATGTTTTTGTGTTGAGGTACCTGTGTGTGTGTGTGTGTGTGTGTGTGTGTGTGTGTGTGGTGTGTGTGTGTGTGTGTGTGTTGTGTGTGTGTGTGGTGTGTGTGTGTGTGTGTGTGTGTTGTGTGTGTGTGTGTGTATGTGTACACACTACAGAATTCCCTCAGTTGGGGCTAAAACCCTTAACAGAAAGAGATTTATTTACATATTTTTAAACTATTGTCAGTGTGTTATTGCAGTAAAACAGATCCTTAATGCAGAGGAGGAAAATTTAAAACTAAACAAGACAATGAATGGGAGCATTGTATTGCACAATGGCTAATTGTATAACACAATGGCTCGTCTTGTAATAATTCTAATTACATGACAAATATTGGACAATGGAGACGTATGACAAACAGATTCTGAAAGCGTTCAGTGGTTGAGTGGTTCACTTCTATAGAGCGGGATAGACATTGCGAGAAAAGAGTGGGGGGGGGGGGGGAGCAAATGAAAGAGCATGGCGATGTCTGATAGTGACAGTGCTGTGCTTTCCTCCCCCCTCTCCTCCCAGTAGATGGGGAGGTAGGAAGGCTAGGAGCAGGTGCTGCCCTCCTCCCATATATGGGCGTAGGCAACGTCATGTGACGAAATAGCAGAGGCCAGTCAACAACACAGCATCCCTAGGAAAATGGAGGCAGGTTTAGCTTAGCAGATGAGAGGTAGAGACAGGAGGATAAGCCTGAGGAAAATGGATGGCAAGGCTTTAGCTTCTGAGGTGCTCTGTCCCAAGTAGTTTTTCTGCTCAAGGATTTTTTAAGGCTATAAAAGGGTGTAAAATCTATTTGCTCATCGGAATAGCCTTTCTCCAAAACAACCATCTCCTCTTTTCATAAGGTAAGCATTCTTTATAAACCTTTTTAATAATGTAATATCGGTTCCTCTGCCCATTAACGGTGAGACGGTGTAGGCAGAACATTGATTTGACAGACTCTTAATGTCTCAGCTGCGTACGTGTCTAGAAGAAAGAGAAGCTTTTCACTGTGACAAAGGGAAAACCTTTCGGAATACTAATCAACACGAGAGTCCCGTGGGAACGAGGGGGGTTTGCGTGGCTCAGCGATGTTCCCCTCATGTACGCCATGTGCTGCTTGTTGACTCGGGTGAAACGTGCGCGCGGGCCTGCTCTTTGCCTCTGCGTAGGCAGACGCTTTGAAACCTTGTTTGTCCCAGGTAGTACTGGGTACGCAGTCTGCGCCTGATGCGCAGAGACCCTGTCTGCTGGATCACCCCTTCCCTCCGCCTCCCTGTTGTCTCAAAAATAGAGGATCATAAGCATGTTTCCTCTGATGCACAAGAGCTCTAGAGGGGGGCTGAGGAAAACAAACCTCTTCATGTCATCTGTAGGGCACTAAGACACATTGGCACGCTGTGAAACACGGATATAGGTGTCCAAACGCATGGATTTGCATACTGACATCCACAAAACACTGAGCTAGGTATAATATGCATGGATTGAAGCACCTTTTGCCCTTGTGACGCTGACAAATAAGACGGTAAATAATCGAGAGGAGAGAAAATGGTCTATCCCTCGCACCTTTTGGCTGTTTCTCTGCTCTCTTCGTTCTTTATTTCTACTCCTCCTCCTTTTCCCCGGGTTTCCTGTTTGCCACCCTGCCTAGCAGCGCTATAATCTTCTCGTCCCCCAGGGATATGTTAATTTACCATCCCTCTCCTCTCTGCTTGCCACTTTCCCTGTACATCGTAAAGCTAAGAACCCTGACAACCAACCCACCGTCTGACACCCACCGGGTGTTGATAATAGTCCACTAACCACCACCTCATTGAGGCGGTTGTGTTATTTTAACGTCAAGGAGCCCAGCTGGGTAAACGAGAGGGCGGGAGATGGGATACAGTCGTGCTGTAGGTCAAAGGCATCGATCGACTGGCTTGTTGTTGAGAGTGTGTGCGTTTGTTTCCCCCTCAGGCCACTACCAGAGTACGGCGACATGGACCCCTCATGCGGCCTCACAGACGACCGAGCCTGTGAGTCAAACTGGAGCCACGGGCCAGATTCTCTTTCATATGTGGATCGTAATCCTGCGGACACATTGGAACTACTGGCGCAGACCTTAGCTGCTGTGTTGGCCGTTCTGACTTCCAATGCTTGGGGCACATGTTGTAACACATTGATTCCTCCACCACCTCGGTGTGTGTAGGCATCGAGGCCATGTATACGAATAATGTCTATCCCTGTAATCTCACTCTAGGTCATCAAACATCTCTTATCTCTATCCCGGCCCCCTGCCCCCGTACTCTCTCCCTCTTCTCCTCTCTCTGACCAGCCCCCCCACACTCTCTCTCACGTGAGTGCCAGTGGTGGAGGCGGATCCTCCACCCACCGCAAGCGGCGCACGCTGATCGCCCCGGATATGAACCTGTCCCTGGACCAGAGCGAGGGCTCCCTGCTGTCGGACGACTTCCTGGACACACCGGACGACCTGGACATCAACGTGGACGACCTCGACACCCCCGACGAGAACGACTCGCTGGAGTTCATCACCAACGGCAACGACCTTGAATGGGAAGGTGCGGAGGTCAAGTACGATTGGGTTTAGGTGTATAGGTGCTCCTTGACTTGGTGCTAACCAAATTTCCAAAAGGGGGTTTCGTCAATGAGTTGGAACCCAGAACCTCTCTTAAATCTTCTGGGTTCAGAAGAACCCAATGTCCCCCCGTCTACCTTTAGGCGTCCTTGATGAAGATGGCTATCCCCTACCAGCTCAAGAGTGATGCGTGTCCAAACAAAAATCACTGAGTTGCCTTGGATCAGAGCGTCCATAAAATGACCAGTAAATCATAAATAGTATTTACTATTTCTTTGACTCAAACTGCTCCCATTTTCGTCTCTCAAAGCGATCTCTCCTGTGTTGTTCATCTAAAGTGGCCGTCTCGAGGCAGAGCCCAGAGCTCGTGGTTTACCCTGACGCACGGTCACTCAGCGTCTCCATCTCCCTCCCGTCCAGACGACGCGCCGGTGGCGTCCGCCAAGGCGGCCCCGGCGGACGGCTCAGGGGACGTGGACGACGAGGGGGTGGGCGCCAACGGGCGTCTCTGGAGGACGGTGGTCATCGGGGAACAGGAGCACCGGATCGACATGCAGGTCATCAGACCCTACCTCCGCGTCATCACCCACGGAGGTCCGTTGTCTCAGTCTCTCTCACGACGTGGGCCGTTTTAAAAAGACAAAGCGGTGATGTAGTATACTGATGTGCATGAAGCCCTTAACACCTTTGGAAGATATTAGTACATATTGTTGAGGTGTGACCTCAGGAATTTAGTCCAAATCATTCCTCTTGTTCACCTACCCTCTTTTAGTGATCCTCTGAGGATTTTAATTATTCTCTTATGCTGTGCTTGCTAAAGCACTTTATAATAATTATACCTTCTTGATAACTTGAAGCACATTTTTTATAAAATTTTAGCCCATAAACCTTTTTAAGGTTTATTATAATTATTTATGCTTGCTATTATTGTTAGTATTGCTGAACCATCTTTAAGTTGACCAGAAATATCCTGAAGCTTTTGTTAAATGATAGTGTGGTCATTGTGTGTGATTGCTGCTCAGGTCGAAGACATGGGGGGGTTCATTCCTTGGCGCGTGCTCTCTCCTCAGGTTACTATGGCGAGGGCTTTGAACGCCATCATTGTGTTCTCGGCGTGTGCTACTGCCAGACAGTAGCTGCTCAGACTACCACTAACATCATGGAGACCTCTTTCTGTAGTGGGCCGCCTCACTCATCGACACAGGACTGTCTAATTATTTTTAAGCATACTCTTCAGTTTTCAGGCTGGAATATATTTAAGGATAATCTATTATATAATAAGTGAATTATAAGATAACAGATATGCTTAATGGAATGCTAATGAAGGAACGAATACATTAGAAAATATAAAAAAAAACATACTATTCTTTTTGCAACAATAGTAATTCATTTGCAGGGTTACATATTCTTTCTTAGTGTAATGACTTTCTGTCCATGAACTAATTTGCAAAGATGAATTTTAGGCGTCTCAATGATCCCCATCGAAAGACACTGATCCCAGTGCCGTGTCTTGCTCCCCAGGTATGTGGTGAGCAGTCTGAGATGCTGTCGTGGCCGAGAGACTATCTCTATTCATCTACATGAACGGAGCTACGCCCCGCGGCAAGATGCCAGGGATCAGCTGGCTGAAGAAGTGCTATCAGATGATTGACAGGAGGTATTTGAACTCAAAGGGAATTAATATTGTCTTCTAGTAAACAAAATAGGCAATTTAAATGCCAAAAAATCGATTAACATAGTTTCGTCTTATTATCTGTGTATGTTGTATGCAAAGCCATTGTTTACGGGCCGGCTTTTAATTGGTTTAGACAACATGGCTAATAGGGGGTTGTACCTTTGGCTCCGAGCAGAGACACGCATGGCATCCGTATTGACACTGCTGCATACTGAAGTGAGGGAACATTAACAGAACCTGTCAGCTTTCAGTCAATAGGGCGCACTGAGGATGACTCAGACACTGGATATCTGTGTAGCGATCCTAAAGCCAACTCTAGGTACACACGCAGAATATACCTGCATAGGCAAAACCTAATCCAGTTATGTGGGTGAAATAGTTTACTTAATAACTCTTCACGGTATAAAACTTAAACCTGCTAATATGATGATTAATCTCAAATATATATCTATGTCCATATCAAGATGCTTGGCCCAAAAGAAGAAAAGAAAAGAACACTGATGTCACTGTTAGTGGTCTAGCATGAACGGCTCATTATTTGCGATGTGGTTTTAGGTTGAGGAAGAACCTCAAGTCTCTGGTCATCGCCCATCCCACTTGGTTCATCCGCACCGTGCTGGCTATCTCCAGACCGTTCATCAGGTGACATACACACCACACAGACAGTAAACACGCACAGCTATGCCTACTGTACCCTTACTGCACCGACAGCGATGCATTTTCTCTTTCCTCTGACAAATGTACTGGTTGTAAATCAATTTGGTTAAAGTGTCTGCTAAATGCCCTAAATGTAAATGTAAATGTAATGCTATTAGAAAATGTTATGTATCAGTAAAATAGAGGTCTGGCTACAACCATGGTTCCTTTAATCCTTGTCCTCTGCCAGTGTTAAGTTCATGAATAAGATCCAGTATGTGGCACAGTCTGGGACGAGCTGGCAGAGATGGTTCCCATGGAGCACGTCCAGGTTCCAGAGTGTGTGTGTTGCAGTAAGTATCCCTCACCACCTAGATGGCAGAAACACACGGTAGATTTAAAACTGACCGATATTCTGGTAATAGATCATTACTTTCAGAAATATACTGCCGGTTTCGATTTTGATTTAATCTATATTTTGTTATTTGATAACGAATACTTCCATTTATTTGTTTTCAATCAAATTTTTTTCCAGATTTGACGAGGAGAGAATTAAAGCACGAAGAGAGAGGTTAAAGTTATATAATAGCTATATATTGATAGGGCTATAATTGTCTTATTTTGATTTTTTGTTAATGCAAGTGTGAATGTGTGTGTGTGTGTGTGTGTGTGTGTGTGTGTGTGTGTGTGTGTGTGTGTGTGTGTGTGTGTGTGTGTGTGTGTGTGTGTGTGTGTGTGTGTGTCGTGTGTGTGTAGGTTGGAGCAAGAGCAGAGACAACAAGAACAGCAACAGCAGTCAAACCCACCACAACCAGCTAAAAAGTCTGACAGGTAGGCCTACTTCCCATGTCAACACTAGCCTACACATTTTTTTTATGTAGTCAATGACAATGAGATGAATGTGTATGCATTATATCCTACATGATTAATGATTATGCATAACAATTCTTACAATCAATTATTTTCATATTTTTTTCTAGGCCAAAGTCAATGATTTCGGGATAACGATTCCCTGAATGACTCTCCTCATACGTGTATAAGGTAAAGGCACTTTGTCGTTGTAGTTCTCGTCTTAGGCACAAGGAGGAAGTAGTTACTCCGTTTTGGGATGCATTCAGTACGTAGGTCTATGTAAGTATTGATAGTTCAGAGCAGGGTGCAGTTTCTAAGTCTGTGGTCTCAAATAGAACACGTTCAATGCTTTATTCTCCCGTAGGATTTATTATATCAATTTTGCATCCAAATTCTGCGTGTTAATCTTGCATGCGCTCCCTTTTTTCTCTATAATTCATCACAAAACACAGTATGTCAAGGTTAGAGACAGAGGCTTTGGCAGGGAGGTTGATACAAAACAGGACGGAAATGTCATTATATTAACTCTTTCATCAGTCAATAGTGCAGGGCAGAGACAGAGAAAGGTGTGACTATATAATTAAGTGATTGATACATTTCTCTTCAGCAATATTATTGTAAACAGAAAAATCAAGGTAAACCATGTAATAGACCATTCTCAAATGTTACATACTGACTGTAAAATGCTTTTTCTTGTCTTATTTCTTTGAAGTGTACAGCAAAGGTTTGGCACACGAGTCGTTCATGTGATACCCGCTGAAGGCCGACACATCTGACAAACCCACCAAGACACCCTTATTCGAGTATACAGGACCTGATGTCATGTCTTCATTTGGAGGTCAAAATGTTCCCTTTTGGGAACCTCATCCTCCATTTGTCTTTGAAAGTGAAATGATTAAATAGCCACGTACAAAATCCCAATGACAGTGTTTGAAGCATATCTGGAGTTGTCCTGTCAATCACAGACCATGAGAGCATATGAGGCTAGCAGTACTTTAGCTTTAAAATATATACTCATGCTTCTTAACTGTAGTACCTTCACGTGTTAAGAATAAACGCTTTTCAACACACATCAGAAAGCCCTTTATATTTATTTTTGCTTCATAGATGCTATATAAAGAGGCGTTTTTGGGGGTCGACTGTTGTCTTCTGAGATCTTGAAATAATGATCATGGTTTATTTTTGTTAAGATAAATGATTGTTTATTGATGTTTCAATGTCGTCAGACCATCAATGCTCAATGTCAGATTGTTTATATTGGTATTTCTTAGACCATATTGAATTTGTGGAGGGATATTTCAGCCTCAGAGCTGTTTTGCAGCCAATTGTATGACCTGTAAGTTGCCATTTAGATGTGCCTCCATCTTCTCTGTGGTAGCACAGGTTTCATTTGCACCTTGTTGCCTGGTAGCAATCTGTGTTAACTAGAATAGTCATAGCATAAGATTTACCACGCATCATATGTGGTGTAGGTGACCAGCAAGACTAAATAATCATGGAATATTATTTCATAAGGATATATTTGCTTGCCTTGTTATTTTTTCAAGTGGTATTAAAATGTGGGTGTGTATTAGTTTGTTTGTATTAGTATGTTTTACATAGCATGCTCATTTGTTTTATGTTTTTCTATACCTGAATGAGTAACATATTGTTTGCTTATTCATTTTCTTCTGTTGAACACAAACATATTGGTTTTTATTTTTGTACAAAAAGCCATTGTATTTCATGCTTATGGTTATTTTACACTGAAGCATCTGTCTTGTCACTTTGATTTGTACAACTGGTTGCATAGAATCAGAACTGTTTACTTTTAGATTAGGTTTGCCTTCGTTCGATTGTTTTCAATAAATATGCATGATTATCATCATGCAGAACTTCAAGCCTGTTCAACAAACACCCATACACTGGTGATGTGGGATCTCCTTGACCTTGTCCACACACACACACACACACACACACACACACACACACACACACACACACACACACACACACACACACACACACACACACACACACACACACACACACACACACACACACACACACACACATACACAGACAGAGGCACTCAAATGAACAGAAAGCTAAGACATTCTTATTTGGATCTGTTGTGCCCCAATTATATAATTAATGTGCATATAATTTGCGTTTTTATAACGTATGTATTTTAATAAAAAAACACATCCATATGATACCATATGAATTCCTATGGATATGGAATTCGTGCACATAAGCTTTTCCTCAGTTTCAAACTGTCAAGATTATCAAGTAGGCCTATAGTTTTGTTTTTTAAGGTGGGAAAGCCAGTCTCTGCCTTGTGTATAAATAAACTGTTTCATCCAAAGATAATTTTATTGTTTGATTTGTTTGTGTCACCTATTCGCACATGTGAAAGGACACACAAAGAGCATCAGTCGGTCTTTAGTGTACCTACATTTACATGCGCATACAATAGGGCGGGGAAAGGAAGTGACGCGGTGTTCTCTTCATAGTGATTGGTTCATAGTGATAGGCATCTGTGACCAGAAACACGGGGCGTGCGTATCTGCATGACGCAAGTGGCCGTGTGTATAAATATCAGTTACCGCTGGATCAGTTTATCAATGGTGAACTATTAACAGTTATTTCCAGCCAAAATCTAAATATTTTTGCAATAATTACGTTTTATTGACCAATTCGTTCGCAAGTCACCCGGATTATTTTTTTGGATACACTGGAAATATAAAGGAGATCTTTGAAAGCCACGAAAATGAAGTACATTATAGGAATTGGCGGGTAAGTTATATTCATATATTATATTCTTAGTATTTTTGTTACCGTTGGTATTCAATATTAATGTGTGGGGAAACGTCCCGTGTCCTAACCGGTTGAATAGGGCAGTTTTTATGTTATTCTCTGAAGAAGGAGATAACACATCACATAAACAAACCACACGTGGGCTCGCTCTTTATAGCAGACCTCCTCCACTTGGTTTTTTAAACATAACACAGACGCAGTTTGATGTTAACATTGCTATTAAGCGGTAAATACGGTCTTATAAAGTGAACCGGTATGGGCATGGTGCGTGTTACCGGGTAGGTCCGTACACCGGTTCCGCGGTGCGTTCGAGCGGGACATTTGAAAATTCAGCGGTGGATGGATGGGCGCTCTTTTTTTTTCAAAATAAAAGCGCACATTCTTATTTATGCTTTAGATGAATGAGACTTATAATAGTTTCCATCAATGCACTCATTTGATCCTGAGGCATCATTTGATGTCTTCCAGATATGTGTTGATGGACCGACTGTGATCGTTGCTTTTGTTTACAGTGTCACAAACGGTGGTAAAACCACTCTGACCAACAAACTGATCAAGTCCTTGCCCAACTGTTGTGTCGTGCACCAGGACGACTTTTTCAAGGTAAGCTTCAGCGAATACGGTTTAATTCACATTTTGTGTCTGGCAAGATAATGGCTCAACCTGAGTCCGACCCGGACCCCCAACAGCCCACCCCAACTAGTTCGCCAAACTTCAATTATTGAACGTACTAGTCCATGTCGTTTTGTATGCCTTTTAGGCGGCCGACGCCATAAGTTATGTTTCCATTCGTTTTGTTAATTAGCCATACGTAGATCTATCACTGAGTTCAACGGTTACCAAAGAACGTCTGCTTTAAACAATTTCTTCACTTTTCTTCGTAAATATAAGTTATAAGACATCAGTAGCCACCAGTCTATGTTTTGACGTCATCTTACCACAATGTTTTCCACTCTTGTCCCTTTGAGCTGTGTGCGTGTGCTCTTTCTCTGGCATGTGAACGGGATGTGCAAGTATTTGCTTGCTGCAATGTTTTATTGGTGACTGTTATTTCAGAAACCTGATCAGATAGAAGTCGGGGACGACGGATTTAGACAGTGGGATGGTAAGACCTGGACTCCACCTTAGGAAGCCACCGGAAATCCCTTTCTCTCACTTTGCATTACACTAAGGAGGACGTGGTTTGTTTAACTTGCAATCCTCGTCCTTTTTAAACCACATACCAAACCACAATACCAACTCTACTACTACTACTACTACTACTACTATGCCAGTTTGTAAAGCATCGTCTCCCTGCCCTCTCTCCCCCCTCCTGTCTCCCCCTCTCCTGCTCCTCAGTCATCACAGCCCTGGATATGGACGCCATGACCAACACCATCAAGGGCTGGGTGGAGAATCCGGCCAAGTTCGCCCGTACCCACGGCGTCACCGTGTCCAACACCTCCCACATGAGCGGCGGTGAGGAGCAGGTTCACATCCTGATCGTGGAGGGCTTTCTACTGTACAACTACCGGTACGTACGCACGCACACACACGCACACACACATACACCTCGTCCAGTCGGATGCTGAACAACAACCTGATCGGCATGAGTTGGACATTTGTGCACATAAGCTTGTTTTTCATCAAAGTCTTTTTGCTCAGTTTCAAACTGTCAAGACCATCAAGTAGGCCTGAAGTTATTTTATGCTTTCGGTGGAAAAGCCGGTCTCTGCCTTGTATATAAATAAACAGTATCATCCAAAGATCAATTTTTTTGTTTGGCTGCGTGCCTGCTGCAACCATATCAGCTCATTTAATCTTTCTTACAAAATATATATATAGTAATGAACATGTGACTCGGTAGGGCTGCTTTGACTAGATTATTTTGTATGTATTAGAACACTGGACTGTGGGGGCAGAGATATCTGCATTCACTACAATGCTGCAGCACATATGTCTGTGGCATGGTGCAGTTAGCTGCAGGCTAACATGCTAAGGTCTTGGGGTGGCAGATAAGGCTTTCGGCTGAAAGGGGCTCCCGGGAGCGCATGTCCTTACAGAGCACGCTCACGGGACCCGAGTGACTTATCTGCACCTCAGCTGTGCTGAGATACAGAGGGGAGTAGTTCCACCAACTCATGCCTGCTTCTGAGGTGGAGAGTATTTACTTTAGTGCATCTTCTTGTGTTCTATCTTAATTATATGGCTGTGTGCCACAAGAGCGCCGCCATGTTACTACCCAGACTTCCATGGAGGGTGTACAAGAGCTTGTGTGCAGGCAGGCGGCCATCTTTGTTGACCTTACTCGTCTCTTCCTCCAGGCCCCTGACGGAGTATTTCAGCAAATGCTATTTCATCTCCATTCCATACCAGGAGTGCAAGAGCAGAAGGAGGTAATGTCTCCATTAGCACTGGCCCCGAGGAAACCTATCAAATGTGGTTCATTTAATTTCCGGTTCACATTATGTTTGGTGTTCATTTGAGTAAATGTGTTGTCTTTCCTTCCCAGTACGAGAAATTACACCGTCCCGGACCCGCCGGGTTTGTTTGACGGCCATGTGTGGCCCATGTACCTGAAACACAGGACCGAGATGGAGGACAGCCCGTTGACCATCGGTGAGTGGTCCTAATAAAGTATAAATCAGAGAACGTCTAGTTGTTTTTTAACTGTAAGATTGTTTACAATGTGTATTATTATGTTTTTATTACACTATAATACATATACAGTGGCATATTCTCATAGAATCTTAATGTTGAACATGTGATTTATAGAAAATGATTCAGACACCCAACAAAGTACTGTAATGGAAGTTTCCATTACAGGGAACTCAGTGATCCATAAGACACTGAGTTCCCTTGGGGGAGCTGAGACCACCCCGACTGACTCAGACGCAGCAATAGCTGGGATGCCTTCCGCGGGATGGCCAAAAGAAGTAGTGACCTCCCTATCGGCAGCTGTACCTTGAAGCTTGTTAAGCCGCTATAACAAGAGAGTGGGCCCGTAGTTCACACTACAGAGCTTCAACCGTCGCATGCTTTTATCTTACAACATTTTTTACACTTCATTAACAATAATAACTCTTTCAGTTTCTTCTGAGTCACGTTGTCAATACATTTGGAAGAATTCCCGTGTACTAATAATTAGGGCTGGGTTAAAATATCGATTCATCAATGCACTGCAATTTATTTGTTCTCAATTCAATTTAGAGTCGGAAATTTTTTGAAATAGATTATTTCCCAAAAAAAAAAAGAGGAAGCATACTCAGTCATTGTAATCTAGAAGCGAGTATGCCTAAATGTACATGCCCTTTTACATTGGTCCATGTTATGATTATTACTTTTATGCTGCAAGTTTAGCTCAGGAACAATACTATTCAATGGTATATTCCCTTTTTGCTAGCTAAAGCACAATGACATGATTAATTCATTTTGAAATAGTTAATTCAAAATAATATTTAGGTATTTTTGTCATCTGCACATATTATTGAATCGATACAGCAATTGGATCGATATCAAATCGAATCAAGACCTAAAGAATCAAATTGAATGAATCGTGAGGTACCTGGCAATACCCAGCCCGACTAATAATCATGGCTTGCTGTTGGGGACTGGGTTTTAATAATCACTGGACATGACTGACCCAAACCGCTCTTTATGTGTTTCAGAATATCTGGACGGTTTGGCTACGAAAGAGGAGATCTACACTCAGGTGTATGAAGATATACAGAACACCCTCCTCAATCGTTTATAGGTGAGGCGGTTGAAAGATCGGTGATTTGTATGGATTGTATGAAGTAGTACATTTTAATAATGAGTCTGCTGCATGACCTAACAGCTGGTTTTTTTTCTCTCTTGCAGCGAGAATGAGGCCTTCCTGTAAAAATGTGTAAATAGAACCAACGGCATTTGTTTCTGTGTAAATAGCGTACATTCATTGTTAAATTATCAAAGCCTGTTCTCATTAGAGGAATTTTCGCCTATTTTTTGACAAGTTTGTGATTGATGAGATTTTTGTACTTAAAAAAGAACACCAAGTACATTGAGCATTAGCTCACAAGCATCATAATTTACAAATAAATACAAGAGTTTTTGAACCCTTCCACTTGTCTTGTCTCATAATTGCAGATATTTAGTAAACAATTTGTATGAAATATATGATTAAAAAATACGTATGGCAAGTGATTCGATCTTGACTGGCATTACAAAAAAGATTATGCTATAGATAGAACCAAGTTTTTTGAAAGTCTTAATCGACTGATTTGGGATGCACTTAAAGGAAAACATCCATATTATGCATTGATTCAATGTTAGCTGTAAGTTATCTTTGGCTAGGGAGAGCTACGTGGCATTATGCATCTATGTTTGGGATGTTGGCCGTCAGGCTTGAGGAGGTTTGTCAGAGTGGCTCAAAGACTTAGCACACGTTCCAGACTATTAGGACTGGATTTTGTGACTCCATGAACTCCAGGCAAGCGACCACATCACCAAAAGTCCCCTGTTAAAAAATACAGCCAACAAAATGAACTCCTTGTTACACTTAACCTCAATGGAAGAAGAGAACCATACTGCCAGAACAAAGTTTCATGTTATAATTATTGAAAATCTTTCCAAACCACAGCCTGGATAAATAAAGAGGTGTCATGTTGCAATTATTATCTTGTGGTTCATCTCATCATGTAGCATCTTATCCTATCTATCTTTGTTGTATATAGGGCATAGGTTAACAACAATTGTTAGTGCTTGGCACTTGGTTCTATGAACATCCTTACTGTACGACAGCAATATATACGACAACAAACATACTTATTGTAAAGTCGCTTTGAATAATTGTGTGCTAAATTCCCATAAATGTAATGTAACTGGTTCTTCCACTTTCATGAAAATTCTAAGATAAGATATAAGTACTGGTGAGCAGTGCAGTACAGACACAGCATAACGATAGAGATGAAAGTAAGGTGGGAGATGTCAAGCCCTTCTGAAGTTGAATCCATCAGACACCCTAGTCCATAGTCTCGGTGACCATATGTGAACCATACATATAAGCCCAAATTAACAGCAATAATATATACGAGACAAGATTGGGATCCAATCGGAAGAACCCCCGTTTACGAATAAAGACCATTTCCTTCCATATCAATACGCACAGTTTTGAGACCAACGTGAAATAGGTGCAGATCTTTAAACCTACAACCCTTTTACAACAACATTTAGTAGACTACAATTTCATTTCCATCATCCTGTCGCTGAATCAATGGCATGTGACCGAGAGGATGCGTTGAGTCGGGACAAGGTGCAACTAAATCCCAGGACAGAGTTATGAAATGTGTCAGACGTCAGCGGTCACTCTAGTTCTGTTGTGGAACATATGAGTCTCATCCAAAGACCCCTGCCATTCCCCGTTGGGGTTTACATGCACCAGTCACATGGACATCAACATGAACTTAGTGTTAGTTCTCCTAGCGCTTGTGTTGTTACTATTTTGTGTTACTTTCATGTGACTTTACTTTATTTTGGTCACACACACTTTCTCTCTGTGACTTTAGCATTGAACTAAATGGAGCAGGCTTATCACTGTTTATGAATGAATTCCCTATTTGCTTGTATGTATTTTGTGTGCTCTACCTATCTACCAATAATTGATGGTGGTCTTTCCCTTGACATCCTTTGCCATGGAAGTGCTGGAGAACGGACACACAGGCTGGCATGTTGGCTCTGGAATCCCCCGGAGACCTGGGACCGGCTCATTCTGGTTCTACCCAGAGCCGGAACGAGCGGTCTCCTCTGTGATAAAGTCCCTGTGTGACCTCTGAGGGGGTGTCACACACTCTGTCCCCTTTTAGCTCCCCTCGCCCCCCTGACCACCAGTGACACACATTCCCCCTTTGTCTGCGGACACAGCCCTACCTTTGCCCTGCTTTGGCAGTCTTTTACGTTGCTGTACATCGCGCGACATGGCTGAAAGGGTTTGGGAGTATTTTTACCTCCGCTCCCTGTAGGGTATGTGCATGGACACACTGACACACATACTGGTACATCCCTCCTCATCCCTCGGTAGTGATGGCTGCTTGTGGTACAGCCAACAGCTCTGGCCTCACTAACGTCCCAGCAGTCAGGGAAGCGGCCTGCATACCCAGCACACATCCTACCAGCAGCAGGAAAATTACTGAGAAGTTATTGATAAAAGGGACCAATGATGAGGCCTTTATGTCATCGGTATGACCATTATATAAGCGTTTCTCTATCTATGTTTCCCATCATATTGGCTTGTGCTTTGGGTTAAAGAAATAAATGATGGACTAGGCCTTCCTCTTGTAGTCTATCATTAACTGTTTACATTTACATTTAGGGCATTTAGCAGATGCTTTAATCCAAAGTGACTTACAATAAGTACATTTGTCAGAAGAAAGAAAAACAATATATATCGCTGTTGGTATAGTAAGGATGTTCATAGAACCAAGTGCAAAGCACCAACAATAGCTACGTTAACCCATTCCCGGTATACAACAAAAGTAGCTAGGATAAGATGCTACACAATGCTAATCACTATTTTTAAGTGCAAGGACGTGCAAAATACAATGTTCGCTACAAATGTTGACTGTGTGGGTCGATGTCAACATGTTCAGTCATTGGCTATAATAAAGTGCATATGGTTTATTCAGTGGAATTCGGTATGCAACAACCCTGTGAATGGATCAAACAGCATGTGTCATGTGTATGATCTGTGTGTGACCCGTCTTTCCACTGACATCTGAGGCTGATCTGAGGTAATGAAGTGATCTGTGTTTCCAGTGTAGGTGGTGTCTTCGTCAGAGACCTGATGGCTTGTGTTGAGGCTTCTTTTATTTTACACAACCTTATGCAATCTTTGGTCTAACTACAAGACAACATCAATCACTTTGTATTCACCAAATAATTTAGACATGGCCAATAAAAAAAATTTAAATAGTATTTTTTGATTTTAAAAGGAAAATATATGTTTATGTTTTATAATATGTAAGACAAAATATTGAATGTAATTAGTTAAGTTCCAAGGGAAAATTAAGGTCCAACTTTAAACAATTTCTTTGCACACTGTTCTCTTACTAACCTTGTCTCAAAATTATATTTTTAAGTAATTATTTCTGTTAACATTGATATTGTTATTCGATTATTAAAGGTTAGCCAGGTGCCTCCCTTTTATTGCACTCGAGGCCCGCACCGTACTGCAACATGAGGACGCCAGTGACGACACAGCCCACAGTGTACAGTCATGAGATCTCTAAACCCAGACATGAACCGGCTTGCGTGACACTTTGACACCATCCATATATGGGCAAGGTCCGGGCAGTTGTAGACAACCATTATAAATCGGTCAAAAATCTTCCCATACGCAGTTGGGTGGACTGTTTGCTTTATTCCGCCGAATTTAAACAACGTGGGCTTAGATATCTAGAGCTTTGTAGGGAAGCGCTGAACGCGGCGCTTGAAGCACTGCGTTGACTTTCATAGGCCACGACTGCCCCCGCGTGGCCTTCCGTGGTAACGCTTCTCCTTCTGCTATGCATTTCTCATGGATGTGCAAGTTTTCTTCTGATCTTTTTTATGATTCATATTCGAACTGGCACCCTACAGAGGGCCAATGGGTCAATGCAATTAAGCAAATAAACCACCCCGGATCGTATAGTGTAGGCTTCAAGGCCTATGGTTTTATATATAATTAGCATATATTCATTTTTCATTTGCATCACTATTTTGATTATTTAACAATTATCAGGTAATAGGCAGGTACTGGTAGCTAATTGGCGATCAATAACCTCATCAGTAAAGACCTTTAACCAAACGAAAGAAGCCCCTGCTCTCGGATCGGATTTAAGTCCTAGTCCTGAATGATCATGCGTGGTTACTCTATCCATTTAGCTTTTTGGCCAGAACACCCAACCACACACATACACTCTGCTGCAGCTAGGGCGTGACAGTGCGCAGGTGCGTGAGTAGGGTTAGAGCGGGCCGGAATCAAGTCCCTTCCATTGGCTTCTTATCCCCAGAGGAGGCACGGGTTCTGAACTATAGTCAGTGTCAGGCTTATTAAATGTTGATACTTTTCATAAGGCATCACTGAAACAACAAAACGTTTAAGCGAGGGAGATGGAGATGCTTGCTGTTCTGTTAATATGCGTCCTTAAAACCATGGTGCACTTAGGCAACGGACAGCAAGATTTACGCGCCCCTGTTGGACCCTGGAGACACAAAATCGAGTGGGAAAACAACGGACGGGTTTTCAGTTTACTGAGCACAGGAACCGAGTACCTCTCACCCGTCCAGCGAAGGAGACAGACTCGGCTTCTCCTGACAAGCAACGGGGGGGCAAGCCGACTGCGCCACCCCAATGTAGTCGCCGGATCACCCAGGAGGCACAGGGGTCAAATGGACTCGTTGGTTCTTGGCGCCGAAGCGGCACACTATTTACCTGCAACTGACCCAAGAAGTCAGCACCCAGCCGGCATCACACCCACAAGAGAAACGGGCAACGGACCACAGCCCTCTACTGCGAGTGAATACTCGGGTGTTGGGGTACCAAGTAGCAGCGTGCCGGTTCGAACGCAAACCCCCACCGCGTCGCCATCACGATTACCAGCCACGCGTGGCACCAATTTGACAGACCTGTTGGAGAACCCAGGAACCATTGCACCCACACATACAGAAGCGGGACGGACGGATAGTGTGGATGGTGGACCAAGTATACAGCAGTTGCGCACAGGAGTCGCTGGCAACTTGTCCAGAGCGCACGCATTACGCAGAGGTAGACCTGAGTCTGGCATTTCCCCGACACCGCTATCTGATAACGCGATAGAGACGCACGTTGCTGGTGTACACCCAGAAGCAGTACCAACCCCGGACAACGTGGGTACCCATGAAATAGACCCACGTGGCAATTTCAGAAACTCTGTTTACTACGGTGTCCAGCCGCCAGCCGGTAGGAGCCGCTCAGCCGCGCGCCATCCAACGGGAACGGGCCATGGCACCCGGTTCTTCCGTAATGGTGAGCGTTCGTTATTCTGGATACGATGGCTTACCACATGATTGTTTTGTTCGATTCGTCTTATTCATTGAATTGTGCTCAGGTCTACCGGACCTGGTTCCTGATCCCTATTACATCCAAGCTGCCTCCTACATTCAGAGAGTGCAGATGTACGCTTTACGCTGTGCCGCGGAGGAGGGCTGTCTCACCAGGTACTGCTCCTCTTTCACATCAATATCCATCAAATACTCTCTCTCTCTCACACACACACACACACACACACACACACACACACACACACACACACACACACACACACACACACACACACACACACACACACACACACACACACACACACACACACACACACACACACACTTCCCCCGGGCATTTCCACAGAGCCACGTTTCCAAAAACAGCTCACTGTTGTATGTTGTTCATCCACCCTGCATTATAACTTTGTATCTATGTACAGCCCGTCTCCAATCGTTTCCTCTTGTGTGTCCCTGTGCACCTTCCTGCAGATCAGCGCACCGAGCGAGTGACCTGGACTACAGGGTTCTGCTGCGGTTTCCTCAGAGGGTGAAGAACCAGGGAACCGCTGACTTCCTGCCCGCCAAGCCCAGACACGAGTGGGAGTGGCACAGCTGTCACCAGTGAGAGTCATATCAGGCCAGATTTCACCACAAAGCAAACATTGAGTTGAGGTCCATGCAGCCATAGCCCTATGAGCTGCAGCCTGTAAGGGTTAGGTTTGAAGCCACAGCTTCGGCACTGATTTCAAAATGTAGGCAAGCGTGAAAGCGGAAGAGCCGTGAGGTGTCCTCTTTATACAGTGTGTCGGGGAGATAGCAGTAGGCAAGGTACCTTCCACAGACATATCCAACCTATAGAACTATCCGATCACACCAACAACAAACATTAACCACTGGGTTGTCCCACATGATAATCATAAGCAAAGAGTAATTCAATCATCATTTTCAAATATTTCATTTCTTAATGGTTTGGTAAGCAACGTTAAACACTAATTTAACACTCTCTCTCTCCCCCCCCCCCCCCCCCAGGCACTATCACAGCATGGAGGCTTTCAGTAACTACGACCTTCTCGATGTCACCACGGGGAGGAAGGTGGCCGAGGGGCACAAGGCTAGCTTCTGTTTGGAGGACACTTCCTGTGACCCTGGAGTACGGCGTCGCTACGCCTGCACGGCTCACACGCAGGTCCGTCTCCGAGGAGGGCGTCTGTTTACCCCCCCCCCCCCCCGACGGACCTCAGTGGTTCATACAGCAGGCGCAGTATTGAACGTCGCTCTTGATTACTCACCTCGAGGTATTCTTCGCTTGCCTGTGTGTTTCTGCCCAGGGGCTCAGTCCAGGCTGCTATGACACCTACCACGCCAGCATCGACTGCCAGTGGATCGACATCACAGATGTGGCCCCCGGAAACTACATACTCAAGGTAGCGGATCAGAAGCTCAGCTGCTGTAGGAGAGATATACAATGTCCCGTCGACAAGGATACAAAGTAGTATAAAAATATATATAATTTCAAGTACATTGAATTATTTTGTATTTAATTGCTTCAAATTATCTTCAGTCAGTCATTTAGCAGAAGATTTGATCCAAATCGACTAACATCTATTTAGATGCATGTCATGAATGAAAAAAGGTTTAGCAGCCTGCCTAAGGAGGCCTACAGGTGGATCCATGTGCATTGGGCCCAGAACCTTTTCGCCTGGCTAGTAACCACACCCTAACCACCACTCATGGCCTCCTTTCTGGCCGCCTAAGCCACACGAGGCACCTGACCCTCAAGAGAAGCAGCATTGTGTGTCGTTGAGCCTTGTCTGTGACTTAAGTGAGTTCCGGGTCTCTATATCTCTCCCCCAGGTCACGGTGAACCCCTCTCAGCTGATCCCGGAGCAGGACTTCTCCAAACAATGTGGTGCGATGTGACATCAGATACACTGGCACCTTCGTCCAGACGCGCAACTGCAGAATCTCTGTGTGAGTCTCGTATCTGAGGTGGTGTTTCATTGGCCATATTATCATGAAGACAACATGGATGTTCTGTATTTACTACCGTTTACAGAATCACCCATTAACTTCTAGAGACGTAATACATGTTTTGCGTGTTCTTGTTTTGTTTTTTTAGGAGCTAACCAGAGTACTGGACTACAAAAGAAAAACCAAACCTACAACCAATATAGTCTAATATAATCTGTTTATAGAGTTTGTCCATATATCAATTTCACCTGATGCTTGTAAGTTTGCTGTGTAGGTTTGCTGTGTGTGTGTGTGTGTGTGTGTGTGTGTGTGTGTGTGTGTGTGTGTGTGTGTGTTGTGTGTGTGTGTGTGTGTGTGTGTGTGTGTGTGTGTGTGTGTGTGTGTGTGTGTGTGTGTGTGTGTGTGTGTGTGTTTTATTGTTCCCATTCTCTAGAGTAGCCTTGCACCTCTAGCACAATGCTGGCCCCATTAAATCAGTTATTGTATTTTATATACAAGGTATTTAAATGTTTATGGGAGGCAGTTGATTTTGTACTATTGTATTTTATAATAAAGTTTATACTATTGTCTGTTATAATAAAGGTAACACAATTGTACTATTTAATCAGGTTTACATAATTGTTTTTAATGAATGAAGTTTATGGTTGTGTTTTATAATACCATTTATATGATTGCATTTTAAATAAAGTTTCTAATGAGTTCTGGGTCTATTCAAAAATACTTTAACTCTGAACCACCCAGCGTCCGGTTCATTACACTCCGTTTAATGCGCCAAATCATTCCCAACGGGCTCTACCGACAAGATTATTCAAGCAAATATTTTACAAGATAATGTCATTAAAACTTGGGCCCACGCTGATGTTGTTCGGTGTATATCGAGTTATCCTGGGTCACTCGACTGGCCAAGGAGTGGAGGAATACATTTCAAAAGGATTAACGATAACACACTGAACCACAGAGGATTGAGCTAAACGGTGACACTTAACTCAATTCAATTGTATATGTATAGCCCTGAATCACAGGTACAGTCTCAAAGGGCTTAACAGGCCAAATATTTATGATACCCCCCTGAGCCTAGCCCCCAAGGGGGCAAGAACTTCAGGAGTGTAATGGGTGCCATAATTGATGTATGTATGTATGGACGGACGGACGGACGGACGGACGGACGGACGGACGGACGGACGGACGGACGGACGGACGGACGGACGGACGGACGGACGGACGGACGGACGGACGGACGGACGGACGGACGAACGGACGGACGGACAGACAGGCAAATCATTTTAAATCACTGATGGGGTGCTGGCCGGTTAACCGTGAAGAGAATCCAAGCAGCCAGCCGCAGCACGCTAGAACAGGCAGAGTAATGAGGAGACCTGTGAAGTCTGTGATGGAGAAGAGGAAGTATGGATGTTTCACAGCTTTTGGGGGCAGGATACTATTGCGTTTGGCTGAAATGTTCTATTATCGATCCCTGTTGTTCGCAGGGATCTGAAGGCATCCTTTAGCAAGATGCATATCCCTTCTTACTCATTAACGGAAGGCATCGACAAAGATTCACTATAAAGTCACTGTGGGGAAAAAGTCTGCGGGAAGAGTCAATAGTGTCTTGAAGAGGATCCATTAGCCGGATGGGTTTAGCGGGGCAATGTTGGAAACAAGATCATGTCTATGTGAGGGCGTCTAGGAACTCTTATTGACATACTGTCTACTCTAGGTCAACTCTTATTCTGGCTCACTGGAAGTCTGGAAACATGCAAGTAAACATGCAATTCATAAAAGGCCTTAAAGGATGGAAAAGGTGTATTTCTTGTTGTGAAAGGCAAGCGTATTGACATTAAGTCTTGGTAAATATGACCAGGGGGAGAGGTGAAATTCCTTATTCAGCTCTTCACTATTATTAATAAGCAGATACCATCATTAGCAGGCCCTTTTTATCCAGAGCCCGTTCAGTGTATTCAGAAGGCTGTCAGTAAGGAGCAAGTAGGGGTCAGAGAATCTTGTTCCAAGGACGCCCATAGGTAGGCGTCAGACATCGGGGATCAAACCAAGTACTACTTCTACACCATCCTGCACCCACGCCTTGAGAGGGTCAGCCAACATCACTCTCAACGTGGGCATGGGCCTTTGGTGTCGAGTCATTGTGGATTGATGCAAGTTAAAGTTAGAACAGGATGTGTTAACATGACTCTGCTTTTATTTGTGTATAGGCCGACTGTGCACCTAGGGGGGGGGGTCAGTCGGCGCAACGTTCATAATGAAAGTCATCCACTAAATATGAAAGAATAAAGGCTCTGGGTAATTCAAAGTTATTTCGAGGTAGCGTGTAATACAACCACCCAGCCCTCGACCACCTCTGGACCCGGGACATAGGAGTAAGGCTTGTATTCCAACACGGGTGTTCTGCTCAGAGCACACACCCTCCCCATCGAGTCTAGGGGTCGCGCCCGCCGATGGGGAAATCAAATGTGACAGGGGGTCACGACGAGACAACCCGCTGTACCGCTGGTGTGTATGCTCAGCGCATCCTCCTAGGCGTGCACGACCGCGGTGTGGGCAGCCTGTCCGCCCCCCACTTTAAATGGCGGGGGCAAGAGAAATTCCACAGTTACGACGACAGCGTGAAACGGACCCGGTGGAGGCAGACCGCTGACATCAGCAGCACCGCAGGCTAAAGCTGCCCCATTATCGACTCAGACTCTCCACTGCACGACAGATTATCAGACGCGCGGTGTGAAGGCCTGTGGTATTCAAACATGACATAGTTGGGAATAATATGGAAAAATATCGAACTAAACATAAATGTGTTATTTTCTGCGTGGTTTCCCTAACGTATTGGTTTTCTTAGAGCCGACAACAAGCCGAGTGTGTTGGAAGAGGAGGTGTTTACCTGTGCATGACACGAGGTCCCTGATTTTCATTACCTGTTTCCTCTTTTAAAGCAGACGACGGTGGGCTGTGCATGACCAAGAAGACCACTCTTCCCCTGCCGTGGCTGCTCCTGTAAACAACAAACACAGACAGTGGATCATAGTGAATTTGTAAACCCTGTTATTCTATTATTTAGTGGACGGAGTGGGTTGGGCATGAGATAGCCTGGGGTGGAGGGGAAGAGAAGAGAAGAGACTCTGGAGGCGGAGATGGGGTGAGGGTACGTCCATTCGTGTTTGAGTACGGTTCTGCTGACGTTGTTTTAAGGGTTTTTAACACATGTATGTTTGTCTGCTACGTTTCCCATCTCTCTTTTTCCAGACATGTATTTGTTTTGCTTTAGTTAGTTTCACCCTCCACAAACAAAGCCCCGTATAGCGCAATAGACACATGAGGCTTTAGACAGGGAGACAGGGAGACGGACAGATTGCTATACAGACAGAATAGGCCTACTACACAAATGAAAGTAGCCTAATTGGTAACATGTTAAAGGTAAAGCAGAGGACAAGATGTTTTTGATTATGAGTAACAGGCCATTGTATGTAATTGGGATTTGGCAAATGGTTGTGCATTTATTCAAATATGAAGACTATTTTGTCTTGGATTAATAGGCCCTATAGAAAATGTGTTGCTTTTGGTTACATAGAAAATCGGTGTTGCACATGTGCACAGTGTGTTAATGTATCAAAAGTCCAAAATTGGACAGCTAATGAGTTGGTGCGCTCGGGTAGCTAAGATGGCTCAAAACTGGATAAATTGTTGACCTTGTAGGCCTGTGTTTACCGAAAAAGAAAACAGCTAAAAGTGATGAAATATCTATATCTATCTATCTATCTATCTATCTATCTATCTATCTATCTATCTATCTATCTATCTATCTTTCTATCTATCTATCTATATATATAGGCCTATATATATATAAGCAAATCGAGCTTATTAACTATTAAATTGCATTATATTGTTATAGTTAGGCCTACGTTAATATCTTTTTGTGTTTATATCTAAATATAATAGTTTTTACCTGAGTTTTTTTATATTTGTAATTTAGTTGAACAATATCTGTGAATAAACTGTTGATTCTGTAGTGCGATCTGTTGACGACAGTGACATCTCCTGGACAGATTTAATTGTTGCATCGTTAAAACCATGATCGTAGGGCTTAACTCACATATGATTCTTTCAAGATGACAATGACACGTACTTGTATATTAAAGTGCTATATTTTATAATTGGAATTTGTCAACTCTTTAGAGTGAGAGCCGTTTTCATTGATTCAAACCCTTCCTTGTGTGACGCCACACACAGGCGACAGAGGAACGGCAACCCAGTGTCAAATAACAGAGGAAGCAGTGAAAGAATGGCTCGTGTAATTCACTGTAGCGTTGTGCATTTTGCTTACTTTTTTGTCTTCGTCCTAATCGCCGATTTTTCTGCAGCAAGTGCTTCCCCGGATGGAACAAAAACGGTGGAGTTTAACGTTAAACCCGGAGGTGTGCTGCACACATTCTCTGAGACCATTGTGAGTAGGCTACAAGCAACACTTACTAGTTTTTGCTATTTAGAATTAAATAATGTTATTTTTTAAATTACACATTTAGGGATACTTACGACCTAATGCTGTCATCTATTTGCCAAGATGTAAAGGAAGCCTATAGGCCTATAGACTACGCATGTCATTTATTAAGGGGGTTTATTTATAAGGATTAATCTTGAATGATTTGACCTGTGTTTTTTTGGTACCCATGTATGTCTATATTTATTTAAAAAAGAACAGCTATCACGATTGTGCAGGGTTATTGATAACCTAAACACTACTTAATAGACTGGTTTTGGCCCAGTAGCTTTGAATAAGTTGCCGGCGCATAGTGATGAGGACAGAGCCTCTGAGAGGCTGACACGTTGTGCCTCTGCCACAAGGCTCTCATTGATTGGTTGAGGACCACAATTTGTAAATACAATTGTAAACCACGAAGAATGTTGCTATGTGTACCGTGTATATGTGCATTATTCTTTAATGAAAAATAATATGTGAATTTCAATATACTAACATTTTAAATCTTTCATTTTTGTTATATATATATATATTATATTATATATTATATATATATTATATTATATATATATATATATATATATATTATATATATATATATATATTGCATCTATCAAGCCGACTACCAAGACCATAGATTATTTCTTGCTTGAAATAATATAAAATTACATTTAGAAAATTATTTTTCATAAATCTAACGTTCTTTATCTTGTATTAACCGGTTCACAATGTTTCTTTTGTATTTCAGCGGGATCACGAATGCTCATTCACTTATGCCTCACAAGGGGGAACCAATGAGGTGAATATCTAGTTCTGCTCTTTCTTTTTCACATATCCCCTAGATTGTGTCTCAGGTTGAATGTGACTTACTTAACCTGTGTGTGTGTGTGTGTGTGCGTGTGCGTGTGCGTGTGCGTGCGTGCGTGCGTGTGTGTGTGTGTGTGTGCGCGCGCGTGTGTGTGTGTGTGCCCCCACAGCAATGGCTCATGAGTATCGGCTTGAGCGATGACGACAAACTGTTCTCCTGCTCCATATGGAGGTAAGCCAAAGTGAAGTTCCCCACACGCACACTTATACCATACAGCTATAGGGGACAATTCCCATGCTGATCATTTCAAGAACTTCATGTTCAACGACACTTAATGTTATACAGCAATGGCAGTATTGGTGGTCGCAGTTAGAAAGAAACAGTCAATGACGCATGATGCCGTAAGTGGATAAGTGGGTAGAGATTGTGTTGCTGATGACTGACAGCCACGCGTGTTTCTCCCCAGGCCCCAGGGCAAGTCCTACCTGTTCTTCACCCAGTTCAAAGCTCGAGCTGAAGGGAGCCAAGATCGAATATGCCAATGCATATGTAAGTACCCATGCCAAGTCCACTCAGGCCGTGTATGGAAATGCAGCATTTTATCTTCACAAGTAATCCCCCTCCTGCCGCCCCCACAATGTTGTGCCAGGGATCCCAGTCAAGAGGACATGTTGATGTGTATATATGACGATATGCTAATGTTTGGCTCACTGGCCACGTCCGAAACCAGCAGAATTTCAATGAAAACGATGGCAATCTGTAGACCGCCTCTCACTCAGTTCAGGAGTAACCGAATTATACTATGTTACAGAGAATACTATGTTTATATTTCAGAACCTCCTGCTTGTTTCTCCCTCCCACACCTGGCTGGAGGGTCGATGGCGCCTTTGAGTAGCATAATCACTAAATAGGTTGCTATTTTTAATGCGATGTGTGATGTACAACACCTTTGGTGAAACGCGGAGGATCACGATGCTTTACGTTGTACGGATGATTATGATGATGACAAAACATTACTTTATATTGCCCCGTCTAGCTCTGCACAAACAACCTAATGTGTAAAAAGCACCGCACCCAATTAGTTTTCACAGTTTTTATTATGGCACATAAACTGATGCCCAGCCATTAGTCAGAGCACCACCCGTCCTCTTGCCCTCCTTCTCCTCCTCCTCCTCCACCCTTCCAGTCGTCCTCTGTTCCCCTCCTCCTAGGTCGACCTTGTCCCCTGCAAGGAAGACAAATAAACATAAAACACAAACCACCATAAATGATGGACCCACATAACTGTGTGTGAGTGTGTGCATTTGCGCACGTGTGTGCGTGTGTGTGAGCCCTGGTGTTGTGGGATCTCCTTGACCTTGTTCACACACACACACACACACACACACACACACACACACACACACACACACACACACACACACACACACACACACACGAGCACACCCACCCCACACACACACACACACACACACACAACGAGACCCCCCTGGCGCGTCTGCTGCAATGAAATTGTTTTCTCCCAGTGCCTCCTCTCATCCTGTTATCTGACTTTGGGTTTTTATATTAATGTTTATATCTATGTATTTATTTATTTCCTCATATCTCTCCTGTTCTTTTTTCTTTGAATGACCTCTTCGCCCCTTCTTCCTCCTCCCGGCGGCACCTCCAGTCCCAGACGTCTGAGGGAGGCCAGAGGGACGTGGCCTTGAAGCCGGAGGAGTTCACCGTGGGAGACTCCACGGGTACGGGCGCTGCAGGCTGCTACTCCTGATGGCGGTCTCTCTCTCTCTCTCTCTCTCTCTCTCTCTCTCTCTCTCTCTCTCGCTCTCTCTCTCTCTCTCTCTCTCTCTCTCTCTCTCTCTCTCTGCTCTCTCTCTGTCTCTCTCTCTCTCTCTCTCTCTCTCTCTCTCTCTCTGCTCTCGGTCTCTCTCTCTCTCTCTCTCTCTCTCTCGCTCTCTCTCTCTCTCGCTCTCTCTCTCTCTCTCTCTCTCTCGCTCTCCTTTGTTTCAGTTCTTTCCGTGATTGTTTACCATCGGGGCATACATACTCTACAGGCCAGATGTGTGTGGGTGTTTATCCCTGTGCTCCTGTTGTTTTCCGACGCGTGTTGTTGCACCCATGTTCTTTACAATGTGCTCTTTTCCTGTGCCACTACTCGGTCACAATAGCATTGTGGTCCTGGGGGAGTCGCTGTGTCCAGCCCTACATGAGCTGCCACAATTGACTTATCAACGGCCAAGTTCATGAACTACCGGAATTACTTCAAAACTATACCGTTGACAAATATAGAAATATCTTTTGACGTTGTTATACTATGGCCACGCTATGGTTACGCTCGGCTATGGTTACGCTGTGGCCCCGCTATAACTTGTGTCTTGCCTTCGCCAAATTAATTGGAGGTTACTATAGCTACATGCTGTCCCAAGACAATGCAGCTTTTCCTTCCAAACATCCGATCGTCAGTTGAGTTGATTAGCTAGAAGTCAAGCTCACCAATGTGAGGATCAGGATATCAGTCACCTCAGTTCCCATGAACATGTTTGCATTGTTAAAAAAATGTGATCTGGAGCATTGTTTTATTTTCCTTTTTTCTTTTCCCCAGTGACTCACACAGACGGGAAGTTCCGGGCAGAACTCTCAAAGCTGACCCTGATTGGCCGAACTAAGCACGACGAGCTGTAGCTGTTGGAACGCTCTAAAGCTGACCGTGATTGGGCCGTCCCGACGCGATGAGCTGTAGCTTTCAAAGCTCTAGCTCGACTCGGGTCACGCTGAGCCACCGGGACTTTTGAATTCTTCCAGGCCTCGGCCTTCTCATAACAGATAGTAAAAGCAGAATTGATTTTGTCTCTCTTTTGAAATGTCTTGACGGGCCAAGAGATCGGACCGGGATGGGGTACTTATGTCGTTAATTAGTGTTGAGAATCAGAAGGAAATTAGTTTACCTTGGAGATTGAATGTTTTCACGCAATGCACGTAACTTGCTTTAACTTTTGGCATGAGCGTTAGTCTTTAAATACACACAACATCCTGCCTTAAGATGAAGTGTTTGTTTTGCTCCGTTTTTCTTTTTTCCTTCCACTGAATCTCAAAGCTTATAGAGTAAATCTTTTGATCCATAGGGGGAGACGGTAATCGCCGCAGTTTGTTTTGTTTTACTTGTAGTGTACAAGGGATTGTTCCAATTTTGTTGTAAATGTTAATCTTGTAGGGGTATTAATCTGCAATGTGGCCGTCATACTCATAGTATAGAACACGTCTGTTCCCTGGTGATTCTTGAGCTGAAGAATTATGAGTCCGCTGTTGAAGAAGAGCATCAGGTTCTCTCTCTCTCTCTCTCTCTCTTTCTTTCTTTCTTTCTTTCTTTCTTTCTTTCTTTCTTTCTTTCTTTCTTTCTTTCTTTCTTTCTTTCTTTCTTTCTTTCTTTCTTTCTTTCTTTCTTTCTTTCTTTCTTTCATTCTTTCTTTCTTTCTTTCCCTCCCCCCCCCCCCCCCTGATCTGGATCAGATCCCTCACTAGTATTAGACCCCCGCTAGTATTCATCAGTCCAACTGGTCACTCCCATCCAGAGACTTAACCTTTTTTTAGAGTAGCGGTAATCCTCTCTGAAAGATATTCAGCAGTGGCCGGGCTGTCTCTCTGGAGATCATAAACTCTCCATGCCCTCCGTATACACTCACTCACTCAATCCCTCATCATAACCCCACTCGTGTCGATCTGTGAAGCGCCAACTCCTTTTACTACCAGGCCGCAGTAGGGACACCCAATCGCCTGCGTCTCCCTCACGTTGATCCAATCAGCCACACTGATCCATGCGAGGTGCATGTGGTCGATGCCCGTGAAGCTTGCGTGTGTGCGTGCGTGTCGTACCGTGTCTTTTCCGAGGGCGTGGAGTCTCTGTTCTCTGCCTTGAGGCGAATGCTCTGCTTTGGGAAGAAAGCTTCCAGCTGGATCGGCATGACATCACTTCCTCCCCACCGCCAACCCCCGGTCAGAGATTAGGCTCCCACAACGGTCTCAACAGGAAATGCCAGAAGTGGATGCTGAGTTACAAGGGGGAAAGACGCAACATGACAGTTAGGCCCTAGTGTATCCCACAAACACGTGTTCTGTCTTTTTCTTTTTTCCTTTTTCTCTCCTTTGTTGTTCCTTTCACACTGACATGTGTTGGCAGTTTTAATAAGAGGCGGGTTGTCACTTGACTGAAATCGACTGGATGTTTGTCCCTTGTTGTGTCAACTGTGATCTGACTTGAACGTCCAATGCATTGTTGGAAAACATGAAAGGAGAGAAAGGAGGAGGACAGGTGACATTTGAAGTGACATTTGAGCTCTAACGAAGAATTTTCTAGGAAACAGGCAGACACTGCATAATGTATTCTGTGTACAAAATATGTATGCCCCCCCTTGCTCTCTCGTCTGGGTAAAATATGAACTGGATGAACCTAAGTTAAAAGTTTACCCACAAAATATTCAGGAGAGCAATGCACATTTATAGTGGTTCGCACCACATCCGTACTTGATATGCATTGAATCAACCTTAAGAAAATGGAATTGGTTTCAGGAAGTAAATAGAAATTCATCGTATTGTAATATCTGCAAAATGTCCTGTCAATAAAGGTAGCGAGAAAAAATCTTCCATGTCTCACTTCATTCCTGGGAGGGAAAAAGGCTTTGCTTTGACGATCTTCTAAATCCAGGCGCCGTGTATGGGAATTGTCATAGAGCATTAGATCTTCTCGGCC